>OW240921.1:32179550-32288356 GCA_933207985.1 Pelobates cultripes | reverse complement strand
TAACTTGATGAAGGGTTGAGGTAAAACTGGTTTAGTTAGCAGAGGGAAAAGAGAGACTGACAGAGAAATAATGGGAAGGAGTAGATGAGATAGGAATCTGGGAAATAGAGCAAGGAATGAAGGTTGGAAGTGGGGAATGCATGTACAGGAACTGTACTTCAATGTATCCTATCTAGTGGGGCACCTTAATTATTATATTTTTATTAATAAATATTCACTTGTTTTATGTATGAATGTAGCTTTGCTACTTTGCAATAGCCAGGTTTTTTTTAGGTTTTTTTTTAGATTTTTTTTTTGTCATTTTTGTAAAATGGCCTATGAGGAGCAAGTTCTAAGCACAACCCCGAGCAGCTTCCACTTTAACAATGTGTGACATCACGAGAATGCGAGCTATGCTTAGATGTTGCTAGCTAAAAGCCCAGCAGGAGGAAACCTCATGTTAAATAAAAAATGAGAAGGGTACCTAAATGGGAAAAGATAGAATGATGGGAACACAGAGAGATGGGGACAAAGGAAATAAATAGTGATACCCTGGGAAATGGGAACACAAGAAGAAATGGGGATTGGGGACTCAGGGAGAGATGGTGACATAAGCTTGATAAAGATCTTATCTCACGTTCAAATCATTGCTGCTGCTTGTAATATGCACTGATCATCATTAAAGCTGTCATATTTGTCATCCCTGAGTGCCGGGACCATTTTTGTTGTTCTATTGATGTATTGGGGCTTGCCAGCCTTGCTTTGTAGGTGCATATTGTATTGGCAACTTGATGACTCCTACTTTAAAACAGTACATGGTGAAATGGTGACACATGGAAAGGGGAGAGCACATGGAGAGATAAGGATTGGTGACATGGAGTAATGGGGACACAGGAGAGCTGGGGTAGGAAGGGACAAGGGCATAAGTGAAATGAATGAGAAAATTGAGACTTGATATGCATGACAAGAGAAATATGATGAAAGGTTACGAAGCATGGGCGAGAAAACAAAAAAGCATGGCAACAATGTAATAATGGTAAGGAAGGGGCCAAGTGATATAGAATGGAGATGGAAAGTGTTTTGGTGATAGGAAAGGGTAAAACAGAAAGGAGTGCATTTAACCTCTTACATTTTCACACACACATATATACCCATGCATTCACACGCCACACAAATACAATATTTGTATTATTATTGCCATTTTTATTGTGCCACCTTATTCCACAGAGCTTTGGAATATTGATTTATGAGAAATTTAACAATAAATTAGACAATATTACAGGAACAATAGGTTAATGAACAATAGGTCAAACAAGCTTACAATACATTCTTGCATTTACACACATCATGCATGTAAAAATAAAAAATAAAAAAATGTTTGTTGCATGGTGGCGAGAAAACATTAGCCTGCCTAGTAACTCATATGACATTTTGAGCGCTATCTAATGTATAAATCATTTATTTTAAATATACTGTATAGCTGGGCCTCTATTCCAGTTTAGTTGGTAATAGGGACTTAGAAAAGGGTAATTGCACTCCAAACACGATCACCATTACAGCTCAAGGCTGTGGTTATAGTGCCAGGAGTAGTCAGGATGACTGCCTGCATTGTATAAAGATTGAATAACTGTGTCTGCACTCAGAAGAACATACTACAGTATGCAGACTTTACCAATACAATAGTATGAAATAATAAACTGACCAATGCTGAGGTAATTCCAGCCATTTATAACATCGTGGCTGTAACAGGACAATGATTGCAGCACTCACCGCTCCCAGTAACCCCTCTACTGGCTCGCTGTCAGTGTGCAGCACTTCTAACCTCGTGCCACTGCCACCCACGCGATCCCCCAGAACCTGGCCAGAGCTCACTAATTGGCAGTCACCGAGCAAACTGCCACTTCTATTGTATTGGCAATGGGCTGGAAGGACCTTTTTATGTTCCACATAGAACAACATTGACTACCTCCTTTATCAACAGTTCAAAGAGTTTTATTTTCAGTGACTCATATTCGTCAGAGTTTTATTTTTTCACTATACTGTGTGTTGTTTTAAACCGAGATATCCCTACCACACTTTAACACCGCACCATCATCCTCATATACCAAAGCTATAGATATATATGTGTGTATCAGAGTGTATGTCTGTGTGCCAGTGTCTGTTTCTGGGTGTCGGTGTGTGTATCTGTGTGCATGTGTCAAAGTGTGTGCGTTTTTGTGTGTATATGTTGGTGTATACCAAAGGGTAGTCTTACATTCAGGCCTTTTCTTTTTTTTTTTTTTTCAACAAGATCCAAATTTTGGGTTGGTCGTTTTGTGATCAGAATCGAGCAAACACGATATTTAGGAAACAGATTGTGATCCTTAAGAGTTTATTAATGTTCCTTTAGGACCTAACTAAACAGTGATTTGTAGTAAATTTATTACCGATGTGCAACATGTAGGGCAAATAGCAGAGTTGGAAACAAATATCTAACTTAGCTTTTATTATTCAAATGTACGCGTACATTTTGAAAGCTATTAATGAAATTACTACTTTCACTGTTCAGTAAATAAATACCTAAGAGGTGAAATGTTTAAGAAAGGAAACTAGGGTGAAATAAGTTAAATGATCTATCCAATGTAAAATGTAGCAGGTTTTCTGTCTCCAAGTAAATTGAAGTAGAAAAGGCAAGCTTATTATGGTAGAATTACCTAAGATCCAGTAATCAATATTAATAACCTTGTTTGTGGCTTATGAACCACCTAACAAAAATTAAGGGCTTGTAAGTTAAATGTAGACCTGCGGTAAACTGGGTCAGTCCCCTACTTTAATTTATGCTTACCCTATATATATATTTTTAAATAATTTCTAAATGTATATATATATATTTTTAAATAATTTCTAAATGGGTGACAGCTCACTTTCATAAACTCAATCTGCCCAATACAGAAATTGGTCTCCTTTCTCAACTAGTGCAATCCGCTCCCTATCCATCTTACATATTCCTAGCTCACCCTATTGTAGACTGTAACGGACCGTTTTGCACACAAGAGGTAAAAACCGTTTAGGCGATCGGCCCCCTTTCCAGAGATCCAGGCACAGCTACTGCAGAACACCAAAACTCACGAACTGGATACAAAATAGCACTCCAACTCCCGAACTGGAACCTCCCAAACAGCTGCTAGCAGACGAACAGGAAAAGCAGACGAACAGCTTACACTCCTGGCAATCAGTCTCTAACAGCATACAGTGAATCCCCCAAGAACGAGACAAGGCTCCGTGTTGAGGGTCAAGCAGTGGTCTGAGGTGCTGGCACACCCAGCCTGGTTTTTATTACAGTGTTTCAAATACAGGACCACCCACAGGGAGGGATAAAACAACCAATCATATCACAGTTACATCCCACATATTCCCTTCCCTTATCCTGAGAGGAAACTCAATTATACATACAGTTAAAACATACTTTCTACCCAACTTTCATAACTCTAAAACCATACATCACATTCACATAAAATTACATATGCACAATCAATCCATTCAGGGGAACAACATATTCAAAAATGGCACAAATCAGACAAGGGGTTCAAAGTTAGTAAAAAGTCCTTTGTGACTAAATGAAGCATGGCTTTCTGGCCCAAACCAGTTTCAGAGTCTTCTATCCTGGAGATAAGTAATTCAATTATCTCCCAGGACAGACACAAGACTCCATTAAGCACATAGTTGCAAAGAGACACAAAACACTTTAAAATACATAAAGTCACATTTATTACATAAAACACAGACATGTAACATATCCCCAGATAGCTCAGGTCCGAGCGCACATTATTAAGTGAA
The DNA here is from genome assembly GCA_933207985.1 of Pelobates cultripes. Classification (NCBI taxonomy): domain Eukaryota; kingdom Metazoa; phylum Chordata; class Amphibia; order Anura; family Pelobatidae; genus Pelobates; species Pelobates cultripes. The sequence continues at coordinate 32,284,561 of OW240921.1, read as the reverse complement.
TGGCGCTCAGACCACACGAATACAGTTTAATCGCCATGGAGCTAAAGTCTTTATAGTCAGTTTCATACGAATGGGCTCCATGGGATTCCTATCTGGGGTATAACACATTCAAACAAATCTACTGAACCCCAGGCAGAAAAGCACGAATACAGCTTTTCTGCAGGCAAAAATAAAGTCTTTAAAAGGGGGCCATAGTCCAAAGGCAGCAGGCGAGCAACCAGGCTTCTCCAATGCAATGTGGCGAGATTGGTCTCGTCACATCTCTCCCCTTTTCCAAACAGACTAACAGGGTATCTGACCTCCCGCCGGTCAGTGCCCTTGTTAGTCCAGCAGCCCACCCACAACAAATAATCAACAGCACAGCCCACCCACAATAAATGGTTACTACACCTGGTTAAAGGAGAAGCTTGTCCATGTCCAGGTGCCTCACCACGGCTGGGCTGGGTACGGGTACGCTGACTTGGTGGGTTGCTGCGTGGGCAGAGACCAGCGGCACTCTGCTCTGTTGCCAGCGCTACTGGGAGGATAGCCTGGTTGAAGCCTGGTTGTTGGAGGGGGAGACCGACTGTCTCCCCTTTAAATACACCGCTCTGCTGCTGGAGACTGACTGTCTCCCCTTTAGATGCACAGTCCTGCTGCTGGAGACCGACCGTCTCCCCTTTGGTTATCCATCTCTGCTGCTGGAGGGGGAGACCGACTGTCTCCCCTTTGGCTAAACAGCCCTGTCGCTGGGGGGCAGAACCGACTGTCCCTACCCCCTGTGCTGGCAGTGTAGAGACTACGGTCCCATCTGCACAGTTGTGGGGCTTACTGTCTCCCCCTGATACATTAAGCTGCCGCTGGGGAGAGGGGGTAACATGCTCCTCTCTCATACATACTTCCAGCTGCGGGGAAGGGAGACCGACTGTCTCTGCTCCCAATACAGAGTCCTGCTGCTGAGGAAAGGAGACTGGGCTCTCTATTCCCGGTAGGACACTCTGCCGCTGGGGAATGGAGACGGGGCTCCCAATTCCCAATAATCTGTGCTGCCGCTGGGGAATGGAGACTGGGCTCCCAATTCCCAAAACATCATACTGCTGCTGGGGAATGGAGACTGGGCTCCCAATTCCCAAAAAATCACGCTGCCGCTGGGGAGGGAGGACACTGCTCTCCTCTCCCTGGACTTCACACTGCCTTCCTAGCATATCACTTGGCTGCTGGGGGGCAGGAACAACTACCTCTGCCCCCTGTAACTCAGCCTTCCGCTGGGGAGGGAGGACGCTGCTCTCCTCTCCCTGCACTTTACACTGCCGCTGGGGAATGGAGACTGGGCTCCCAATTCCCGGCATATCACACTGCCGCTGGGGAATAGAGACTGGGCTCCCAATTACCTGCATATCACACTGCCGCTGGGGAATGGAGACTGGGCTCCCAATTCCCTGCATATCACACTGCCGCTGGGGAATGGAGACTGGGCTCCCAATTCCCTGCATATCACATTGCCGCTTGGGAATGGAGACTGGGCTCCCAATTCCCTGCAGTACCTGTCGCTGGAGTTCCTCCCAACGTGCCAGCTGACCTTCTCTTTCTGCCCGGTGTTGCAGATTCATGAACACTAGGTTTCTCATGGACTGCACGTATTTCTCAGCTGGATTGGGTCCAAAGAAGTTCAGCCGCAACCACATCATACAGTCATACTCTCTCATAGAGTATCTGTACGCCACTGCTGGTTCCATCCTGGTGCTGTCAGGGTCGCTGTACTGGGACATGCGTTGCCCTTAACTTGTAAATCCAAAGAAATGGTGTCTCCTGTAGCTGTCCTTCTGGCTGTAGGAACGATCCCGCCGCTTGCCACCAATTGTAACGGACCGCTTTGCACACAAGGGGTAAAAACCGTTTAGGCGATCGGCCCCCTTTCCAGAGATGCAGGCACAGCTACTGCAGAACACCAAACTCCTGAACTGGATACAAAATAGCACTCCAACTCCCGAACTGGAACCTCCCAAATAGCTGCTAGCAGACGAACAGGAAAAGCAGACAATCAGCTTACACTCCTGGCAATCAGTCTCTAACAGTATACAGTGAATCCCCCCAAGAACGAGACAAGGCTCCGTGTTGAGGGTCAAGCAGTGGTCTGAGGTGCTGGCACACCCAGCCTGGTTTTTATTACAGTCTTGCAAATACAGGACCGCCCACAGGGAGGTATAAACAACCAATCACATCACAGTTACATCCCACATATTCCCTCCCCTTATCCTGAGAGGAAACTCAATTATACATACAGTTAAAACATACTTTCTACCCAACTTTCATAACTCTAAAACCATACATCACATTCACATAAAATTACATATGCACAATCAATCCATTCAGGGGAACAACATATTCAAAATGGCACAAATCAGACAAGGGGTTCAAAAGTTAGTAAAAAGTCCTTTGTGACTAAATGAAGCATGGCTTTCTGGCCCAAACCAGTTTCAGAGTTTTCTATCCTGGAGATAAGTAATTCAATTATCTCCCAGGACAGACACAAGACTCCATTAAGCACATGGTTGCAAAGAGACACAAAACACTTTAAAATACATAAAGTCACATTTATTACATAAAACACAGACATTTCACATATCCCCAGATAGCTCAGGTCTGAGCGCACATTATTAAGTGAATGGCGCTCGGACCACACAAATACAGTTTAATCGCCATGGAGCCAAAGTCTTTATAGTCAGTTTCATACGAATGGGCTCCATGGGATTCCTATCTGGGGTATAACACATTCAAACAAATCTACCGAACCCCAGGCAGAAAAGCACGAATACAGCTTTTCTGCAGGCAAAAATAAAGTCTTTTAAAAGGGGGCCATAGTCCAAAGGCAGCAGGCGAGCAACCAGGCTTCTCCAATGCAATGTGGCGAGATTGGTCTCGTCACATAGACTAATTGTGTTTCTGTTTGGTGGTTGAATCTTAAGTGTGGAGTAGGCCGAGAGCTAGATGTTGGGGTGAGGCTGAGTGTGCTTGTGTGTGCTGGTTGAGTGTTTGGTGGCTGAATTTTGTGTGTGGAGTAGTCTAAGTAATGTGTGTGTGTAGGAGAGTCTGAGCGTGTGTGGGGAAGTTGTTCTTTAGCCTTCCTACTTAACTGTTGTCAGAAGGGAGCTGTTATCCCTGCTCGTCCAGTGGAGGGTGAGCTGGGGATCAAGATCCCTGGCGGAATGGTAAGGTCTGCAGGAATATAAGATGCAGATCACTTTTGGAGCTCTCTCGCAGTTTTGGCATTCAGTTAATGACTCAGAACACTGGTTGCGGCTGGAGTCAATGACAAGTGTCAGGTTATTGTGAGAGAGCACTTAAAGTAATTTGCATATGATATAGGTGCAGACCATAAAGCTCCCCCAAGCAGGTGAGGGGCACATGGCCTAGCAGGGTGATCTCGTGATCTCACTGCTTGATCAAGGAGGGCTCCCCCTCACAGCCAGAGCCAGAAGTCCAGATCCAGAGAGGGACCAGGTGAACACTACAGCCAGGGGCATTGCTAGAAAATACCTGAGACCTTACGGACGTTCGCGATACAAGATAGGGCGAGAAAAACGCGAGAACACCTCCTCCTCCTATCCACAGACGCCGAAAAGGCGTTCGATAGGGTGAAATGGCCCTACATGCTAGCAACACTGAACAAAATGGGAATGGGACAGGGGCTCCTCACGTGGATCAAAGCATTATATAACAAACCTCGGGCGGCGGTGAGGGTGAATGGCGCACTCACTGCAGACTTTGAGATCTCAAATGGCACACGCCAAGGATGTCCCCTATCCCCATTGCTCTTTGCTATGACCCTGGAGCCCTTACTCCATACCATTAGGCAGCAACCGGACATTCGGGGATATTCCTGGAGAGAGGTAGAGCATAAAGTGGCCGCGTACGCGGATGACCTTTTATTCTACGTAACATCACCGAGAATCACGATGCCATGCCTATTGGCGGCATTCGAACACTTTGGCAAGATCTCTGGTCTTAAACTTAATTTATCCAAGTGCGAAGTGCTCAACATCACGTTACCTCAAGAGGAATACACAGCTCTGGATGACCTTTTCCCCTTCCGATGGTGCTCCCAGAAAATGAAATACCTAGGAATCTGGATTACAAATAATCCAGGAGATCTCTACTCGCAGAACTTTGTCCCACTACTGAGAACGATAATGGCGGACCTAAAGAGATGGGCCTACCCACATATATCCTGGCATGGACGAATAGCAGTTCTAAAAATGAACATCCTTTTATACCCGTTTCAAACGCTGCCACTGGCCATACCTGTACCCTTTTTCTCCGCGCTGAAGTCGGTGGTCATTTGCTATGTCTGGAGAGGGGAGAAGTCGAGGCTTCGACATGACATACTCTGCCTACCAAGGTACCGAGGGGGACTAGCATTGCCCGATTTCAAACGCTATCACCAAGCCACTGTCCTGCAGCGCATTCTGGAGTGGCATACACACACAACACACAAACAGTGGGTAGCCCTGACTAAAGAGAGACGAGGGGCCCACCTACAAGCGGCCATATGGACAGGGGGGGCAAGGACTGTGAGCGATGGAGAAGAGGGGGACCTGATTGCACAAACCATAGCAAGCTGGAAACGCGTGAGGGAAAAACCGCATATCTCACCCATACCTAGCCCAATGATCTTTATCACTGACAACGAAGCGATTGGGGGAAGCATACCGACAGAGGCATGGCCCTTCTCGGAAGATAGGGAACATGTCCCCATCTCCACAATTCTACGGGATGGCACACTGAGGACCATAGAATCGTTACTGGGAGACAGGCCCCGCTCACCACTGATAGTGCTGCGGTACCTACAGGTAAAGCATTACTATGACACAATGCGCAATAACCACCGCATCCACAGGGACCTTACGTGGTTTGAAGCGACCTGTGATAAGGGCTTACCTCTGGAAAAGGCGATATCCACTCTCTACCAACACCTCCTGGTGGGACACTTAACAGAGAATAATACGTTTCGCAGGCATTGGGAGATGATGCTGGATACCTCCTTCACGCCACAAGAATGGGACAAGGCACTGATATGGCAACACAAGAGCTCCACCAGCTCACGATACCAGGAAACAAACTACAAACTGATCGCACTATGGTATAGGACCCCAACGCTACTAAATAAGATCTTCCCAACAATACCCCCAACGTGCTGGAGATGCGGGGAGGAGAGGGGCACGACCATACACATATGGTGGGAATGCACTGTGGTTGCCCCATATTGGGAGATGATCCGACAGAAAATATCAGGAAATTCTGGGGGAAACACCGGAATGGTCGGCTGCACTGACGCTCCTACACATCACGGAGATGTCGATAGCGACCTATAAAAAATCGATCATGCGTCATCTACTCAACGCGGCGAAAGCTCTGATCCCGGCATACTGGAAGAAAACAGAGATACCTCGGGAAGAGGAATGGATCCACAGGGTAGAGGACATTCAGGGTGCGGAGGCGGTGCAAGCCTCCTTGCTCGGTAGAGGGGACAAACATGCAGAGAGATGGCAGCCATGGTTTGTATTTATATCCCGCAACCGTTAGGAGGGTGGGCGAGAGGGGTGGGGGGGACACACCTACAGGGGAGCCTAGCCCAAGGGACGTTAACGGACTGCGTTCCCTATCCCACTATGGCTACCCAGGGACAGGGATCACTGTGTGCATTGGAACTCGGATGGAACTGGAAACCTAACGCCTCTGCTCTCTCTCCCCTTCCAACTATGCTAAAGTTCATTGCTGTGTAATTGCACACTTACAAGCACACCAAGACTACAAACATACATGAGGTGGAGTGAGACACAGACCCTAGAAGAGATCACATTAGACATAATGGGGAGGAATATATGGCAACTTCCCAATCTCGAAAGCTACCAACCCAATCCCAGCCCTGGAGATAAACATAAACATTAGGGGGACTGAATAATCTGAAGGGAGAGGGCCACACGACCCAGTCCTTAGCCATATACTTAAAATTGCTAGTGAGGCTGGTGAACAGCCCAGAGGTTATTGGAAGAGATCCACTATTAAACCGACTGACATACACGACCTGACCGAGGACCCACATTCACGAACCACCAAGTCGATGGCAGGTCCCAGGGGGACCAAGGGTTGGACCACACTAGATGGATACGAGATTACTGAAGGACGACCAAAGCTATATAAGTAGAGGACAGAGGGAAGGGGGAGACAGATACCCTCGATTACGCCAAGCCCAAACAACTTATCACTCATTGAATGCTAATAACATGTATCCAGATAAGACATAAAACCGCCAAGAATAACGATTGATGTAATGCGTTATATTTCATCCAAAACAGATCAAAATTATTTTAAACACAAAACGGGCCTGCGAGCCCGAGACACGTTTTATGTCTATATTGATTTGTTTAACCTCTCCAATCTACGAAAAATAAAACCGATAAAAAAAAAAAAAAAAAAAAATACCTGAGGATTAAGCCAAAACAAAACTTGAGTATACCTCCCCAAGCTCCATCCGCTGGTCACTCTCAAACTCTTCCATGTATGACTCCCAAACTCCACCCTTTATTCTACTCAAATTTCAGGTTCTTCACATTCTCCTGATTACTCCTCACTGGCCCTAATACACTTTCTTGTTGCCTTCAATGCTCCTCCTCAAACCATTTATCACAGATACACACACAGACAGGCACATAATCTTAGATACATAAAGAGCTATATAATTATTCAAACATATGCACCAGTAGTTACACATTCATAAAGTTAGATAAGACAGCTATAGCAGGATACACTCTTTTAAGTGCACCTTATTCACAGTGTTAGCATATATTCCTTGAGGAATACTAGGGATGCACACTGTCTGTTGGTTTTTAAAGTCTACTTCTGCCTGCTGCAGTCGCCTCTCCTCCAATCTCCCTCCCTACACTCTGATAAACTTTGGTGGAAGTCACGTACTGACCCTTAGCAGAGGTTGCACACACAGCTTGACTAACCATGCAGCCTTGTAAAAGGTGACACTTATTCAAACTATGGACATGTTATTTTAACAAGATGCCAAACAGTAACATTAAAGCACACTTCTGCATCTGATATCAGAACTGATTAAGTCCTCAAGGCAAAATGGATTCTCACTCTAGTCGTTTAAACTTTTTCAATCTGTTAGCATGCAGTAACATTTTTGGAAAGAATCACTGTTTTTCTTTTGACCGATGTAATAATATGATCCCTTATAGCATTATGCGGGCCATATTGACCCCCACAGTCTTTTTCATTTTTTTTAATTGTTGTGTGTCTATATCTGTCTATGTGTATCTGTGAGTGTATTTGTTTATCTGTGAGTGTGTCTGCATATTTATGTTTCCGCAAGTGTATGTATGTATTTAATATAGATATCCATGAGTGTGAGGTTGTTTACATTAATGTATCTGTGAGTGTCTGCGTCCTTATGTATTGTATTCTTGTGTTTCTATGGTAATGTGAATTATGTATCTGTGTGTGATTGTATGTGTGCATCGGCAAATGTATGCCTCGTCTTTAACTGGTTGCAGTATGTATGTACATGTGTAAGTTAGCGAGGTCTAATTAATATTATTTTTTTTAATCTGTGAGAAAATGTTATGTTTCCAAAATCTGAAGGTGAACTGTAAGTCTGTGGAAATTTGTTTCCCCCAGTCTAGCTCAGACAGCTACCCACAAATAACTGCACACCTCAGTTACATCTACCAACAGACAGCAACACACATCACTCACTTCAACACATTAGTCACAGCTACCCACACACTTCACATGCAGCTATCCACACATCACAACTGACACACACACACAGAGCTTTTTATAACGAAAACAAGGACGAGAGCACTCTCTGTGATTTCCAAAAATGTGTATTAGTTTAAGTGATCAGCGTTTCGACTCTCCTGGGTCTTTTTTAATTAACAAACCATGCCAGCAAACAAGCCTTTTTATATGCAAAAATTCTTAAACGCATTAAACTGACCAATCAAACAATCTAAGTGCTCATCATCCATATGTGTAGCCCGTGTTCCGTGATCAGTGTGCATAAACGTATGTAGTGACATCAGACATGTAATGTACGTTAGTGCTGTCCGTATATTGCGTTACCAGAGTGGTGTAATATGTGCATAAAACCTAATGACATAACCACATGCATGGAGGATAATAGGTAAATAGATATGATAAATATTCACGAATGCCACAAAACGGTAATCATGCTGCAGGGAGAATTGAGCCTTGATGTAGGATCTATGGTATGTTTTTCCTTTATTTCTTGATATTATTTTTTTCTTTCATTTTTTTTATTTATTGTCATGCCTAGATTAACAAGCTTTGCAGTTATGCCACTTCGGCAACAACATGAGAAAACAGAAATATATAATATAACAGTGTGTGGCAATAGGAATCTCAGCACTTTTTTGTAGGTATATAATGAACAAAACAAGTAAGATCAAGTTTATCCAGCCGGTAGCTAATACAGAAACATATCCGAGTCCAGCTAAGAGACATCATCTAAGCTTATAACAGGAATCATTAGACATAAGAGTGGTAAGCTAGCTGGACATGCAGAACTAATGAGAATTGCAAGGTCTGATTACAGGCCAGGTGCATGAAAATGTAGGTAAAACTGGATGAGCTATCTGCATAGCTGATGACAGTAATATAGCTTTTTAAGGTAAGCATTACTTATAGAACAGGCTAGGTAGACCTGCTGATGTATTGTGTGTGTTCCAAGCTGATGTTATAGACTACAATGGTAAAGAACATGTGAGAGCATATTCTTTTACATAGTTGAGGTAGATAAAACAAGGCATAATAAAAAACATTCTACATAGTACTGATAGTAGATATGTGTAGATCATGAGTTAAGAGAAACTAATTACGATCAGAGTACCCCTAACCTAGCGGGCAGCAGGGGGAGGGGGGGCATTTCTTACTTGATAATAAGGATAGTGGACTTAGACAGTGCACAGAATCACTATGAGCTCTTTGTGACTCAGGTCAGGTTAGCTTAATACAGGTAGATCAAAACATTAGAGAGGCAACACGGCTTAGTTGTAACAGTATAGGCAACAAAATATAAGAAAACAAAAATCCCAACAGTGCACAGCGTTGACCATATCTGTATCTGCCACGATGGTCAGGTGCCCAGGTGGGCCACTGCTACATCCCTAGCAACAAACTGAATCTCTAGGCTTGGATCCCAGGGTTGTGCAGCGGTAGATGGCGTCCGTTGTGCAGCTAAGGTGATCAGTCCCAGATCTTGCATAAACTGCAGTGCATCAGCGGCAGAGGTAAGGTTATGGACAGCTCCCTGATGGGTCACAATTAGAGTCCTCAGGGAGCCCCATCAATAGGCCAGTCCAGAATCTTGCAGCTGGCTTATGACTGATTTAAGAGGTCTTCCCCACTGGAGTGTGAACCGGGTAAGGTCATGATTAAAAGTGAGGTGAACATTCTTGAACATGTATGGCGTCTTGTCACTGCCAGCGGCCAAAATACGACCCTCGTCTTGCAGAGAGGAGCATTGGACTATGATGTCCCATGCAACAGTGTGAGGTGCTGTCATGGGCTTTGGTAAGAGGTATGCTCCATTTAAAGATAGTTTCCTAGCGAGGTGCGGAGGTAAGATAGTAGCCATCAGACACCTTGAGTAGTGCAGTAATTCATCAGGCTGAACCGTGTCAGGTATGCCTCGAATCTTGATATGGTGTCACTTGTAACGGTCCTCCATTGCAGCCATGATTGCTTGTTGAGAGGATTCTACCCTCTTTATGGCATCCTATATTTTGGACAAGTTGCCCTGCAGATCCTTAATGTCCTCTTCTGAGTCTCTGATCCTTTCAGTGACTGCCTTGACATCCTCCTTGACCACTACTATGTCAGTTTCCAACACTTGCTAATGGTACTGGAAGCTTGTCCAGGAGTGTGGGCTGAGAAGTTAAGTCAGTTGGCTCCATGGAGCTAGGGAGGTCAGAGGCCCATGGGCCTTCTGTGGCCACCATTCTATGCTGTGGTGGACGCTGTAAAAGGGTACAGATATCCCTAGTTTCTGATGTGGTACCTGCTGGCTTCTTCTAGGAACAGTGCCCCATTTTCTGGCTGCTTGTGTTGAGCAGCCTTGGCTACTTGGCAGCTTACTCATGTCGAGAATCCTCTTAGGAGCAACTAAACCCCGGCAATGGTAGGTGTGAGGTAGGCCAAAGGCCTGTGCTTTGATTTTTGCACCTTTGGGGAGTGGAAGAATGACATCTGTCAGGTCAGGGGAACACTGTGAGATGGTAGCAGTGCGTCTTTCCATCGGATGGGTGGTGAAACCCGAGGTAAGAGACAGGATTTTGACAAATTTGCGGAATCCTCTAGCATATGCGTCAGCTCACGAGTCCAGCTCAGCTCCCCATTTCTTAATTGTTTTTTATGTTTTTATTTTTCTAAAGGGGGAGGGAATGCCAGTAAGGCTAACTCAAACGAAAAACAAAGTTTAATTAAAAAGAGTTGTAGCATGAAACAAGGATTTTAAGTATGGTAGCTCTTTAAATAATTTGTCAGGGGCTTCATGTGTCTCATTTGATGGATCCAATATTGATATTGATGTTATATTTGTAAAATGCCACTGTCTGATCGTATTGAAGTAATTCCCTCTATTCTGACCTAATCTAAACCTGTTTTTGTTCTAAAGGTAATTGCTGTGAAGACCCGAACAGGTGGTTGAGTGTTACAAGGATAGTAAGAGGCTCAGAGTGCTGTTCCTAGTGATGTTGCAAGAAGCAGTAATCTCTGACAGAATGACATTGAGTAACTTTGCTGCTCTCTCTCAGCGCCCATACTTTACAGAAAGTGGATTGCTGTATCTCTGTGTCCTTTCTTATAATACCTCATGCCAATTAATGAGCCAGGAAGTGAGAGATGCACTGGTAGGTACACACACCTGCTAGCATTAGTACAGTCGCATGTGAAGGGTTCTTGCAATGTCCTAATTCACTGCTGTTTTTAGGTCACAGCAGTCAGTGTCAATAATAGAAATGTTTGTGTAACTTTTATTCATTTTAAAATTGATCAGAATGTTTTGCTTCGTGAAGTATTGGTCAATGCCTACAAATCCCCCATAGATGGCAGCCTAAGCAATGTAATTCTGTTATTATTATTATTATACAGCTGAAAAACATCATTGGTGAATTAATCCTGCAAATAAAAATATATGCTCTCGATCTCCATCTTTTAATGAAACCTTAACTTTTACTTAATCAGCTATTTCCAGCTCAGACTAAAGACTGGCTAAACACTATCATAATGGCTATCTTTAAACTACAGTTTAGTATACTGAATGTTTATTAACCCCTTAAGGACCAAACTTCTGGAATAAAAGGGAATCATGACATGTCACACATGTCATGTGTCCTTAAGGGGTTAAAGTACCACTGCCAATTCTGAGACTACCTACCTACCTACCTGGAAAGCAATTGTGCATTTTGAAAGAAAAAAAAAATCATCGCTGTTTGAACCCCTTAGTGGCTTTTCCGAGGTTCAGGGTTTTCATGACGGGGGCCTTTTTGCTTTGTATTTGTTCCATTGTAAATTTCCCATTTATACTGCTTCACAGGTAGGATTTTCTTCTGATACCCTATTGTATGCAGTGTACAATAATGCATAGGAATATATAAAAAAAAATGGGGAAACAAAAAAGTATACAACTTGTGTAATATGCTTATGTATTAGTCCTAATGGCTAAATGTAGGATTTGTATTATTTTTGTAAGTTATGGAACAAATATTAAAAGTAGTGAATGGCAGTTTTAAACATTTTAAAAGGTCTGCTGAGACGATAAATATTATAGCAGTCTTCAAATCCAGAGTTGCTACACAAAAGTTTAGAAAAAAATAAATAGATCCCTCACAATATATTTAACTAAGAGCATTTTGACACTTTTCATTTATTCATTTTATCACTCATTAACTGTGAGTGCTAGAGCTAGCAAGAGGTGCAAGAGGTGCAGAACAGAGGCCAAATAGCTCCCAACTCCACCCACATAGAGTTTGTTAAGCAAGTAAGCGTGATGTTTGATCCTCCTGCTGTCTCATGAAGGGACAGAGAGTTCCCTTTAAGACATTACTGCTCTGCATTGGCTGGCTCTGGAGATCCTTTGATTTCTCCTGTTGGCCTTGGCCAATTGCCATCGTGGCCCACCAGGCATTTGCCCAGGTTGCCCAATGGCGAGTCCAAGCCTGGTATGGAAAAACAGTAACATCAGTACAGACTTATACTTGTGGCGAGCTGCATCTAAAATGCTGGAGCTGCAATCATCAGATGAGGGACAGGGTATTCCAGCCTCCTTCTCCTCCAATGATAACCTGGTGGTGAGGACCACTTTGTGTAGCTCAGTGAAGTCAGTAAAATAATATATAGTTAGTGATGACCCGAACGGTTCGCCATGGATGGCGAACATGTGCGCTGTTCGGTCCGCCCCCTATTCGTCATCATTGAGTAAACTTTGTCGTTTGCCGTCCGCGGCGAACCGTTCGGCGAACCGTTCGGGACATCACTATATATAGTGTAATAGTTGTGTGCCCTGGGACCAAGCACAGGTAGTAGAAGGGAAAACTAAAAGAATGGCCTTATAGTGTGACAGTTTGCCAATGTTTACATTTATCTAATTATACACTTAGCAAAGCCAGGTCACAATTATCTCTTTTCAATATGAACTTTCATGTAAGTGGGGTTAAATTGAGTTTATAATCAGCTCTAGTTTTAGAGAGCAGTGACATCATTTTCTAGTTTTAGAGAGCAGTGACATCTCTGTTCTGCTGCTCACTCGCTGCTCTTTATTGGCCTACTGCAGTCACACTTCTCTATTGTAAGGCCACATATAGGATATTAAAGGATTAGTGATACAAAAATGTGAACCAGAAGTGGATGAAAATTTGTCCCCATCTTTATTACAATGTCCATTAGGTTTTGCCAATATAAATGCCAATACAGAGGTAGAAGGTTGTGCGAGAACCTCCTCAGAAAAGAACGTAAATTTAAAGTACTAATCTCCATGCTTCCATGAACAAGCAGTGGCTGGGACGCTACACACCTAGAAAGCCTACTTGCTCCCGACTCTCATCTGCGATTATATAACATTGGACAGAAATTGAAAGAATCTGTGTAGATTAGACAAAAGCAATGGCTGATTAGCTTGCAAAACACCCACCATATGTGATATCCATATTTTTGTTTAAATCCCCTTACTTTTATTTAGCCTCTGTAAAATGTCCTTCTTACACATTTTCCGATATTTTTCTGCGACGTTGACCTGCTTGACTGTAACTAGAATGGATGCATTTAACCAATTTTCTGTAATAGCTCTAATCTGTTAGAAAAACAGTGCTAGCTAGAACAGTTACCGTGTTTCCCCGAAAATAAACCCTACCCCGAAAATAAGCCCTAGTCGGATTTTCGGGGTGGGCTGCAATATAAGCCCTACCCCGAAAATAAGACCTAGGCATTGTACCTTTGCGGCGAGACTTCCTTCTTCTACTGTAGGAGGAGCGTTGCGGGCCGCGGCATCGCGCAACGTGATGACGACATTTCGCAGCGCCGTCAGTCTGCCTTCACGGATCTTCAGCGGAAGGATCCATTTCCGGGCGGTGAGGCTCCCAGTGGTCGGACTCGGCAAGGAAACTTTGAAATGTGAGTACCGGTAGATATTTTATGTCTGGGACTGAATTAATTAAAGGGGGCGGGGGGTGAATTAATTAAAGGGGGGGTGAATTAAAGGGTGGGCTGGATTAATTAGAGGGGGGTGAATTAATTAAAGGGGGGGTGAATTAATTAAAGGGTGGGCTGGATTAATTAGAGGGGGGTGAATTAATTAAAGGGGTGGTGAATTAATTAAAGGGTGGGCTGGATTAATTAGAGGGGGTGAATTAATTAAAGGGGTGGTGAATTAATTAAAGGGTGGGCTGGATTAATTAGAGGGGGTGAATTAATTAAAGGGGTGGTGAATTAATTAAAGGGTGGGCTGGATTAATTAGATGGAGGTGAATTAATTAAAGGGGTGGTGAATTAATTAAAGGGTGGGCTGGATTAATTAGAGGGGGTGAATTAATTAAAGGGGTGGTGAATTAATTAAAGGGTGGACTGGATTAATTAGAGGGGGGTGAATTAATTAAAGGGGTGGTGAATTAATTAAAGGGTGGGCTGGATTAATTAGAGGGGATGAATTAATTAAAGGGGTGGTGAATTAATTAAAGGGTGGGCTGGATTAATTAGAGGGGGTGAATTAATTAAAGTGGTGGTGAATTAATTAAGGGGTGGGCTGGATTAATTAGAGGGGGTGAATTAATTAAAGGGTGGACTGGATTAATTAGAGGGGGTGAATTAATTAGAGGTAAGGAATTAATTCAGCAAGAATTAATTAAAGGGGGGGGGGTGAATTAATTAAAGGGGTGGTGAATTAATTAAAGGGTGGGCTGGATTAATTAGAGGGGGTGAATTAATTAAAGGGGGGTGAATTAATTAAATGGTGGACTGGATTAATTAGAGGGGGTGAATTAATTAAAGGGGTGGTGAATTAATTAAAGGGTGGGCTGGATTAATTAGAGGGGGGTGAATTAATTAAAGGGGTGGTGAATTAATTAAAGGGGTGGTGAATTAATTAAAGGGTGGGCTGGATTAATTAAAGGGTGGACTGGATTAATTAGAGGGGGTGAATTAATTAAAGGGGGGTGAATTAATTAAAGGGTGGACTGGATTAATTAGAGGGGGTGAATTAATTAAAGGGGTGGTGAATTAATTAAAGGGTGGGCTGGATTAATTAGAGGGGGTGAATTAATTAAAGGGGTGGTGAATTAATTAAAGGGGTGGTGAATTAATTAAAGGGTGGGCTGGATTAATTAGAGGGGGTGAATTAATTAAAGGGGTGGTGAATTAATTAAAGGGGTGGTGGAATAATTAAAGGGGGGGTTCAATGTACATACCGTAAATAAATAAGCCCTACCCTGAAAATAAGCCCTAGTGTGTTTTTTGTGACTAAAATTAATATAAGACCCGGTCTTATTTTCGGAGAAACACGGTACAGCATATGCATTATGTTATCTTATTATTCATGTAATCTGCTGAAAGATTGTTTCCTAAAGCATTTTATAGTGATTTCCTGTCCTAAAATTAGCTCTTCCACTTGATTACACCAATATGCTCAGTGAGTAGTCAGATGTTAGGCTTATGGCGTTTGGTACCCCAGTGCTTTGCAGTCATGTGGCTGAGTTACTTAACAACTTAATGCAAGAACAAAGGGGTGTAAATTCCAGCTGCCAGGTGTCAAATACATTTCTTTTCAGTGAAATTGTTTCTGAGTGCCACGGCAGTCTGCTATACATGGCAAAGTAGGGTTTTTTTTGCTAATAATTACAGCTAAGCCAAAGTGGAATATATAAAATAATAAATGCAACTTTAAAAATGGACTTGTTACTACTGTGTTTTTAGTAAATAAAGTCTTTATTAAAACCAGCAATCAGTTATATTGTCAATTTGAAGACATACCATTTTGTTTAAAATATATATGTGAAACTAAACAGGGGCTCTAATTTTATGTATTAAAGGGACACTATAGTCACCTGAACAACTTTAGCTTAATGAAGCAGTTTTGGTGTATAGAACATGCCCCTACAGCCTCACTGGTCAATCCTCTGTCATTTAGGAGTTAAATCCCTTTGTTTATGAACCCTAGTCACACCTCCCTGCATGTGACTTGCACAGCCTTCCATAAACACTTCCTGCAAAGAGAGCCCTTTCTTTATTGCAAGTTCTGTTTAATTAAGATTTCCTTATCCCCTGCTATGTTAATAGCTTGCTTGACCCTGCAAGAGCCTCCTGTATGTGATTAAAGTTCAATTTAGAGATTGAGATACAATTATTTAAGGTAAATTACATCTGTTTGAAAGTGAAATCAGTTTTTTTTCATGCAGGCTCTGTCAATCATAGCCAGGGGAGGTGTGGCTAGGGCTGCATAAAAAGAAACAAAGCGATTTAACTCCTAAATGACAGTGAATTGAGCAGTGAAATTGCAGGGGAATGATCTATACACTAAAACTGCTTTATTTAGCTAAAGTAATTTAGGTGATTATAGTGTTCCTTTAACTGGTCAGCTCATCCATTAATATGAGCCATCACTTAGGTATAAGGATGGCATCTCTATTTGCATGAACAATATGATTTATGGAACAAACCCATTATGTCAGCAGTCTGAGAGCACACTAGAGCATCCAACTCATCCTGCCACAATCAGCCCATGTTACACTTACCCCACACACATGTCACCATGTCACACTCACCCTTCACACACAGTCAACCAGTCACAATCACCCTCCCACAATCAGCCTATTACACTTACAATTACCCTGTCACAATCACTCTGTAACACACATCCCACACAACAAACCTGTCAAACTCACACCTACACACAGTAACTTGTGACACTCACCCTCACATACAGTCAGCCTGTCACACTCACAGTCACCTTGTCACAACCACCCCACAAACACAGTAAGCCTCACCCTTCACACACACACACACACACACACACAAACACAGCTTTACCATAAACACAAAGCACACGTCAAGACAACACGCAGCTCCACCACACACATATGCTCCCCAAAACAAATATACACATGCCCAAAAATACAGAGATACACAGACACGGATATGCACTCCAGAAACTTTCACAGATATCATATACACAGGTAAACACTCACAAATGCACAATGATGCTTACTGCCAGACACACAATCCCAGGCATATACACAGACACACAAAGAGAAACAGGCAAACACATGTACTACTTATTACATACCTTTCAAAGTATTCTTTGCTTTATTGTAGTTTGTATATTTGTTTAAAAGGGTTTTATAAAAAAAGTTGCCAAGTGATACATGTCCTATTAAGGCAAAAGTTGCTCTATTTCCAGCTCAGCTACTTTAGCTACTCTTAGTTTCTTTGCATTTCAAATAAACGTTAAATATCTTACAGTTCTCACTTTAGTAAATATCCTTGAATGTATACTTTTGTTAAAGGACAACTGTCCTAAAAATCCCTTTTGGCTAAGGATATGCTCTCAGTATGTATTGAAAGGACTATTTTTTAAAGCTTGTCAATATTAATTTTCGTGCAAAATGCCCAAAATGTAGGGGGTACTTGTGCAGTTCCTATATATATATATTTTTTTTTCTGCTATGTTTATCCACCTTCGGTTGGATGGTCGCCTAAACCAATAGTTGAATGGTATGTTCCGTGGAGAGCACAGGTTGATGATGCCATCGCTCATCGCCAATGTGCTCTCCAGTGTAATCCAACTGAGTAAACAGTAAGGGTGGTGTGTGCAAGACACTGGCCTTTAAAGATAGTGCATTAGGGGAGGCGTCACTCGGGGAGATTGGGGTTTCAGGTAATTACATCCGAATAAACAGTTGGTTGACAGGATCATCTGACTGAAGGGGGATATAAATGACAGTGAAAATAGGAATGGTAGAGGTAGGGAGGCATTTTTCCCAAATATTCACATTGACAAACTTTAAAAAAACAAGCAAAAAGCAAAGGTTCCAAAATGGATTTTTTAGGTGACAGTAATCCTTTAACTAAATAGGTTGCAGATCGTTCCTGTTTCTCCAGTGCAAATTTGTATATCAAGGGCTCAATATGTCTCTCTGTATCTCTGCTGGGGAGAAATATCAGTGGAGGAAGATTGGGCTGAGGGAGAGCTTAGCCTCACTGCTGGAATTAATCTAGGTTTTAGCATTTTCTTTCTTTATTTTTTTTAAGCGTTGGGGGTGCGGACCAGGCTAGGAGTGGTTACTTAAACCAACCCTTCATCACAAGTGCAAAGCAAATGTGGACATTCATGTCCTTATGCTGCACTTTTTGGCAATCCTCCAGATACAGGGTAACAGAGCTAGTCTGAAGGGTAACTGGGAGGGCAGTGTGAAAATCATGTATCACATAAGGGCATCACATGGTTTGGTAGGTCTGTACCATTCCACAATATGAAGATATCATCTATTTATACCATTATATGTACGAACTTATTATCCTGGCACTATAGCTTCCCCCTCCATCACGCTCCTCTCCGTGGTGCAGCAGGGTTTAAAAACCCCTTCTGTCACTTACCTCAGTCAAGCGCAGGTCTATCATCGCTGCTCAGCCGGCAGGGTAGACCTAATGTTCAATTGCACCAATGGCCGCACTGGCATTAGGATTTTCCAATAGGAAATCATTATACAATGCTTTCATACGGGGTTTCGGGTGACGCTGGATGTCCTCATGCAGCACGTGAGGATGTTAAGCGTCAGTTCGGCGACCAAAAGTCTCCTAACAGCCCGGAAGGACCTCTAGTGGCTGTCTGGTAGACAGTCACTAGAGGTGGAGTTAACCCTGAAAGGTAACTATTTCAATTTCTTAAATACTACAGGGTTAAGAGACCTGGGACACTGCACCAAGACTACTTCAATGAGCTTCTCAATGTCTTTCATCTGGCTAAAGACCCATATACTGTGGTATATTACTAAACAGGCAGCTGAGGTGCCTTTAGGAGACCACAGCAACATTGGGAAATAAAAATGATTTGAGAGGAGATATAACCCTAATATATTAGTCTACATAGTTACAAGTTTGTTCACCGGTTTGTGGATGAACCCCTGATTTGAAAGTTAAGTGTGATTACCAGATGTTCATCAGCTCTGCATAATTTTATAATCTGCCTTCATCATGTTCTTAGGAATTTTAAGCCACAGTGCTGATCACATAAATTTAAACCTAAAATTAAGATCCTAAGCCATTATGTTTATACCATAGATTAAACAGGAACTTTCCCGCAAATACAAAAACTCATTTTTTGTGGCTAATATTTGTTTGAAGAGATCCTGTCTTCACACTCCAGCCTGCTACAGACTAAGCAGAGTAATAGGTTCTTTCATCGCCTCGGCGCTGTGCCTGCTGTGGAAATCATTCAGCAAGCCCTGTGTCTGTGAAAACAGCAGCACTAAACTGAACTTTCAATTACTAGTTTATTATTTCAAGATACTCAGGGGGTGAGTGGTGAGAGCTACATGCCTATGTAACTATGGATTTCTTGTGAAGTTCTTTTAGTGGGGACGTGAAGGGCAATGAAATATGACCGTGGACCACTCCAACGATGACAAATGGATTTTTCGCATGGGCCTGATGCGACCACCTCACTAGCGAACATGTGTTTTTGACCTATTTGGAATTCTGAGTCTGATATTCCAAAACATATTTTTCTTCTCATGTGAGGTGTAAAGGTGTTGACCAGATAGAAATATTTTTGCAGGGATAATGAGGCAGATCAGTTAATAATGCTACATTTGCACTAACACGTTTATATACAATCATACCTCATATAGTTTAACTGTTGAACTAACACCCATTTTCAGTCGATTGCTTTCATTCTGTACACATGTAACATATAAGGGTCATTTTAATAGATTCACCGAAAGTCTCTTGTGTTTTTTTTTCTGCCATTCCAGAAAAGTTATATCAAAGCGCAATTTACTAACTGGCCTATTTGTACCGTATTTACAGAATTTTATTTTTTTAAATCCAACCTGACGTTTTAACGGAGTTCATAGCATAATGTCAGCCCGTTTAATATTCTCAGTAATATATGCAAAAACCCTTCTTCCAGTGATTCGTAGAAGAGAAGAACACATGATATGCTTCTACATACAATATTCAATATGGCAATCTGGAACGGAAAATAAATAAAAATTTGTAAAAAAACATTTTTCATTCCAGCCTGAACGTAAACCTCTGCATAAAAATACAGAGATGTAACTACATCATTAGCTATTTAGTAGAGGCCATTGTCAATTTCGGAATGTAAAAAAAAAATTAATAATTCTGGCATAATTTCTACTTGTCTTGGGACGATACATAAGGTGCTACTAGCCATACAATAATCACACCATAGGCACGATTGTCAGATCTGAAGGCAATACATTTCGTTGCTCTATTCTGTGATTCTGAAAAAAAAAAAATCAAAGCTGATTTGGGTTTGTGGGTCCCCAGCATTAACCCTGAGATCACCAGGCAAGCCTTGAATGAGCGAGCCTTTCCTGAGGATGCCCTGTGATTGATTGGCTCTGTAAGCCACCCAATCACAGTGTACTGAAGGTTCTTCAAGCCAGTAGGAGCATGTAAGGGTCCTTTCTGGCTAAAAAGCTCTTTATTTTTCAGGGTTAATGTTATTATTTTTTGTCACATGGGCTTTATTTTTCCTCGAGGATTTTTTGTAAATAATCAGTTTTTTTCCCCCTACTTTAGTTCCTTTAGGATACCATAGGTTTTTGGTCTTTTTCCAAAGCAACAAAATAGAAGTAGAATCATAATAGAGGCTCTTTAAAGGGACACCGTAGGCACTGTATCTGCTTCATCTCATTAATCTGGTTACAGTGTCTGGAGTCCCCGGTACCATCATTTCTTTTACCATTAAACTTTTTCTAATGTTCTAATGCTAAACAAGAGCCCCATGCAGTCCATCCCCTCTGTGCTGCTTTGGCTAATAAGGAAGTATTAGCCTGGAGTGCGGGCTAGAGTTCACCTCACCACTACTGGGACCACCAGGGAATCCCCACCGGACCACCAGGGATGGAGAAATGTCCCCCCTCCTCCCAGTAAAGGTAAGAAGGGAGGGGGGACATAAATATAGTCATTTTATTAAATACATTTTTCATAATTATTATTAAAAAGCCTCCCTAACCTCCCCCCCATACAAATACTGCCCCCAAACACTGCCCCCACACACACACTACACACACTGCCCCACAAACACTGCCCCCATACACACACTGCCACACACTGCCCCCATACACACACTACACACACTGCCCCACAAACACTACACACACTGCCCCCATATACACACACTGCCCCACAAACATTGCCCCACATACACACACTGCCCCACAAACACTGCCCCCATACACACACTACACACACTGTCCCCACAAACACTGCCCCCATACACACACTACACACACTGCCCCACAAACACTGCCCCCACACACTACACACACTGCCCACACACACACACACTGCTCCACTGCCCCACAAACACTGCCTGCCCCACACACTAAACACATACACACTGCCCTACAAACACTGCCCCCCATACACACACTACACACACTGCCCAGCAAACACTGCCCCCATACACACACTAAACACACTGCCCTGCATCCCATACACACACTGCCCCCATACACATACTGCACACCCATACACACACTGCCCAACAAACACTGCCCCCCATACACACATTGCACATTGCCCACACACACATACAGTGCCCCCCCATACACACTCCTCCAGACACACATACAGTTCCCCCCCATACACACACTGCAACTCTCACACACACTGCACCGCTCACACACACAGACTGCAACTCTCTCACACACACACTGCCCCACACATACACTGCCCCTTAACACACACACTGGAACCCTGACATAAACTGCCGCCCTCACGCACTCACACACACACTTCACCGCTCACACACACACACACTGCACCTTTCACACACACTTCACCCGTAACACATACCACTGCTCCTATGCCCTATATCCCAGCAGACCCCAGGTAAGTTGTCAAACTGTTCTTAAACGGTTTGACTACTTACTCTGGGATGGAATCCTGGCACTACTAGCACCATAACTACTACACTGAGCTGTAGTGGTTATTGTGCCTGGATTATTTCTTTAAATAATCTACAAGTGCCCCTCCCGAGATCAGGCTATGGATCCGCCCCTGCACAGTATTCCCCCCTCCTACACACCATGACCCCGCTCCCTCACAGTATCACCCACCTCCTTCACAGTATATCACCTCCCTCTCAGTATTACCCCCTCCCACACACTATCGCCCCTATATCCCACACACTATCACCCCCTCCCTCACCAGATCACCCCTTCCACACACACACAAACTGTCACCACCTCACACACACAGTATCATCCCCTTCACACACAGTCACTCTCCCTTATACACACTGTCACCCCTACAATGTGGTGTCACCATACTCATACACTGTCACATTCCCACACATTGTCACCCGTCCTCACACTGTCACCCCCTCCACACTTTCAGCCCTTTCATGCATCCACACTCTCACTAACCACTCCTAGTCCTGTTAATCTCACCCCCTCCAAACTCACCTGCCCTCTCTTTGCCACACTCATTAACCCCCTTAATCCTGTCACACTCCTTCCTCCAACCATGCCACATTCACCCTTCACTCCAAAACTGTAATACTCACCCCACCCCAACTATGCCACACTTACCCTGTCACTTAAATCTTAAATTTTCATTTTTGTTTTCGAGAACCCCTTCACACCAGTACTTATTTATACACGACTGCCGGGCTATGCGACCATACCCCACAATTGTGTATAAACGATTGGCATAATTGCAAATTAAATTTATTTATTGCAAATTAATTTTGTTTGCAAAATGTGCTACAACTATAGCCAGAGAGCTCACAATGCACAGGAAGCTCTGACATTGCAAGCTTCTGAACAATGAATGCAGAGACTGACTCTCTGTATCCAGCGCTGCAAGCACGCCTTTCGATATAGCGAATGCTCCTTACAAAATACAACCCTATTATTTTATACTTTGGGTGTAAGTGGGGCCTCATGCTTGAAGTTCACCTAAGGCCTCATAAAGTCTAGAGCCGCCTCTGATGGCAAGAACAGTTATGAATGCACTGCAGCTCCTTTAGAGCATTTTTATTTTTAAAACAATGTTTGACTTCCTCAGTGCTCTAATTTGCAAGCAATATTTTCAAAGTATAATGTTTCCCTCTGGCTCAACAGTGATGTTGTTCATAGACTAAATTCCAAATTTAAAAGTGTTCATTTCCAAATGGCAAAACTTTGCTTTTCCAAATCTGCTAATTTATCTTACGCTTTGCCATTTGGATTTCAGAGTGTAGCGTACTGTCAGTCTAAGAGAATTTAATCATGTCTTAAAAAAATGAATTGTGGCTGAATCACTGCTTATTTGTATGTTTTCCCCCTAGTATTGTGTGTTCTCCCCTTGGTTTTCGTGTGTTGTACCTTATTCCCCGTTCGGGAGCAGCCACACGATCGGAACCTATTTGTCTTCCGAACAGGGACCACCTCAGTGCCCCATTAGAACATTTACACCAATTAATTAGAATGTTCGCGCCTGCAACATAAGAGCGAAACCGCAATAACGCTCACACCAATTAATTAGAACGTTCACGCCTGCAACATAAAAGCGAAACTGCAAGAACGTTCACACCAATTAAATGCAACGTTCATGCTTGCAACATAAGTGCGAAACAGCAAAGTAGGTAATTAATGAGTGCTCCCCTGGGTGGGCGCCATTTCGTATAGACGAACGCCAACCAGGGGGAGCATTTGTATCCCAAAAGGAGACGCTTCAGCACAGGAACCTCGCGAACGGAGGCTGGTCCGGGAATGTACCATTGTGATGGTTCCTGAGGTTGGTGGGGACACTTTTGGGGCACTGGCTAGTTTGTTTTGTGCCTGGGAGAGTTTGCTCTGATCCAAATTTGGGTCCAAGAAACAAAAGGGTTTGAAATAAGAAAAAAATATGTTGGCTATTGAGTAACTCCTGTTTTCCTAATAGATAAAATGACAAATCATCCAGAGATTGCTTTGTGAACATAATGATTGTATGGACAATAAAGTTTAGTGAACATTTGGAACGCATGAGATGACGGAATGGAACGCAAGCTGGAAGTATAGCAGCAACATGGAGAAATACACAGCGGCGATTGAGAAGATTATGATCAGCGGTGAGAAGGAGAAACAAGCTCCAGAGATTGGTGAACCAGAAGACAACACCATGAACACACCGGACAAAATCAGGAAGATCACTATTTGAAGAAGGGGGTTTAAAGGGAAGGGTAGGACATGATATTGTTAGATATTTGTATGATTGTACAAAAGGTGGTCCGTGAGGAAGTTTCCATAGAAACAAAACGCGTAGGACCTGTGATGTACCACCAATTTTAACATACCTATTTTATTCAATTTGTTTGTAATAAATCATTTTTATCTGCCTACCTGATTCCTGATTTAGATCCAAAAGCACCATTCTGACTGAGAAACCAGACCTCCCCAGGGGGGAAGGCAGCATTAATGCATTCTTTTCATCTGGAGTCTGTGAGTTCCATATAAAGTGGGGGCACTGCAAACCTCCTCCAACAGTGTTGCACTATTATTTGTTATTTTTTGTTTTAGATATCCAGCTGTATCCCATTTTCTGTATACATTTTTATCTGGGAGAGGGTATTGCTATGCCACATAGCGGAGAGAGTAGGTTCAGGGACAGCACCCACTACCACCAAACAGCAGGAAATATCGGCATGAGCTGTTAAAGATAGCTCCCTGGCAGGGCATTTAGGAGTGAGCATCGACTCACCCAAAGCTTCTTCTGGCCAGGCATCTCCAAGGACCTGTGGCAGTACTGCCGGTCCTGTGATGTCTGTCAAAAAGTGGGGAAGCAGGACAATTGGCACAAGGCAAAGCTCCAGCCCGACCCATTATTGAAGATCCCTTTGGCAGAGTAGCTGTCAATATTATAGGTCCCCTGGCTAAGCCTAGTCCCTCTGGGATAAAATATATTCTGACCATTGTGGACTACGCAACTCGGTACCCCAAGGCAGTCGTCCTTAACAATATCCAGGCAGAGACTGTAGCTGAAGCCCTGATGCGAGTGTTCTCCCGGATAGGTTTTTCCCAGAAGATCATCTCAGATCAGGGCACCCAGTTTACTGCCGAAATGACCCACCAACTGTGAAAGTTATGCAGCATTAAACCGATCTTGAGCTCCCCACACCACCCCCAGACTAATAGCCTGTGTGAGCGCTTCAATGGCACGTTGAAGCAGATGCTCCATACCTTTGCAGCGACTCGCAAGGATTGGAAAAGATTTCTGCCGCATCTCATGTTTGCATATCGAGAGGTACACCAGGAATCTACAGGGTTCTCTTTGTTTGAATTGTTATTCGGGCGGAGACTTAGGGGACCCCTAGACCTTGTCCGAGAGGACTGGGAGGGGAATGGGGACCAGAAAGGGACCCCCATCATCCCATATGTGCTGGAGTTTAGGGACCGGCGGGAGGAACTCACTCATCTGTTGCGTGAGAACCTCCAGGTGGCACAGAGGCACCAGCGCACTTGGCATGATCGGGGAGCCAGGAATCATAGCTTTCAGGTCAGTCAGAAGGTTTTGATTCTGAAACGTTTCCGAGTAGCCTCAGAAAATTTTGATAATCCTGGAGAATGGAGTTCAGGCAGGGTCCATAGATGAGGTCTACTTAGGAGACCGACTGACGGAGAAGAGATGCAGACAAGCGCAGCAGATGCTGTCCGCAAAGCGAGAGACATTCTCTAACCTGTCAGGGTCTACCACACTAGCCACCCACAGAGAAGAGACCCCTGACCAACAACCTCTGTGGCAAACTCCATATAGAATACCAGAGGTGGTTCAGGAGAGTATGAGGCAGGAGATCCAGGAGATGCTCTGACTAGGGGTAATCGAACCATCCAAGAGTCCTTGGGCCTCCCCAGTAGTCCCGAAACGAGATGGAGCTACCCGGTTCTGTGTAGACTACAGGAGGCTCAACAACATGACGGTCTCGCAAGCGATCCCCACGCCCTGTATAGATGAGCTATTAGACAGGATGGCTCATGGTCAGTACATCCCCACTATAGATTTGTGTAAGGGGTACTGGCAGATCCCCCTCGCGGCAGATGCTATTCCCAAGTCGGCATTCATCACTCCATTTGGCCTATACAAATTTAAGGTAATGCCATTTGGAATGAAGAATGCCCCAGCTACGTTCCAATGGATGGTGGCTCAGCTGTTGGATGGCCTCCAGGACCATGCGTGTGCATACCTGGATGACATCACCATATACAGCGACACTTGGGAGGAGCACCTGGCCCATGTGGGATTGGTACTAGATAGGATCAGGGATGCAGGGTTGACATTGAAACCCAGTAAGTGCCATATAGGGATGGCAGAAGTGCAGTACCTGGGACAGCGTGTAGAGTGTGGGAAGCAGAAGCCCGAGCCAGCCAAGGTTGAAGCAGTAGCTTGATGGCCCTGTTCCCGCACTAAGACCCAGGTAATGGCTTTCCTAGGGACTGCCGATTACTATAGTTTGTCCCCAGCTACAGTGCCCTAGCTAAGCCCCTCACTGACCTGACCAGAAAGAATTTACCCACACAGGTAAACTGGACCCCAGAGTGTGAGCAGGCGTTCCAAGCCCTTAAGAACGCCATAATAAATGTCCCTGTCCTGGCTGCTCCTAATCTGAATAAATGTTTTCTCATCCACACAGATGCTTCTATGTTTAGATTAGGAGCAGTGCTGAGCCAGGTCGAGAACGATGGAGGAGAACATCCCGTAGCTTACCTCAGAAGAAAACTAATACCCAGGGAGGTGAGCTAGTGGTGGTGTGGGCCCTCAAAAAGCTGCAAACCTACATCTACAGACAGCAATTCACACTACTCATGGATCACAACCCGTTGGTGTGGCTTAACCGGGTCACGGGAGACAATGCCAGGCAGTTACGGGGAGCCTGGCACTACAACCCAATGACTTCACGATCCACTACCGACCCGGTAGGCAAAACGGGAATGCCGATGGGTTGTCAAGACAGACAGAACTGGAGAAATGATCCGTGAGTACTCCCCCGGACATCTCTAAGCCGATCTGTCAGGATCAGACTGTGTATGCCAACTTGTGGTTAAGGGGAACTGTGTGGCAGAACCACTGCTTATTTGTATGTTTTCCCCCTAGTCTTGTGTGTTTTCCCCTTGGCTTTCGTGTGCTGTACCTTATTCCCTGTTCGGGAGCGGCCAAACGAATTGTACCTATTTGTCTCCTGAACGGGGACCACCCCATTGCCCCATTAGAACACCAATTAATTAGAACGTTTGCACCTGCAACATAAGTGCAAAACCACAAGAACGTTTGTGGCTGGTTAGGGAATGTACAGTTTTGAGGGTTCCTGAGGTTGGTGGGGACACTTTTGGGGCATTGGCTAGTTTGGCAGGCTTTTCTGTGCCTGGGAGACAACTCTTTTTCCACGCCTTGGCTTCCAGACACAGAGGCTACTGGGATAAAGACCCCCTGTCGTCTTGTGTGGGAGACCCCTCGTCTGAGTGACAGGTTTTCTATACTTGGGAGACAAAGGTACAGCGAGCACCCATTCCCGCACTAGAGGTTCCTGGGATACAACCCCTGTTTGTCTGTGTTGAAGACCCCTTGCATGGGTGTGTGTTGAAGACCCCATGCATGTGTGGCTCAATAAAGGTATGTTGTACTCATCCAGTTACTAGGGGGAAATAGGTCTCTTGCTATTCTAAGTGGTTCCTGAGTGGCTGAAGGAAGAGATTAGCGGAGGTAACCGGTCGGATTACCTGGGGTCCACTACGGTAGTCATAGATTGTACCATTCTTCATCAGCAAGAAATTACCAGAGGCATAAAGACGGCAAATCTAGATTTTACGGTAGTAATCCCATTAAAGGAAAGACGGATACTCTTTCCTTCTCCTATATGTACCTAATCTTTACATTTCATGCACAATATAACTCGCAATGGAAAGAGCATCTGATGTATTGGATGCAATTTAAAGTGAATAGACTGACATTTTTACTCATTAAAGGGACACTATAGTCACCAGAATAACTACAGCTTAATGTAGTTGTTCTGATGTCTATACCTGTCCCTGCAGGCTTTTTTCAGTAAACACAGAGAAAAGGCAGTGTTTACATTACAGCTTAGGCAGAGGCCTAACTAGAAACCACAGGGCCCTGGTGCGAAAATTGCCCTCCCCATACGTCTACCTTCCCTCTCCCATATGTTGCCCCCCACACATGCAGACACATGCATTGACACACACACATATACAGAGACACACACATACATACAGGCACACACATACAGACACACATACAAACACACACACAGAGACACATATATACAAACTCACACATACATAGACACACAGACAGACATATAAACACACAGACACACACACACATACACACATACACACATACACATACATACTCACACATGCATACATACAGACATACATACAGAGAAACATTCATACACACTCATACATACAAACAAATACACACATATACTAAATATTTTAGTCACCTTCCTGTTTCCTACCTTTTAGATGCAGAAGGGTGACAGTATGAGGTCCAGTAGTGGCTCAGCCTGACCCCCCACTCTGACTCTCTCCTCTCTTCCTCCAGCGCGGCTCCTGGTGGTTGCTCGGAGGACGTGACTGGGGCAGTCACTTCCTCCCAGCGGCTTTTGTCATCACAGGGGGCCCGTCGTGCTGTTAAAGCACCACACCACAGCACCCATTCAATGCAGTCCCAGCGGTTATACCGCGTGGGCCGGGACCACAACACATTGAGGTGGGCACCGCGGTCGCAGGTGTCCGCTTGGTGGCCGGGACCCCTGGATTGACGGACCACAGTAGTTTCGCCACTGACCCTAGGGACACCTCCAGTGGCCACTCCTTAGATGGCTACTAGAAGTGTTTTCTGGGGCAGTGCTGTACACTGTGTAGAGATGCATTGATTCAAGGCATCTCTATGAGGAGATTTTGACTAGCCAGGGTGGCGTTTGGCCCCACCTACCTCCTTGGCTGAGACTATCACAATTGACAATTTCAGCCAATTCAAAGCTCTCCTATGGCAAAGCATTGTGATTGACTGAGAACATTACTTCTGATGATGTCAGCCAAGGAGGCAAATCATGGGCAGAGCCAGCAGCAGCAGACTGGTATAAAGGTAATATTTTACTAAATTTAGGGGTACCAGGAGGGGCTAGATATACAGGAATATAGTGATCTTTCAAGTGAGCAACAAACTTGTAATAATGTCTTGGAATGCCTGGTGTCAAAGCATATACCATGCAGATCCAATTGTTATAGTGTTATTGTAGAAATGTCTCAATTCTCCCTTAATTACCATTTTAATTACAATGTTGACATCTGTGCCCCATAGTTATGAGTTGATTTTAAAAAACTTTCACAAAACTGAGGATTCCTGATTGATGACCTCAGTTTGCATTGTTATGGAATAAGTAACAAATTCCTTTTCATATGTTGTGAGAATCATGATCTTTCATTTGCAGAATTTGCTTACAGGAACTACAAGCCAGTACAAGCTGAATTACCTCTTAAGATTTCTTTGTTGCTTGTTGTTTACTTTATATTAACTGGATTTAATTGATTTTTTTTTTTTCACATTACATTTATAGTCTTTGTCATTTTATTTTGGGAATACCTGTGGTTTAGGTCTTGCTTACTAAATTAACCCCTGTAAGGTCACCAACGCAATCACTGTTGCAAAGTCTACAGATTTACCTAATTCTAATTCTGAATGCATTATCGGTATAAAAAGGGTTTTTGTAGCCCTGATTTCTATCCTGCAGAGTTCCCCGACATCTGTCAGAAAAACATAACAAGTATTTACAATACTAACATTAGGGGTGAGCCAAGGGATCTGACAATGACATAATGACATCTGAATGCAGGAGTTTTGAGGTCAGTAGCTGCCTGAGTTAGCTGCAGCCAGTTGAAATGTAGGTGCAGGATGCGTTATGTACCCTCCTTTGCGCAACCCTGACCTTTATCACAAATGCATTCCACACAGCTAAGCATGTTCAAAATACAGTCAGGGGAAAAAAGTATTTGATCCCCTGCTGATTTTGAACGTTTGTCCACTGACAAAGAAATGATCAGTCTATAATTTTAACCCCTTTAGACCGGAGGGCATACTATTACGCCCTATTATAGGCGGCTCTAAACGCTTATCTATATACATAAATATATACGTATATATCACTATATATATACCTATATATAAATAAAAATATTTTTTAAAAATTATATAGATATATACATATATACACACATATGTATATATACATATATTAATTCTACATATATATTTATGTAATATTTTTACATAATTAGGTATCTTAATTAATTACAATTAGCAGGACCTGCCTGACAACCCATGCCGAAAGTAAAGGGAATTTAATTTGCTAGCACTATATTTAACCCTATAACTTTCCGAGACACCATAAAACCTGTACATGGGGGTACTGTTCTACTCAGGAGACTAGCTGAACACAAATATTAGTGTTTCAAAACAGTAAAATGTATTTTGCTTGATGATATAAGCCAGTAAAAAGTGGCGTTTTTGCATTTTTCAGCACAAACTGGCATTACGGACAATATTGTGCTGTGATACTTTTACTGTTTTGAAAAACAATATTTGTGTTCCTTAGTATCAACTGTACCCTCATGTGAGTTTTAATAAGGATACCTCAAGTTACAGCGTCAAATATAAGGCTTTAGCGTTCATTTTCACATTAAAATTTGCCAGATTGGTTCTTGCCTTTGACACCTATGGTAGCCCAAGAATGAAAATTACCCTATGATGGCATACCATTTGCAAAGTAGGCCTTAAGGTGTGCAAACCAGGGTATGTCCAGTCTTTTTAGTAGCCATAGTCACAAACACTGGCCAAAATTGGCGTTTTTTGCATTTTCACACACAAACAAATACTAGCAGCTAACTTTTGGCCAGTGTTTGTGACTCAAATAACTATTATGGGTGTAAATTTCATTCCCGGGCTGCTATACAGTCTCAAAGGCAACGTAACCAATCTGGCGAATTTCAATTTCAAATGTAACGTGCTATATTTGACCTTGTAACTTCCCAAAACGCCATAAAACCTGTACATAGGGGGTACTGTCTTACACGTGAGACTTTACTAAATACAAATATGTGTATTTTATTGCAGTAAAAGCAAACAGTATTATGACACTGACCTTTAAAATGTCATTTAGAACTAAAAAAATAAAAAAAATAGTATTTTCTCCCATTTTTTTCATATTAAATTATGTTTCATAGCTAAATATTTCATATTAAATGAAAGCCCTGTTTCCCCTGAATAAAATGATATATAATAAGGGTGGGTGCATTTACTATGAAAGAGGTGTATTACGGCTGGACAGACATGTAGCGCAAATGCCAGGTTTTGTTTACATTTTGTTTTGTTCACAACGTGTACATTTGGCTCCGTCCTTAAGGGGTTAATGGTAGGTGTATTTTAACAGGTAGAGACAGAATAACAACAAAAAAATCCAAAAAACCCATGTCAAAAAAGTTATAAATTAATTTGCATGTCAATGAGTAAAATAAGTATTTGATCCCCTATCAATCAGCAAGATTTATGGCTGCCTATGACCCCAAGAACACCATCCCCACCATCAAACATGGAGGTGGAAACATTATGCTCTGGGGGTGTTTTTCTGCTAAGGGGACAGGACAACTGCACCGCATCAAAGGGACGATGGACGGGGCCATGTACCGTCAAATCTTGGGTGAAATCCTCTTTCCCTCAGTCAGGGCATTGAAAATGGGTCGTGGATGGGTTTTCCAGCATGACAATGACCCAAAACACACAGGCAACAAAGGAGTGGCTCAAGACAAAGCACATTAAAGTCCTGGAGTGACCTAACCAGTCTCCAGACCTTAATCCCATAGAAAATCTATTGATGGAGCTGAAGGTTCGAATTGATAAGCGTCAGCCTCAAAACCTGCAAAGAGAAGTGGTACAAAATCCTTTCTGAGATGTGTGCAAACCTGGTGGCCAACAACAAGAAACGTCTGACCTCTGTGATTGCCAACAAGGGTTTTGCCACCAAGTACTAAGTCAAAGGGGTCAACCAGGCCCAGACTGGCCATCGGGCATACCTGGTAAATTTTTTTGTTATTATGTCTCTCACTGTTAAAATGCACCTACCATTAAAATTATAGACTGATCTTTTCTTTGTCAGTGGGAAAACATTCAAAATCAGCAGGGATCAATTACTTTTTTTTCCCACACTGTTTCTATTACACCTTTTATAACAACCAGGAGTTTATATTAGACTTGTGCATTAAAATCTATATTAATTTATATATTAAAGGTGTGACGGAACTCCCATACTCCAACCGAGTACCTCCACCGACTACGCTTCCTCGCTGCCACAGAGGACTCTGGAGCACTTTATATCCAGTCGCTGAAGCTTGATTGGGGTCTTTCTGGAACTCTTCCACCTGACCAGGCTGCAGCTCTCTTCTCTCGGGCAGATATCGTCCCCTATGCCTTTGCCTCTTCAGCTCCTTTCCAAGGCAGGTATCCTAACCTCTGCCTGTAATGGGATTAGCTCCAGCCTTTACAAAGGCACTTGTGGCTTTTTTTGACTTGTCATGGGCTACAGGGGCGAGCTAACAAATGCACCCACCCTTAATATATATCATTTTATTCAGGGGAAACAGGGCTTTCATTTAATATCAAATATTTAGCTATGAAACATAATTTAATATGAAAAAAAAGGGAAAAAATAAGATTTTTTTTTATTTGTTTAGTTCTACATGACATTTTAACTGTCAATGTCATAATACTGTTTGCTTTTACTGCAATAAAATACACAAATTTGTATTCAGCAAAGTCTCACGTGTAAAACAGTACCCCCTATGTACAGGTTTTATGGCGTTTTGGGAAGTTTCAGGGTCAAATATAGCATGTTACATTTGAAATTGAAATTCGCCAGATTGGTTACGTTGCCTTTGGGACTTTATAGTAGCCCAGGAATGAAATTTACACCCATAATGGCATACCATTTGCAATAGTAGACAACCCAAGGTATTGCAAATGGGGTATGTTCGGTCTTTTTTAGTAGCCATTTGGTCACAAACATTGGCCAAAGTTAGCGTTAGTATTTGTTTGCGTGTGAAAAATGCAAAAAACGCCAATTTTGGCCAGTGTTTGTGACTAAGTGGCTACTGAAAAAGACTGGACATACCCCGTTTGCAATACCTTGGGTTGTCTACTATTGCAAATGGTATGCCATCATAGGGTAATTTTCATTCTTGGGCTACCATAGGGTCTCAAAGGCAATGTACCCAATCTGGCGAATTTTAATGTGAAAAAAATGAAACACAAGCCTTATATTTGATGCTGTAACTTTTGAAAACACCATAAAACCTGTACATGAGGGGTACTGTTGTACTCGGGAGACTTCGCTGAACACAAATATTTGTGCTTCAAAATAGTAAACAGTATCGCAGGAATAATATCGTCTGTGTAAGTGCTGTTTGTGGAATTTAAAGATCCTATAGAGCCAGGAAAACGAGTTTGTTTTCCTGGCACTATTATTATTATTATTTTATTATTTTTATAGCGCCAACAAATTCCGTAGCGCTGACTATTATGGTCCTTTAAAGGGACACTATAGTCACCTGAACAACTTTAGCTTAATGAAGCAGTTTTGGTGTGTAGAACATGCCCCTGCATC
The DNA here is from genome assembly GCA_933207985.1 of Pelobates cultripes. Taxonomy (NCBI): domain Eukaryota; kingdom Metazoa; phylum Chordata; class Amphibia; order Anura; family Pelobatidae; genus Pelobates; species Pelobates cultripes. The sequence goes on along the minus strand of OW240921.1, from coordinate 32,251,110 downwards.
CTCACTGATCAATCCTCTGCCATTTATGAGTTAAATCCCTTTGTTTATGAACCCTAGTCACACCTCCCTGCATGTGACTTGCACAGCCTTCCATAAACACTTCCTGTAAAGAGAGCCCTATTTAGGCTTTCTTTATTGCAAGTTCTGTTTAATTAAGATTTTCTTATCCCCTGCTATGTTAATAGCTTGCTAGGCCCTGCAAGAGCCTCCTGTATGTGATTAAAGTTCAATTTAGAGATTGAGATACAATTATTTAAGGTAAATTACATCTGTTTGAAAGTGAAACCAGTTTTTCATGCAGGCTCTGTCAATCATAGCCAGGGGAGGTGTGGCTAGGGCTGCATAAACAGAAACAAAGTGATTTAACTTCTAAATGACAGTGAATTGAGCAGTGAAATTGCAGGGGAATGATCTATACACTAAAACTGCTTTATTTAGCTAAAATAATTTAGGTGACTACAGGGAGATTCTCCGCAATTATTAGGCAAATGAGTATTTGTGCATAAATGTCCCTCTTTACATGCATATTTGTCTTACTCCAAGCTGTATAGGCTTTCAGCCTACTACCAATTAAAGCATATTAGGTGATGTGCATCTCTGTAATGAGAAGAGGGGGTGTGGTCTAATGACATCAACACCCTATATCAGGTATTGCATAATTATTAGGCAACTTCCTTTCCTTTTGGCTTAGAAAATGGGTCAAGAAGGACTTGACACTTGAGCTCCAGAAAAGTCAAAATAGTGAGATATCTTGCAGAGGGATGCAGCACTCTTAAAATTGCAAAAGCTTCTGAAGCGTGATCATCGAACAATCCAAAGCATTTCATTCAAAATAGTCCAGCAAGGGTGCGCCAAGAAGCGTGTGTGGAAAAACCAAGGGGGCAAAATAACTGCCCATGAACTACGAGAGAAAAGTCAAGCGTGCAGCTGCCACGATGTCACTTGCCACCAGTTTGGCCATATTTCAGAGCTGCAACATCACTGGAGTGCCCTGGAGTGCCCAAGGTGTGCAATACTCAGAGACATGGCCAAGGTAAGAAAGGCTGAAAGACGACCACCACTGAACAAGACACACAAGCTGAAACGTCAAGACTGGGCCAAGAAATATCTCAAGACTGATTTTCTAAGGTTTTATGGACTGATGAAATGAGAGTGAGTCTTGATGGGCCAGATGGATGGGCCCGTGGATGGATTGGTAAAGGGCAGAGAGCTCCAGTCCGACTCAGACGCCAGCAAGGTGGAGGTGGAGTACTGGTTTGGGCTGGTATCATCAAAGATGAGCTTGTGGGGCCTTTTCGGGTTGAGGATGGAGTCAAGCTCAACTCCCAGTCCTACTGCCAGTTCCTGGAAGACACCTTCTTCAAGCAGTGGTACAGGAAGAAGTCTGCATCCTTCAAGAAAAACATGATTTTCATGCAGGACAATGCTCCATCACACGCGTCCAAGTACTCCACAGCGTGGCTGGCAAGAAAGGTTATAAAAGAAGAAAATCTAATGACATGGCCTCCTTGTTCACCTGATCTGAACCCCATTGAGAACCTGTGGTCCATCATCAAATGTGAGATTTACAAGGAGGGAAAACAGTACACCTCTCTGAACAGTGTCTGGGAGGCTGTGGTTGCTGCTGCACGCAATGTTGATGGTGAACAGATCAAAACACTGACAGAATGCATGGATGGCAGGCTTTTGAGTGTCCTTGCAAAGAAAGGTGGCTATATTGGTCACTGATTTGTTTTTGTTTTGTTTTTGAATGTCAGAAATGTATATTTGTGAATGTTGAGATGTTATATTGGTTTCACTGGTAATAATAAATAATTGAAATGGGTATATATTTGTTTTTTGTTAAGTTGCCTAATAATTATGCACAGTAATAGTCACCTGCACACACAGATATCCCCCTAACATAGCTATAACTAAAAACAAACTAAAAACTACTTCCAAAAATATTCAGCTTTGATATTAATGAGTTTTTTGGGTTCATTGAGAACATGGTTGTTGTTCAATAATAAAATTAATCCTCAAAAATACAACTTGCCTAATAATTCTGCACTCCCTGTATAGTGTTCCTTTAACTCAATACTAAGTTAAAGCACCTTTGCCAGCAATTACAGCCTCAAGTCTTTTTGGGTACGATGTGACAAGCTTTGCACATCTTGATTTGGGTAGCTTCTTCCACTCATCTCTGCAGATCCTCTCAAGCTCTGTCAGGTTGGATGTACTCCGTTATGGCCCAGTGCTGTGTTCAGGGATTTAGTAATTTTGACTATGAATAACAACATTTCCGTGTTATGACCATATGTACCAACTGGCACATACTTCTTGTCAGGATATATATATATGTATATATATATATATATACTGGAAGATATATGACCCAACATGCAATGTCTAAGTAAAACTATACATGTAAACGCTTCAGAAATATACGTATTACTGGGCTTTAGAGTGGTCGTCAATATAGAATGGTCATATACAAGCCAAGGTCATGGATACAGAATGAGACAGGTCCAAGAAGACAGGCCAATAGGTCAAGGATACCAGGAATAAGAAGAGTCAATAACAAGGTCAGAATAGCCAAGTAGCCAAACAAGATAAACACACTCTCTGATTGCCGGTAAATACAAACCACAACAGGCGCCTTATAAAAACCTAGAATGGGTTTAAAGAGCACTAGGATGGCAAGGATTGGCCAGAAATTACCTTGTGATGCCAAAACATGCATGTACGTCAATGATACAATGACGCTCACACGTTTGTGTCAATTATGTGAACATAGGAGGTGGAGCTATAAACATGCACCGCCGTGAGGCGGCCATCATCTGTTAGAAAAGCTACACCAACACAAGTCTGCATGGGAGGCAAACTGTGTCTGCATCCGTCGTAAGGTAGCAGGCCCTCTGTGGTTGTGACGGATCTGATCAGGCACGATCACGTGATCACTACTCTCAGGCGCCGTGACTGTATCCCCTTCCCAACTACTGCCCATCAGACATCAGATGGGCAGGACCAAGTTTGTGAGAATATGCTCAAGACGTCGATAGCATCCTGTGGCCATACTTGTTTTTTTACTCCCTTACAAGGCAGATTGGTAATCGGTGCTATAACAGAAGAAAACTCCTTGATAAACCTATGGTAATAGCTGGCAAACCCTATGAATCTCATCATAAAACAGCTTCTAAGTTGTAAAACAGCTTTTAACATTTTGCAATCAGAAGCCGAGATGATATGCCCAAGGAATTGAACCTCAGCCTGATCAAACAAACACTTCCCCAGTTTGCAGTTTAACACGTTTTTACGTAACATACTCAGAATTTGTATGTCATGCATGCGGTCAGATTAGGGGATTGTATGAGTATATCGTCCAAATTTCCTGTTTATGTATATAAACTCGCAGCACATGGCCATCTTTGTCCTAATGACATTATAATCACTTTTATGGTCTAGTTTAGTAAACATCTTGGAACCCCAGAGTCTGTCGCACAACTCTGCAATAAGAGGTATAGTTTAGACGTTTTTATGGTGATCTTATTAAGATCCCTATAGTCTATACATGGTCATAGATCACCCTCATTTTTTTTCCACGAAGAATGAAAGAAAAGAAAAGCGAAGGAAAATGAAATTAAGGAGGTTTACGCATACATGCATGAAACATACTATAAACACACAATGAACACACGTATATTAAAGCCGAGAAATTCTTGAAACAAGCACAACAGGTGTCAGTTTTGTTCAAATATACTTATGCTCTTTAACCTTTTGTTGGATCTTAGAGAATTGAACAATGTAATAGAAAATAAATCTCATTGCTAGTTACCACCCCTCTTGCACCCGGAGGTGTTAAATTAGGATTCCACAGCTGCAAGCCTCTGGGTAAGGGAGCAGTTTGTTTTGTAACTAAACTCGATATGACATGGAAACTGTGAGAAGGAAGCCTAGCTCTATCCTGTATTGGCGCCTACTCAGGTTAGGCCAGTCCATTCATGTCAAATTACATCCGATGTCACACTTTCACCGTGAAACTATCTACTGTACCAAAAACACTGTCAGACATCTATCTGTATTAAAAGAACATAATGGCATACAGTGTTATTTGTTAAAGTGTGAATTGTTGTGAATAGAAACTGAATTTTAAGCTCAGTTATTTTGAATTCCCAACAATTATCATTTTAGTATATAACCTTGTATATGGTGGAGTGAGCCATAGAATGGGTTTAGAGTGAAAGGGACAGTTTAGACACCATAGCAACTTCATCTAAATAAAGTTGTTATGGTGCCATAAGGTCCCTGGGCTCACTCCTACCTTCAGGGGTTAAATCATTCTCGAGCGGTTTAACCCCAGAGTGAGCCTTTAGTACCAATCCTCAGTTCAGCAAAGGCAGCATTGGACTTCTGAAATTTTAGTTTCAGAAAGCGTGAAGTGAGAGTGGACAGCTGAGCTCTCTCAGCCAATCAGTGACTGCCCACTCATAAAACTGGCTTGAAAATAGGTATGTTTCTTTTCAAGACAGTTTTATGAATGGAGAGTCAGTAAATGGCTGAGAGTGTCAGCTGAACGCTCTCAGCCAATCGGCGGAACCCCTGCCGGGCTGTATCCGTACTTCTTGAAACTGAGATTTCAGAAGCTAATTGCTGCCTGAGGGACCTAAGGATCAGCGCTGGAGGTTCACTTTGGGGTTAACCCCTTAAGGACACATGACATGTGTGACATGTCATGATTCCCTTTTATTCCAGAAGTTTGGTCCTTAAGGGGCTAAACAGTTTGAGAATGGTTTAATCCCGGAAGGTAACAGTGCATCTGGGGGCCTCCTGGTACCATAACTAGTTCATTTAGATGAAGTTGTTTTGGTTCCCAGAGTGCCCCTTTAAGAAATTACATGGGATGCAGCCTTTTCCAACTTAAAATGCAATTAGTATTTTGTAATGAAATATGAACAATCACATATGGGTTTGGCTTAACCCAACAAACAAATTTTCTTCTTTTTTTTTTTTTACATTAGCCCAGCAAATAATTTCACAATGTATGTCTTTATGTAAACAATGCATACAAACTCATACATTATAAATGCATGAATCATTCTTCCTAGCTCTTCACTCACCTGTAAGAAGAGAGAGAGATTTAATGATGGCAGCCATGAGTCAAGATTTAAAGCCAGGAATGTGACACCCATCAACCTCGGCAGCAGTGTAGGATATGCATTTCCTGGTGCTTCCATGCACAATGCCCCATCACACTAGATAGATAGACAGACAGACAGACCGACCTCAACGATACCAACATGCTAAGACTATTTCGATATGCACAGAGAGATCTAAAATTTAACCCAAGCCAACATGGCACCTTTAAGTAGAATTGTGGCGAAACAGATCTCGCCACTGGGCATTGGAGAAGACTGATTGCCAGCCTCCTGCCCTGTGACTATGGCCCAATGTTGAAATGCTGGATTTTCCCCTGCAAAGACCCGAAAGCCGGGTCATTCGGTACTTTCCCTATGTGAGCAGTGTTACCCCAGATAGCTATGCCATGGAGCCCATTCGTATAACGAAATACTATGTGAAAGACTTTGGCTCCATGGCAATTGAACTGTATGTATGTGATCTGAGCACCATTCAGTAATAATTTGCGCTCAGATCTAAGCTATCTTAGATCTGAGCGCAAATTATTACTGAATGGCGCTCAGATCACATGTTGAATGTACCCGTTTTATGCAATAGCGGCACAGTTATATATTTTTATGTATTTTTTTGTATTTTGCTACCATGTGGCTAATGGAGTTTTGCCTCTGTCCTTGGAGATAATTGGATTACTTCCCAATTATCTCCAGGATAGAAGACTCTGTAGAACTGGTTTTGGGCAGAAAAAACATGCTTCATTTGGTCAAATTTCCCTTAACTTTTTAACCCCTGAACTGATTGCCCTGATTTTGAATACGTGTATATTTCAAGCATGCGGATTCTGAATATGTAATTTTTATGAAGATTGGACGTATATTTTTAAAGTTATAGCACATGTATAAAAACTGTATTTTTCCTGCTTGTGATAATTATGTTAACCCATTGTGTACCATAATTATATCACAGGCAGAGGGGAGGATTTTGTGTATAATTTCTGGGAGTTTTTTCTGTAATGTACGTGTGTTATTGGTTGTTCTGTAAAACCCTGTGGGCAGTACTAAGTTTGTGGATTGGTAATAAAAGAGGCTGTATGTGCCAGTACAGTCAGGTCTGCTTGACCTCAAAACGAAGTGTTGTCTCGTTATTGGGGGAATTGGATTGTATGCTGATTGCCAGGAGTGTAAGCTGAATGAATGCTTTTCCTGTTCAGCTGCTTAAGCATTCATATGCTTGAGGGAATTCGTATGCTTCTCCGGTTCGGGGGTTGTGGTGTCTGCTGCAGGGGTTGGAGTCTTCAGGAAGCACTAGTTGCACCCTTCAATGGAGGTACCCAGTCGGGGTGCCAGGTGATCCGTTACATTGGTGGCAAGCGGTGGGATGGCGTCTTAGTGTGAGGTAAAGCAGCTCAGAGACACCGTTCGTGGAGTTACAAATTGAGGGCAACGCTAGCACACGTGCAGCTCCCCTGGGAGCAGAGGTATCCAGCGACTTGGAGCAGACAAATATGGAAGGCTCTGGCGATGATTGGATGGCCGAGGTGAGGCAGCGAGTGGCCCAGTATGGGGATGATGTACCCATGGAGGTACGCCGGTGATCTGGAACCAGGTCATGGCCGAGCGAAACACAAGGCTGGACAGACAATTCCGGCTGGCGAAAGAGAGAGAGTATGCTCAGCGGAAGGAGTGTCACAGCAGCCGAGTAGAGACTGCATCCGAGGAGGTTAGCCGTCTTTCCCTGAGGCGGCCGGAGGAACCCGAAGTAGGGGTCCTCATAGACTGGTCCTGTGAGGAACCACAACAGGCAGGTAGAGATGGGACCGAGGTCTCTCCACCGGGCCACCGGGATGCTGGGCAGCTGGCACAGATCCACACCAGCAGCCGGAATTGCGAGGTGCGGAAGCAGGTGGTCCTTATTCGCAAATGTTGAGAGACCTCATAGACTGGTCCTGGGAAGACCCACAGATGGCAGGTGGAGATGGGACGGCGGTCTCTCTACCGGCCCTACAGGGATGCTGGGCAGTCAGCCCAGATCCCCAGCGGCGGTATGTATCACAGGGAGGTGAAGGTGCTGTCCTTCCTCCCCAGCAGCAGTGTGTTTCACTGGGAGTGGAGAGCAGCGTTCTTCCTCCCCAGCGACAGAGTGCCCTACAGGGAGCAGAGATGACTGGTCTCTCTCCCCTGCGACAGGACACCTTATGGAAAGGGTAGACAGTCGGTCTCCCTCTACACCAGCAGAGAGAGTGTCAGGGAGAGGAGCCTGTTACCCCCTCTCCCCAGCGGCTGAAAGTGTGTAAGGGAGAGGAGCTTGTTGCCCCCTCTCCCCAGCGGCAGCGTAGACCACCAAGGGGAGACACTAAGCCCCCCACCAGCGCAGATGGGACCATGGTCTCTGCGCTCAAGCTACAGGGAGTACGGACAGTCGGTCCTGCTCCCCAGTGGCAGAGTATGCTAAAGGGAGGGGAGGGCCTCGTTCCCCCTCCCCAGCGGCAGCCTAGCGCACCAAGGGGAGATGATAAGCCCCACACCGGTGCAGATGGGACCGTGGTCTCTTTGCTCAAACCACAGGGGGTAGGGATGGTCGGTCCTGTTCCCCAGCAGCAGAGCTGTATATCCAAAGGGGAGACAGTCTGTCTTCCCCTCCAGCAGTAACACCAGGTCCAGAGGGAGGAGCCTACTAACTCTTCTCCTCAGCTGGGCTCCAACCAGGCTACTCCCGTGACCGGCAGGGGCGAGCGAAGGCTCATGGGAAGTGTATGCTGGTCACTGCTGCAATATCGAAGCCGCACGTTGTCTGTAGGCGGCGAGAGGCACCGCGGCACGTGACCGGCAGAGAGAGCAGAGGCTCTTGGGCAGTGTAGTTTAATTTCTGCCGGTCACTGCCAGAAATACTGGACGGCTGACAAAAACATTATTAGTCAGCTGTTCAGAATCTTTATAGTAATTTACACAAAGTTAGGTTATGAAAAACGAGCATTATGTACAACATGTGTATATAACAGTGGTATCAATACATAAAACATATTAGATACATTTTAAAATAATTTGCTTACAGATATTACATGAGAAAACACAGAATAAGGGACACAGTAAATAGAATTGAGGACACAAAAAATGGATGGATTAGGAGCAGATATTAATATATTAAATGGTATATAAAAAATAAAATATAGATAAAAAATAGAACATATATTTGAGTAAAAAGTGTAAAAAATATAAAAAATGAGTTATAAAAAGTTATGCAAATCAAAATCTGCATTGAGGCCTTGTGGTGTGAGGGTTTGTAGTTTATAAACCCATTCCATTTCAACTTTACCTAAAATATTCTTAATATCACCTCCTCTCCATGGTATTGAACATTTTTTAATTCCCATACATTTTAATAATTTAGGGTCTTTATCGTGATTTAAAAAATGTTTGGATACTGAATGATTTAAGTATCCATTTTTGATGTTTCTACAATGTTCGCTTATCCTTATTTTCAGGCACCTTGTGATCATTCCAACGTACTGGAAGCCACAAGGGCATTCAAGCAGATAAATCACGTTTTTGATGTTACAACTTATAAATTCTTTAATTTGATAGGTAGTTCTCGTTCTATTGGAGGTAAATTCGGTAATTTTAGATGGTAGAGTGGAATCGGTAGTTTTACACACAATACACGTTTTGCATTTATAGAAACCTTTTGCTTGAGGAAAAAATGATATTGGATTTGTATTTGAGATTTTTTTAGTAAAATTAGTAGTTAAAATAGATTTAAAATTGGGAGCTCCTCTAAAAACTATATTTGGCTTATTTGGAATAATTTCTTTAAGTTTTTCATCTTGTTCTAAAATGTGCCAATGTTTTGTAATGATTTTTTAAATTTCTTTACTTTCATTATTGTAGTCAAAAGTGATAGGGAGACATATAGAATCATTTTTGGTTTTAGTTTTATATTTTAAAAGTTCATCTCTGTCGATAGTTTTTACTTCATTAATGATTTTCAATAGATCTATTTCTGGATAATTCTTCTCCATAAATTTATTTTTTTAAATATCTGCTTGTTCGTTAAAATTATCTAAATCAGTGCAGTTTCTTCGTAATCTTAAGAATTGACTTTTTGGAACGCTGTCGAGCCATGGTTTGTAATGACAGCTAGTTTTGTCAATGGCTGTATTGACACAGACTTTTTTGAAAAACGTTTTGGTTTGTATTTTATTATCTTTAATAAAAATATCAAGATTTAAAAAATTTATTTTATCTCTGCTAAAATCGTGAGTTAAAATTATACCTTTATTGTTAATATTTAGATTATCAATAAAAGAAGTAAGACTTTATTCAGACCCGTTCCAAATAAAAAAGAGATCATCGATATATCTGAAGTATGAGACCAGGTTCGCCCTAAGGTGGTCTCCATCGTATATTGTGTAAGATTCCCAATCTGACATAAATAGATTGGCATAGCTTGGGGCGAACTTGGTACCCATAGCATTGCCTCTTTTTTGTAGGTAAAAGGAGTCTAAGAACCAAAAATAGTTATTTTTTAAAATAATATTTATCCCTTCTAATATAAAATCTATCTGTTTTGTGGAGAGTCTGTTTTCACTGATTAAAATATTTTTAATAGCTGCACATCCAAAATTGTGAGGTATAATAGTGTACAGAGACTGTACATCACATGTAGCTAAAATAAAGTTAGAATTCCACTTAAAATGTTTTAAAAAGTTTAAAAGGGACATTGAGTCTTGTAAGTAAGATTTCATTTTCTTAACAGCAGGTTGAAGAAGAGTATCTATATATTGCGAAAGGTTACAGAGAAGAGAGCCTATTCCTGACACTATTGGTCTACCGGGAGGATTAGTTTCATTTTTATGTATTTTTGGGAGAAAATAGATAACCGGAATAATTGGGGATTTTTTATCTAAGAAATTAAACTCATGTTTGTTAAGAATACCCGAGGACAAAACTTTCTCTAGAAAAACAGAATATTTTTTATACTTGTAGTGGGATCTGATTTTAGTTTTTCATATATGTCTGTATCGTTTAGTTGTCTGTGTGCTTCTTCAATATACATAGAGCTAGGTAAGATAACCAGACCACCTCCTTTGTCTGCAGGTTTTATGACGATTTCTTTGTCGTCTTGTAATTCTTTAAGAGCCCTTCTTTCAGCATTAGTTAGATTGTGAGGGTCTTGTTTTTTTGTGTGTAGCTTATCTAGGTCTTTAGTGACTAATTTCTCAAAAACAGTTAAAGGGGCTGTCTTCATAAAAGCAGGATAAAATTTAGATTTTTCTTTATAATGTGTGTTTATAACCTGGTCCCTTGAAGGGGGAGGGGGAGATAATAATGGACTGGTTCTGTTTTTTTCTTTGAGATCAGAATTTTCTTCTGTTTTTTCATTAAAATACCGTTTTAAAGTCGCTTTTCTAACAAATTTATTAACATCAATAAAAGCTTGAAATGATTTAAAAGAATTGGTCGGGCAAATTTGAGTCCTTTACTTAAAACCGATAGCTGAGCATTTGTAAGGTTTTTTTGTGTGAGGTTAAAAATCCCGCTATGTGAATCCTTTGTCTTTGGTATTATCTTTCTAGTTTTTCTCTCTTGCTCGCGTCTCCCACTTCTTCTTCCTCTAAACTTAAGGTTCTTTTCTGGGATCGAGATGGATGGGGCGTATGGGTCAGAGTACTTGGATGTGTGCGTATCTCTAAAAAATGGTCCTCGTTTTCAAATTCAGAATCGATGGACAGCAATTGGTATCTATTATTGTGGTGTGGAATAGTGGGTGATTTAAAATTTTCAGTGCGATCGTTTATGTACCTAGATCTCTGTGGTTTTGGTGAAAGATATCTTTTATTGAAATGTGTATTATGGTGATATTTTCTGGGTGGAGAATAAGTCTGCCTTTGGTTTTGGTGTGATAGTGTTTGGTACGATTGTGTATTAGATTTAGCAAAAGTGTCGGAGTAAGAGTGAATTTGATCTTTGTGCAATCGTTGTCTATAGGGTGAATTTGAGGGTTTTCTTTTGGTATAGTTTTGATATTGATGTTTGTGTTGATCATAGTGACGAGTGACATTGTTATGTTTTCTTGGTTGGAAAAGTGTTTCCATTTCAGTGTAGTTTTTGTTTGTTGTGGAATATTCTTTATGATTTGGGTATTGTGTGGTATATTTTTTGTTTAAATGATAAGTGCGTACTTGTTTATTTGCGTAATCTGTCTTGTCTCTGATATATTTCTTGATTTTGATATGTTTAGTGTCTATTTCTACTTTTTCGATTTTACTTTGAATTAATACACAATTTTGATTGTATGCTTTTGTTTCCGTGAATGGTATAAGTTTTTCCCTTAGGTTATTAATTTCTGAGTCTAGGATAGATAGTTTTTTACTTTTTTTAACTATCAAAGTTTCCATTAAACCTAAAGTACATACTTCTAATTTGTTGTTCCATTCTTCCATGAATTCCAAATCGTCTTGGTCAGAGGTAGGCAACTTAAGGAGTCTTAGGCCCCGGGGAGTGATTCTTTCATCTATATATTTTTTCAAAGTAGCAATTTCCCATTTTAATTTTATTTCAGAAGTGAGGGATCTCTCTAATTTTGTGAATAATTCTTGCTGACTAAAAGTAGGATAGCTAATATGAATAGGGCTATTAGTTTCTGTGTCGAAAACATGATCTACATCAATGATGTAATTGTTTCTATAGTCAAAAATAGACATGATAGAAGATAATTGCAAAGCAGCTGACTCCAGAGGGAATTATACAATACGTAGAAAGAAGGGGGGGAGGAGTCTGCACTAAATAGCAAAGGTGAGAGCTGCAACCCTCAAAAGGGAATCCCTCAGGAACCCTTAATAAGATATAGAAAAAGAAAGAGAGGGTGAAGGGCTGCGCTAAAATAAAAGTAAATAAAATATAAAATATGAAATAAGTGGATAATAGAATATTACAATAAAAAATACAGTAAGAGAGATAAAACAAAGTCCATGCACTAATATATTTTCTTTTACCAGTATGCATTTAATCATTAAGAGAAGGAAAGAAAATTTAAAAGAGCTAGATAAAGAGATCAACAGATGTCAAGATACCTTACTCAACTCCACTAATGAGGAGCAATTTGAGAACATCACCTCCCACATTGAAAGAAATCTAGATAAACTTGAAGCAGAAGTTATAGGAGTGAAAAAGAACAAATATCTTAGAGATGTACAGGACTATGAACAAAAACAAGTTAGATCTTTCTCCAAATATGCCCAAAAATATCAAGTGACTAAACAGGCCACCCCTATGGGATTAAGGCATAATAATCAATTAGAGGAAATCAATGAAGAACATACAAATAGAACATATAAGGAGAATTATTATAAATCTAACTACCCTAGGAGATTTTTTCATAATGAAACAAGAGAGAAGTGGAGACCAAGATTAAATACCACTAGGGATAATTATAATCACACAAATATAGGGAGGAATTCAGAAGGAGAGAGAAGGAATTATAGGAATAGGAAAGATTTTCAGAATTATAGAGAACAGAGACCATATAGACAATACCAGAGTAATCAAGAAAGAATCCCCACTTACAACAGATATGAAACTCTGTTAGACTATAAACCAAAGACAGACACAAGTTAGATCAAGAGCTAAGTATTCCAACAAATTCCAGGAAAAGGAGAGCCTCAGATATAGAGGAACAAGGGGAGGAAAGCGAATACAGATCAAAAAGAAGGGACCTGAATCTACGGAATTAATAAAAGGCATTTTTAATTTAAGCGATAAAACTCTTGATAACCATCATAAATCAGTACTCAATAAAGGGTTAAAATTTGCCCCTAGCACAGGATTAAACCACTTCGATATGTATATAGATTTAAATCGCTTTAAAGTAGTATATGTTTAAAAAAAAAATTTCTGGGTGACCCGCTTAACAGGGAACAAATTAACCAAAATATAAATTTAGAGGATGAGTCCGGGTTTAAACATACCTCCCTTAAAAATAAATCCTCCTTCTACCCCAAACAAATGTTATCAGACGAAATAATAACATTCGAAACTATGGTCATAACAGAAATGAATAAAATTATTCCAAAAGATAAATTTAAAGATAATTTGACAATATTGGAAAAAAAGGCACTTAAAGATCTTCAAACAGACAAAAATCTAGTTATTAAACCAGCAGACAAGGGAGGGGGGATAGTGCTTATGTCTAAACAGTTTTACGATACAGAAGCAAACAATATTTTAAAAGATTCTAATACTTACCAACAATTAAGAATGAATCCAAGTGATAGTATTAATTCTCTTTTTTTAACTTTTTTTAATAAAGTGTTTAATGAGAACATTTTAAGCTTAAAATAATTCCAGTTTTTAAATATTAAATTTCCCAAAATACCAGTTTTTTATTTTTTACCTAAAGTCCATAAAGATGTAGAAAAACCTCCAGGAAGACCCATCATAGCTGGCATAGACTCCATTTCAAGCAGACTATCACAGTATATAGATGTTCAATTGCAACCTTTAGTCCTGAAAAATAGATCACACATTAAGGATACGATTACAGTCTTACAAGTTTTGGAAGGTATGCCTTGGGATAAAGACTGTATCTTAGTCACTTGTGATGTGGCGGCCCTTTACAGTAACATTCCCCATTCCCATGGATGTAGAGCAGCGAGACACTTTTTAATGGAATCAAAAGAATTTAAACAAGAACAGATAGAATACATAGTGGAAGGAATAAAACTTATTTTAAACAACAATTTTTTTTGGTATAACGATACCTTCTTCCTACAAACGAATGGGACGGCTATGGGGACCAAGTTTGCCCCCAGCTATGCAAACCTATTTATGTCTTTTTGGGAGGAATCCTACGTTTATGAGGGGCATGGCTGGGGGGAAAACTTGGCCTTCTATGGCCGATATATCGATGATATTTTATTGATTTGGAGGGGAGAAGAAAGTGACCTAGTCTCCTTTTTAGAATTTCTAAATACCAATTATTGGGGCATCAGGCTAAGTAGTACTTGGAGTAAAGAAATAGTAACCTTTTTAGATCTTGATATTTTTATTGAAGAAGGTAAAATTAAAACTAAAAATCATTTTAAAAAAGTTGATTGTAATAGTTTTATAGAGAGCATAAGCTGCCATCACTCTCCGTGGTTGGAAAATGCCCCTAAGGGACAATTCCTTAGAATTAGACGAAACTGCAGCGATTTGGAAGTCTATGATGAACAATCATCACGGATAAAAACTGATTTTGTTGTGAAGGGCTATGATGCAGAAAAATCAGAGAAATCAAGAAATGAAATAAGAAATAAAGAGAGAAAGGATTTATTAGTATATAAAACCAAAACTATTACTAATACACAAGATATTCCCTTCATCTGTAATTATAACAATAATAATTATCAAATAAACCGAATTATCAATAAATATTGGCCGATCCTATTACAGGATCCAGCACTGAAACAAATTCTTCCTGCGAAACCTAGGATGATTTATAGGGGTGCAAAAAATCTGAGGAACACCCTGGTCCAGAGTTCTCTAAAAGAACAAAACCATACCTCCACTGTATTTAACAATGAGAAGGGATTTTACGGTTGTGGTCAGTGTTCTGCCTGTAAAAAGTCAGGATGTAAACGAAGAGTAATAAAAGATATAACATCGAATAAGGATAAGAAAATTCAAATCAAGCAATTTATAACATGCTATACTAAAAATGTAGTGTATCTTTTAATTTGTCCATGTGGACTGAAATATGTGGGGAGGACAACAAGACCACTGCATACCAGAATTAGAGAACACATATACAAAATTCAGACAGGTTTCGAGCAACATAGTGTCTCGAGCCATTTTAAATCATGTCATGACCAAAAACCAGAGGGTTTACAGTTTATGGGGATTAATAAAATAAATAAAAATTGGAGAGGTGGGGACTTCGTAAGAGATTTAGGTAAACGTGAGATGGAATGGATCTACAGATTAAATACGTTAACCCCACATGGTCTTAATGCAGACTTCGAGTTATGCCATTTTGTATGATGATTTTTTCTTTAGTATTATATTTTTATATTTTTTTTGTTTTTTTTTAAGAATTGGTTTCTAAATTTTAAGGATTTTTTTAGGTTAGTATTTATAAAAACTATTTTAAGATCTAGGTGGGGAAACACATGCAGTTAGACTTAACAATATTTTATGCACGTTATTTATATATATATATTATTTTTCTATTTATTCTGTATTGGATTTTAGAGGTAATTATATAGATACAATAGATATGTACGATTTATGTATAATGATATAAGTACAAAAAGATATGAAGATCATTTCGTTTAGATAATTCACTTATAATAATCTATAACCATGTATGCAAAAAGGATTGGAAGATTACCTTGCTAAGATTGCTAAACTAATAGATCGGGGTTCAAACAATAATAATCATAATAGCCTCCACAATAATTATTTTGCAATATTTTAATCTTTTTTTGCAATTAGTTAATTAATTTGCTGTTTAGAAAACAATTTATAAATTATTGAGGACATTTAAGAATAGCACACAAAGATGTGTTACTATTTTGCCTATCCCCAATGAAAGGGGATATGTAATAGTACCACAATTTTATTTGGGGTCTTTATTATTTATCTTTATCGATTGTATTAAAATCGAAATGTCAAAATGTCGATAGTTAACTAAGACTGACAATGTATCTATTATAGTATCATTATGAACTAGAATTGACAAAACAAAATGTTACAGATAAAAGAGATTGAAACATTTGTAATAATAAGAAAACTGATGCTGTCTTTTATTTTCTTGTTTCTATTTTCTTTTTCTTTCCTTTTTTATATATGAGAATAAATATTATTCTTCATCAGATGGACTTTTGAGGACATTAAAGGATTCAATTTTAATACCAAATGATGAATCTTTAAGGTATATATCAGCTATTGAAAAACTAAGACGAATTGGAATGACAAGAAAGAATACAAGCATCTCCGCTCCCGGTACCAACATAAAAGGGAGACATGGACCGCACACGTCGTACCTGTGGGTGGCACTGACGTGTGACGGTTAATGTGCTTTGGAATTTGCCCGCCGTTTTTGTGTATATTTAAACTTAAGAAGAGGAGTTCCAGGATTACTGCTGCTTTTTTACAATCTGGTTTGAAGAAGCCACGTTTGTAGTGGCGAAACGCGTCCCGGTATTTTTAAGCACATTGAGGCTATTTTATTTATATATATGAGTGTATTAAATAAATAATTGTTTTTACTTTTGAATGATCCTGGTTCCCAATATCGTTATATTGAATGGGGAGTGCAGTCCCGAATTTGCACAACGCTGTGAAATTGAGTCAATATGTTTTGACTCCACATTTGTGAGTACCCACTTAAAGATCATATATATTTTCTCAGAGATATCACAAACGATATTGCGCAATTTGGTGTATTTCTATTCATCTACAGACCTCAGGAACATATTGTGAGGAGGGTTTGGGTCACCTGTATGGACCCAGAAGCTATTCAAACTAGAGCTAAGTCGATAGCTCTCCGTTTGTGAGTTCATTTACTACTCATTAATAATAAATGTTTATAAGTGTGATCTATACTATGTATGATTATCTTTTTTAGACATTTTTTCCTGCCGATTTTCCAGTGACATTTTACTTCAAAACATTTTTTAAAAGGTGATTAATTTCTTTATATATAAGCGCTACATTCTTAATTTGTTTTGCATGCACTAATATAAATTAAACTTAAAAAGTCCAGTAAAATGCAAAAAGACGTCTCACGCCACCTACAGACATCGTGCGGCTTCGATATTGCAGCAGTGACCGGCATACACTTCACATGAGCCTTCGCTCGCCCCTGCCGGTCACGTGCTGCGGCTTCATACTCCCGATCATGTGATCCCCTTCAACACAAATTATTAAAAAACTGAATGCTCGTTTTAATGAATAAACTGTGTTTTATACAAGATTTTAATCATATATATATAATATTTTCAGTTCTTACCAATTTGATAAACTTGTAAAATATTCTGCTAATCCTTGCCTGTAATTGGTGCACTTGTTTTAGGCGCCAATTTCAATTACTGTATATTTGTTATATAAACTGTTCCATGCCAGGTTGTTGTTCTTAGCCATTTTTGATAAAGCCCATGAGGTGAAACACGTTAAATGGTTTTTTAATGTGTAACTTAACAATAAAAACTTTTATTTGGTACCCTTATTTATAGAACCAATTTTGTTTTATTGTATAAACACATTTTTTATTTATTTGTTTTATCCTGGCATCTAACTGTTGCTGCTTAAAGCAATCCACAGGTGGTGATTATTCCACCGGCGCTTAAATAATAGAGCAGTATTTCCTGCTCTTTCATTGTGAGTATATTTTATTTTATTTTATATTTTGTTTTCTCTTCCTACTGAGAGCACTATATTTTATTTTTATATACCTTGCAGAAACCTACGCTACCCAAGCCGGACGGACGGACCCAATTCATCAGCAAATCCATTAGCGGGGATTAAACCGCTAAGTGCCTTTCAACTAAGAGCTGGTCCAAAAGCTCCAACAAATGTGAGTGTACTATCCTCCATTTTGTTCTTTTCGCTAATCCTCTCAGTACATACTATACCATTGGAAGTTTGTTGTGTTTTTTATTTTTCATATACGGACTCCCTGAAAACTCGGAAGGATTAATCTTTGAGGACAGTATATACTACTTATCTACATATCAGGGAGACGTCTTTTTGCATTTTACTGGACTTAAGTTTAATTTATATTAGTGCATGGACTTTGTTTTATCTCTCTTACTGTATTTTTTATTGTAATATTCTATTATCCACTTATTTTATATTTTATATTTTATTTACTTTTATTTTAGCGCAGCCCTTCACCCCCTCTTTCTTTAGCTATGCCATGGAGCCCATTCGTATAACAAAATACTATGTGAAAGACTTTGGCTCCATGGCAATTGAACTGTATGTATGTGATCTGAGCGCCATTCAGTAATAATTTGCGCTCAGATCTAAGCTATCTGGGGATATGTTGAATGTACCCGTTTTATGCAATAGCTGCACAGTTATATATTTTTATGTATTTTATTGAATTTTGCTACCATGTGGCTAATGGAGTTTTGTCTCTGTCCTTGGAGATAATTGGATTACTTCCCAATTATCTCCAGGATAGAAGACTCTGTGGAACTGATTTTGGGCAGAAAAAACATGCTTCATTTGGTCAAATAGGACTTTCCCTTAACTTTTTAACCCCTGAACCGATTGCCCTGATTTTTGAATATGTGTATATTTCAAGCATGCGGATTCTGAATATGTAATTTTTATGAAGATTGGACGTATATTTTTAAAGTTATAGCACATGTATAAAAACTGTATTTTTCCTGCTTGTGATAATTATGTTAACCCATTGTGTACCATAATTATATCACAGGCAGAGGGGAGGATTTTGTGTATAATTGCTGGGAGTGTTTTCTGTAGTGTATGTGTGTTATTGGTTGTTCTGTAAAACTCTGTGGGCAGTACTAAATTTGTGGATTGGGAATAAAAGAGGTTGTATGTGCCAGTACAGTCTGCTTGACCTCAAAACAAAATGTCATCTCGTTATTGGGGGAATTGAATTGTATGGAGTGTAAGCTGAATGTTCAGCTGCTTACAGCATTCATATGCTTGAGAGCATTCGTATGCTTCTCCGGTTCGGTGGTTGTGGTGTCTGCTGCAGTGCTTGGAGTCCTCAGGAAGCGCTAGTGGCAACCTTCAACGGAGGTACCCAGTTGGGGTGCCAGGTGATCCTTTACAAGAATGATGAGAGAAAAACTGCAGTTTTTTTTAAAATTTCATAATATTTATAATCCTCAGAAAGAAGATAGAGAACATGGACAAGCAACTTCCTTGCACATAATCTATGCAGAGGTTATGCCTAGAAAGAGACCAAGTTGTCCCTAATTCCTTTGATTTCACCATAGATTCAGCAAGGTTGTCAGTCCACAGATTTGTAGATTACTGAAGACCAATCTCAGACTGACCCTCTCTAGGACTTGACCTTCCTTTCTTAAGTCATTCTTTAGATGATTTTGCAGTGTGTTTTGATGTAATATTTGACAGATGACAGCAAATAAGCTTTTGGCCACCACTTAGCTTGACGGTAGGTACTGTGTTCTTTGAGTCATGAATTGTGTTGACCTTTCTCCAAACATATATTTTGGAATTAAGGACAAAATGTTCTGCCTTGTTTTTATTCATCAGTGACAATTTTATCATTTTTATTTTAAGAAATTAAATATGTCTACTGCAAAATATATAGCAGCCTAAATTTGTTAATCTTGAGAGATTACTTCCATCTTGCTCCATACCTTTACAGCACTAAAAACTAATATGCAGGGATAGGAAAGCTACTTTCATACAATTTTGCGTAAAAGTTAACATTAGACTTTTGTTAGCCATCCGTCTGTGCTTTTCCTATGGTCAACCACCATGTTTCGAGTGACATTTTGATTTCCACAGTGTTCCATGACATTCGCTGAGTGACCATTTTAACAAACAGTGACTACAACTCAATATATAGACCATGAACACATGCTAAAGAGAATTATTTGTTTTACAAATAAACACGAGAATTGGCAGGCTCCTTTGCTAACAATTACCATGATATGTCACCTGGTGGCTCCAGTATCTCAAAAGAGCAGAACTTCTGGGATCTTCAATTACTAAAGTCAACGGAGTTTTCAGGCAACATCGAAGTGGATGCAAATAGTCTGCACAGTACCAACAAAATAGTGGTATTAAGTATAAAAAAGAAAGAAAATACTTCCCCATTAAATCTTATTGTTGTGGTCGTGACTTAAATATGAATATTAATCTCTTAATACATAATAATTAAGCAATACGGAACAACATTAATATTTTTATAGTTCATGGTATTATGGTCGAATAAGTGGATAGAAAATACACAAAACATTGTAATATTAAATGTATATTTAATATAACTATAATAAATAAACAGATGCTAGCAGAATGTCAATTTACCACAATAATTATACAATACAAAACTACAACATGTTACTTACAAAAGGCACAATAATTATACAATACAAAACTACAACATGTTACTTACAAAAGGCTATCGGTTGCTAAATGTTACAATGGATTCATACTACTTACAAGGCCCCAGTCCTTTGGCTGGGGTTAAGTCAGAGATGGTACTACATCTTAGGTTCAGTCAGGTACAGGCAAAGAGCCAGAGTTTCTCCTACATCTGGTTTTTATTAAGTGTATTCCTAAATAGGCTGGCCTGTGATGTCACTGCCAGAAGCACGTCTTCCTACACACTGCCCTTGGTGGTGCCTCCAAAGCATTACACTAAATATGCTTTTTTATGATGTAAAGTCATTAATTAATAAATACCATTACACTTCTATATAAACATAAAAAGTACAAACATCTAAAGTCATCTGGTACACAGGACAAGGTACATGCAAAGATGTACATAAACAAAAAGAAAGAAATACATAGTGTAATACATTAATACAAATGTGTGTATAATTTAAAAGATGGAACCACTCACATGTATTAGAGCCATGATCAGGTGTGACATGTCATGATTCCCTTTTATTCCAGAAGTTTGGTCCTTAAGGGGTTAAAAATGGTGTATATGTTGCAGTGATATAATATTTCAGGAACCATGAGACCTATATACTTCATTTTGGTGTCAAAACTCCAAATGGTTTTGGGGGTCAAGTAGTCTTTCAAAATGGTGACTATAATAGAGGAAGAAACAAATAAAAATTATTTTTAATCCAGATCATAAACATTGTGCTTATAGTGTCCCTTTAACCCCTTAAGGACTGAGCCAAATGTACACGTTGTGAACGAAACAAAATGTAAACAAAACCTGGCATTTGCGCTACATGTCTGTCCAACCGTAATTAACCTCTTTCATATTAAATGCACCCACCCTTATTATATATCATTTTATTCAGGGTAAACAGGGCTTTCATTTAATATTGAATATTTAGCTATGAAACATAATTTAATATGAAAACAATGGGAGAAAATAAGATTTGTTTAGATTTTTTTAGTTCTACATGACATTTTAACTGTCAATGTCATAATACTGTTTGCTTTTACTACAATAAAATACACATGTTTGTATTCAGCAAAGTCTCATGTGTAAAACAGTACCCCTTATGTACAGGTTTTATGGCGTTTTGGGAAGTTACAGGGTCAAATATAGCACATTACATTTGAAATTGAAATTTGCCAGATTGGTTACGTTGCCTTTGGGACTTTAAAGTAGCCCAGGAATGAAATTTACACCCATAATGGCATACCATTTGCAATAGTAGACATCCCAAGGTATTGCAAATGGGGTCCAGTCTTTTTTAGTAGCCATTTGGTCACAAAAACTGGCCAAAGTTAGCGTTAGTATTTGTTTGTGTGTGAAAAATTAAAAAAACGCCAATTTTGGCCAGTGTTTGTGACTAAGTGGCTACTAAAAAGGACTGGACATATCCCGTTTGCAATACCTTAGGTTGTGTACTATTGCAAATGGTATGCCATCATAGGGGTAATTTTCATTCTTGGGCTGCCATAGGGTCTCAAAGGCAACGTAACCAATCTGGCAAATTTTAATGTGAAAAAAATGAAACACAAGCCTTATATTTGACGCTGTAACTTTTGAAAACACCATAAAACCTGAACATGAGGGGTACTGTTGTCCTCGGGAGACTTCGCTGAACACAAATATTTGCATTTCAAAACAGTAAAAAGTATCGCAGCAATAATATCGTCCGTGTAAGTGCTGTTTGTGCGTGAAAAATGCAAAAAACATAACTTTTACTGGCGATATCATCGTTGTAATATATTTTACTGTTTTGAAACACTAATATTTGTGTTCAGCGAAGTCTCCCGAGTAGAAGAGTACCCCTCATGTACAGGTTTTATGGTGTCTTGGAAAGTTATAGGGTTAAATATAGTGCTAGCAAATTAAATTCCCTTTACTTTCGGCATGGGTTGTCAGGCAGGTCCCGCTAATTGTAATTAATTAAGATACCTAATTATGTAAAAATATTACATAAATATATGTGTAGAATTAATATATGTATATATATGTATCTTTATATATGTTTATATATATAATTTTTAAAAATATTTTTATTTATATATAGGTATATATAGTGATATATATATATGTATATATTTATGTATATAGATATATATATTATTTTGTTCTATGTGTATTTTGATATATATATATTAATATCACTATACAGTTAGAACGAATTAACACACATCTATATATTTTTTAATTATTTTTTAATATTTTTTAACGTATTTACATATTTAATTTTTTATATTATATATAAATATATATATAACAATAATTATATATTTAATCAATATCAGTCTACGTGTAATTTGATATTAATATATATATATATATATATATAATTATATATATATATATTAATAGTAAAATAAATCTAGACAGTATATGTGTGTATGTGTATGTGTGTATATATATACTAAGATCATATATATATATAAGATCTAAGTATATAATTTTTTTTTTACACTTATTAACTTTATTTTATTTCCAGCCAGCAGGGGGACTACCTGTCATTACAGGCAGCCCCCCTGCTGGCAATGCAGCAGCCAGCTATCCTGGCCATGTGATTGTGAGGTCCTCCAAGGACCTCACTCTCACATGGCCGGGGGGGCTGCAGGAAAGAAGATGTGCCACAGGGGGGGCTCCCTGGGAGTCCCCCAACCGCGATCGCCGGCGTGGGACCGCCGGCAACCGGGTAAGTAACGAAAGTATGAGAATTCATAGAAATTGCACAGATGTAAGCTCTTTTGAGACTCAAGCTACCAGGATTAAAAAAACTTTATAAATAAGTTATATGAAGAAACGTCCCTTTCAGACACTATAAAAGAAGTAAAAACAATGGAGAGATCTTCCCTATTAAAATACAAATTGAAAAATGAAAATAATAATATACCTTTTATCTGTAATTTTAATCAAGAGAGTCATAAAATTAAAAAAATAATAAGCAAACACTTTCTTATACTAAGGAATGACCCGATGCTACATTCCATATTACCAGAAAAAAACTAAATTAATTTAAAGAGGAGCTCCTAATTTAAAACAAAAATTGGTTCATAATCACATAAAAGATAGCATGTCTACTCCCTTTTTTCAAAAAGAAGGTTTCTTCGGCTGTGGACAGTGTCTAGCATGTAGAAACACGAAAAGCACTAAAAGACACATTACAGAATTTTATGACCAAAAGGGAGAAAAGAAGTATAAAATACGACAAATGATCACATGCTTCTCAAAAAGGGTAATATATATACTAAAATGTACATGCAATCTCTTTTATGTAGGCAGAACGAAACGTCCCCTACAAGTAAGAGTAAATGAACATATAAGGAATATCAAAAAAGGCTATGATAAACATAGCGTCTCAATATTTAGATTTTATGGCGATCCAAAAAGTTACATTGAATTGGCGAGGGGAAGATGAAATAAGAAAACTAGGTAAAATTTAAACAAAATGGATTTTTGACTTAAACACTTTAGCCCCTTTAGGATTAAACGCAGATTTCGAGCTATGTTATTATTTATAAAATAAAAAGACGGACACTTTTATCATTAGGATTATTTTTATTTCTCATATACATATTCTCCACTAATTATCACTTAATCTTTATTATTATTATTATAGACATTTTTTATTACAAATTATATCTTATCAACTCAATATTGATAATTTTTTCATGATTATGTTTATATATATTATTTATTTAATTTTAATTTTTCATCTTTCATTTTTTTTTTTTATTCTTTATTTTTGAGTGCAGAGGTAAATATACGTTTCAGGATTATAACATGACTTTAGAAAGAGATTGACAATGTTCCGTATAGCATATTCAAGGTGTGCTGCACTTTTTCTCTTTTTTAACAGGATTAATTTCAAGATATAAAACAGGCTTGTCAACATTTTCTGTTGTATGTATTATAACAGGAGATAGCTTTCTTCCGAGCGCATCTGAGAGGAGTGGTGGGTGTTAGGTGTCTCAAGAAGATAGGCTCTTAGGTGTGCCCTTATGATGTGTGAGAGGGTCGTATGAGGTTCTGTGTGGAGGCTTGCAGTGGCATCCCATGTGTATGCCTGTGGTATTCTGAGGGGGTTCCCCGGTGTGTGGGGTGTCGTTTGCCTAATGGCTGTGATATTAGGGTACGTGGCTAGGTGCTCTGCCAAGGCGTCTGAGGGGAGATGTGTGACCTCCTCTTTATGTGTTGCCCCTAACCCAAGGAGTGTGGGGGGCGGGGGGTTTGCAGTATCAGTGTGCCTCAAGGAGTTTGTCTCTGCGGGTTCTAGCGCTCTGGTAGAGCAGTGGTCTGGAATGTGTGTAAGAGAGATAAAGAGAAATCAGAAAACCAAATATACAAATGCAACTCATCAAAACAGGTATAACGACTTGTGTCGATTTTGCCCCAGATTTTTTTTGTTCAGGTGCCATGGCCATAAGCATTGGCCCAGTCCCCATTAGTTGTCAGCCGTCCGTTGCCTGTGATCCTCCGGCTCTCGGGACAAAGGGGGTGATGTGGGCAGGGTCCCACGTGCCCCTGGGGGTGGTCGACAATGGCTCCTGGTTGCTGTCCATTAGTCCTAGTGCTTGGATGAAGGCCGGTGCCCTCTCTATTGACGTGAGTGTGTGATTATTTCCATTGTGGGTTACCACAAGCATTCCTGGGGCTCCCCAGCAGTAGGGTATGGCTGCAGATCGTAGCTGAGAGGTGACTGTGCCCAATGACTTCCTCCAGAATAGGGTATTTTTGGTGAGGTCTTGATAAAATGTTAACGAGGAGCCTTCAAAGCATCTTTCATTTTTTAATTTTATTTTTATTTTTCATTTTTTACTTTCATTCTTATTTTTACTTTTATTATTATTAATTTTTTCATTCATATTTTTATTATTTTTTATTTTTATTTATTTTTATTTTTCATTTTTATTTATTTACATTTACTATTTATTTCTATTATTATTTATTATATTTTAATTTTATTTTAATTTTATTTTAATTTTTATTATTATTTATTTTTATTTTTATTATTTTTTATTTTTATTTAATTTTTATTTTATTTTATTTTTTAGTTTAATTTTATTTATTATTTATATTTATTTCTATCTTTATCTTTATTTTTATTTTTAATTTAATTTTTATTTATTTACTTTTATATTTATGATTTATTTTTATCATTTATTTTCATTTATGTTTATTTGTATTTTTATTTATTATTTATTTGTATTATTATTTTTATTATTATATTATGTCATTTTCATTTATTTTATTTTATTTTATTTTTAATTTTATTTTTATTATTTCTTATTATTCATTTCTTGTTATTATTTTTATCATCATTTTCCATTATATTTATATTTATAGTATGTACTGTTTAATACTAAAGATTAATTGATAAACTCAGGAGTTCTACATTTTTATATTAAAATGTGTTTACGAATACTGTGCATTTTTTACACATATTGATTTCCAGATCATGGTGATAATAGGTATACATGTTTGATTTTCTGTGTTCCCCCTTTCTTTTGTGTGCTTGATATTGTTGTGAGCCGATATGGCTCGGATGTGGACTTTGAGGTGGAGACTTTGAGGATTGTGTTCCCTGTGGGGATTGTGACGCGGACCGGAAGTTGCGCTCGAGGTGCAAAGAATCATGGACCCTGTAGTGAACAACATTTGGACCACGCAATTTTCGGCGGGAATGTGAGCGTTTTTAAACACAGAGACAGTAGAAGATGCCTGAGGAAGCCGTTGTAATCGGCAAAACGCGTTTTGGCTTAAAGTGGACTTACTATTTTGTACCACCCATACTTTATCACTTTGTTTTTATAATTCTTACTGTTTGTTATTTTTTATACATGTAATTTTAAAGTATTTTCTCTATATTTTTTTATATTTTAATTGTAATAAATACCCCCTTTTTTACACCATTCACTGGATCCTGCAAAAATAATTCCAGGGAAGGGGTAGTGTCACCCCACAAATTGACACCAGGTTGACATACTTAGAGCCAGTTACCAAAAGGCTCTAAATAAGGTGAGCACTTTAAATTTTATATTTTATAAATACAACCACTACTGGAGATACTACACTTAGTATGATCCTTCTGTGTCTTCTATATATGTTGTGGAGAGGAACATACTTTTGCCTGGAGAGAGGGGTCGTGTGATCTACCCAAAAAGACACAAGACGCTTGGAAGTTTAGAGCCTAAAAACTTGAAAAGGCTCTAATAAATGTGAGTTTAGACACATTCGTCACTTATACACTGTTCCACTAAAATTTGTAATTTACTGCACTATTATTTGTATATATATTTTTTCTCGTTTTATATATATATCACTTTGAGATCATCGTAGAGGGTAAGTGCTTTTTGAATTATTGAAAAACACATTTTCACCTCACATTATAAAATAGCGCTGCACTCTTTAAAAACTGAAGACATAAAAGGTGGGAACACCAGTAAGGTCTAAAGTTTTTGTGTTTTTTGGTGTTTAATAGTAAAATACACCTAGACAGTATATGTGTGTGTATGTGTATGTGTATATATATATATATACTTAGATCATATATATATATATATATATATATATATATATATATATATATATGATCTAAGTATATGATTTTTTTATTTTTTTTACACGGGGGGGCTGCAGGAAAGAAGATGTGCCGCAGGGGGGCTCCCTGGGAGTCCCCCCAACTGCGATCGCCGGTGTGGGACCGCTGGCAACCGGGTAAGTAAAGAAAGACCGGAGGGCGTACTATTACGCCCGGCGGCATTTAGAGCCGCCTAAAATAGGGCGTAATAGTATGCCCTCCGGTCTTAAGGGGTTAAATTCTCATCCAAACCAATTAATTTGAGGTCTATGTTTCAAATTTCTAGCAGGGGATAGGATAAGGCTGTTATGGTATTTGGTATTTAAAGTCTATATAAAGCCTATTCCAAAATAATTACCTAAAATCAGTTTAGTGTTTGTAGATCAAGCATGTCAAACTAGCATCCCACATTAATATATTTGCAGCCCACCTGGCCTGGGGCCACTTTGTGCTGTGGCTGCGACCAGCCGCAAGACAGGAAAGATATTTCCTGTCTGATTCTTGTCTTCCCTCCCATGGCTGATCAAGTGCTCCCATGGCCACAAGAGCGCAGATTGACTGTCTGTCTGCAGAGCTGGCCAGCCACACCCCCTTCCCTCCTGCTCGCAGTGATCCAGTAGTTTTATTTACTTTGTTAAACTTTTTATTAACTTTTATTATTTTTTTAAACTTTTTTGCAGGCATGAGAGGGACAGCCTGAGAGCTCAGGCAGTCCCCCTGCAGGTACTGCATAAGCTGGCTATTCCGGCCATGTAATTGGAAGGACCCCGTGATTACATGGCCCAGGAGGGCCATATCAGACAGTGGGGGTCTGTTTGAGCTCCCAGTCAGACCCCAGGATTGCGACTGCTGGCATGGGATTGGCGGGTACCCGGTTAGTCCCCTGGATGGCGGGGATGTTCTATGCCACAGGTGTTTAGAGCCACCCTAAAAAGAATGGCATAGAATGCCCGCTGTCCTTAAGGGGATAAAATAAATTTGCTCTTTTGTTTATTTTGAAGCCCTACAAGCATGAGGACATCCAGTGTCAGTTGGGCAACTATTTTTATACAGTAATTTTCTAAATAAACCTACGTTTCTATGAAAACTGAAGTTTTTGTTTTTTTTGCGGCCCACATAAACGTAAACCTTATTTATTTGGCCCGTGCTAGTTTTTGAGTTTGACATGCTTTTTCTAGATAGTTTTATAAGCTCATCGGTCTCTTGGTGCATTTTGAGAAAATAATGCAATTATTATACATGGTTCACAGACAAGACTGAGTGCTTACAATATGTAATGTGATATCACACTTTAATGACAAAAGTCATTAATGCCATAAATGGCAGAATAAAGATCTGGGTTACACTACTACAACATAATTATAAGATGGACACAAATTAAAACAAAACTGAAACATTATTCTTATATTCTGTAACCGTTTGCTTATTTTGCAAGATACATTTTTATTTTTTAGTTACTTTTTTTTTAATTTCATACTTTTTGAAACCTAGGGGAAACCATGGCTTGAAAACTAATGAAAAACAAACATATGATTCAAATGGGTATTTCCTTGCTAAACAAAATAAATCATTGTAGACATTTACGGTCATCACAACATCATGTCAACACTATTGCCAAAGGTTTGAACGTAACCAGAAGATAAGTTTGTCTAACAAACTGAAACTTCAGCAAACTCAAGGATCAGCATAATATGTATCTAAATTTGGTTCACATAAACATTCGATGGTATGGTGGGCATTAAGAGCTGATTTGATGGACATGGGGTACTGTGGTGGGAACTAGTGTTGCTGTGATGGGCATGTATAATATCGGGGGTTACATACGTTCATATCGTCACGGGGAGGATGTGTACATAAAGGCTGTTTTTAGGTGTTGGTTTAACATAAAGGTTATGGTGGGATGAAGCTCTAATAAATATGAGGATTACTTGATTGAGAGTTATTAAACTGGCATTGGTGTGGAGATCAGAGATACATTCTGTTATTCACTAGTGTTCATTTTCTGTGATGCGAATTTGGATAATCAGCGATGAAACAAGAATTGTGGTCAGCAAGCCTATAGTTAGAATGGGTAGCATGGATTTGTATTTGTATTTGAGAGAAAATAAGGAAATCAGATAATGATGAGCAGAAACAGTAGACAGGAGTGGTCAAATAGTTTTCTAAAATTAGAATGCAGTATTTAGAGGAAATCATTGTGCAAAGCAAGAAAACTGACAATATTTAAAGTTGTCAAATATGTGTACTGTCCCCTCATGCTTTTAAAACAGCTCTGATACATTGAGGCATGTGCTCCACATGACCTCTGAACATGTCTTTTGATATCTAGTACCAAGACATTAGCAACAGATCCTTTAAGTTCTGCAAGTTTCAAGGTGAGGCCTCCATGGATCGGATTTGTTGTTCCAGTACATCCAACAGATACTCAATCACATTGAGAATGCTTCAAACCATCCCACAGATACTCAATCACATTGAGAACACCTTGAACCTTTTGTTATGTTCTTCAAACCATTCCTGAACAATTTTTCTAGTGAGGCAGGAAGACTTATTCTGCTGAAAGAGGCCACTGCCATTAAGGAAAACCATTGCCATTAAAGGGTGTACATGACCTGCAACAATCTCTAGAACGAGTTACGTGTCAAAGTAACAGCCACATAAATACCAATACCCAAGGAAAACTGCCTCTGCCGGCCTGCCTTCTTACCATGCTGCCCTTTCCTCAGATAATCAATGCACACGCACCCTGCCATATACCTGTTCTAAAAGAAAACATGACACATCACACTAGGCAACCTTTCCCCATTGCTTCATTGTCCAGTTTTCATGCTCATGTCCCTATTTAAGGTGCTTTCGGCAGTGCACAGAGGTCATCATGGGCATTCTGACCAATATGTAGTTATGCAGCCCTATACACAGCAAACTGTGATACACTGTGGGTTCTGATATCTTTAACCCCTTAAGGACCAAACTTCTGGAATAAAAGGGAATCATGACATGTCACACATGTCATGTGTCCTTAAGGGGTTAAGTTTTTAGCGTTTGAGCTACAGTAGCTCTTCTATGAGCTAGCCTTCACTCCCTACATGCATCAATGAGCCTTGGGCACTGAGGACCATGACACCAGTTCACCGGTTGTCCTCCATTGCACAATTTGTGGCAGGTACTAACCACTACATACTGGAAACACACCACAAAACTTGCCATTTTGGAGATGCTCTGACCCAGTCGTCTAGCCATAACTATTTAGCTTTTGTCACTCATATCTTTTTGCTTGACCATTTGTTATGCTTTCAACACATGACATTCACAAATTGCTTGTTCAGTTGCTGTTTAATATATATCACCCCATGACAGGTGCCAATGTAATTATATAATCAATGTAACTCACTTCACCTGCCGGTGGTTTTAATGTGGCTGATCGATGTATAACATTGTACATTATGAGCAGTGCCGATCTGTTTTACATCATTGACTTAAAGGGGCACTATAGTCACCATAGGAGTTAACACTTTGTTTATGCAACCTTGGTCAAACCTCCCTGCATGTAACTTACACAGCCTTCCTAAACACTGCCTGTAAAGTTGTAAAGAGTCATTTAATGTTTACACTTCCTTCATTGCAAATTCTGTTTAATTTAGAATGTATCTCCTACATTGTTCATAGCTTGCTAGACCCCGCAGGAGCCTACTGTATGTAATTAAAGTTTCAATTACAGAGCATGAGATACAAACTTTTAAAGTAAGTTACATTTGCTTGAAAACGAAACTATTTTTTCATGCAGGCTGTGGCAGTCATAGCCAGGTTATGTCTGGCCGGGGCTGCATAAGGAGAAACAAAAGTGATTTAACTCCTAAATGGCAGTGAGTTAAGTGGTGAAACTTCAGAGGCATGATCTATACACAAAATCTGTTTAATTAAGCTAAAGTTGTTCTGGTGACTACGGAGTCCCTTTAATGAGTGTCAATAGCTTAATGTCAAATTCAAGCAGACAAAAGGCTACATTGACCCTATATGGAAACAATGAAGAGGGCTTGTGTTTGAGTTGTCCTTCAACACCAGGAGCTGGTAGGCATGACCATTTGTAAAACTTCATTTGTTTTATATCTCAGAAAAAATTCAGCTAGAAATCAATTTGTTAGCTGAATTTTCATGATATTCCTTACCTTACTGGGTCAGGCTCCGCCTACGCTCCTCCCCTGCCGACGTCATTATTCAATGCTATCCTATGGGAAAAATCTGACGCTGTAGGTCCGTGAGGATGTCCAACTTTAGATGACCAAAACTCCATTTGGATTCTGGAAGCCCTCTAGTGGCTGTCTGTTAGCTGCAATGTTTCTCTAGAACGGCAATGTTTTACATTGCAGCACTAAGTGCAAAAGGGTCACAGCACCCAGACCACTTTGATTAGCTGAAGTGGTCTGGGTGCCTACAGTGCCTACAGTGTCCCTTTAAGCTATCAATAAACTAATATAAGATTGGATACGTTACTCTAAGCTTACACAATTGTGTCATGCATGCCTTTTTATGAATTAAACTGCTGCTAGCACTGAATTAAATATCTCTAAATATTTAAGGTGCAGGGATTTATAGTATTTGTTCATGAGTGACGGTATAGGCTTAAAGTCTAGTGGTTGCTTCCTAGTCTAAGCTAAGTTTAACCCCTTAAGGACACATGACATGTGTGACATGTCATGATTCCCTTTTATTCCAGAAGTTTGGTCCTTAAGGGGTTAAAGCGGTAAAGTCTTATTTTATTTGTTTTAGAATTTATATGTATATATTTTTAAGTTAAATCTGACTCAAAGCCTCAACCTTGTCTTACAATGTGTTAAAAAATATTAACTATGTAATGCAGAAATTAAGAAACTCACATAGGTGGATTATGTGGACGGTTGCACACTATAAAAACTCCAGTTGCACTGAAAATAGTTGCGTATCAACCGTCTTCCACAAAACTCAAAGAAGTAAATGGTATGCCCATTATTTTTGTGATCTTCAGCTCAGAGCCACCTAACAGAGTCACAGTCCTCACAGTTCAAACACCGAGTGGCAGATTAGGTTATGTGCCTTAATGAGGTAGCGTCTCCCACCTCCCATATTACAACAAATGACAGTGCTTGTTTATTTTTAATAAATTCATTTGTTGCACATTTTTCACATAATATGAATATGCATAAAAACCCTGGTGTTACTGGTAAGTTCAGTCCTAAAGCATGTGTCATGGGTCTTTAAGGTGTTTCTCTGGTGATGTAACTTCAGAATGCCCCTTACATCCTTAACGCAGATGGAGGATGAAAGTCTACAAACTCCACAAACAAAGGTAAATGAATAATATCACCAAATTGTTGCTATGATGCCTGACATTGTAATTTAATAACAGAAATGTAAATGAAAAAAATTTAGACAATAAGACAATTTCGGTATTTATTTATCTTCAAACAAAGATCAGAGCCAGAGTCACAGAAGTCAACAGATTTCCAGACGCATAGATATTGGATACAGTATGCAAAGGTTCATTGGGAATCCCCATAGGAATTAAATAGATTTTAAATAATCTCTGAAGAATTAATATAGACAGAGGGGAAAACCAATGTAAAGCTTATAAAACATTGTTCTGAATAGTTTATTTACCCTAATTCCCTCAAATTATATGAGCTTGTTTGAGCACGGCCCTCTACACCTCTTGTCTCTGTCAACGCTACTTTGTATGTCAAAACAGATTGTTTTTTTATATCCCCAATGTAGAAATGTAAAACACAACAGAATATATTGATGCTATATAAATACTAATGAATACTAATAATAATTGTAGACATCGAAATGTATTTCAGGACATAAGAATTTATTTCTCTAAAGTCTTTTTGTTCCATTAGTTCAAAAGAGATGAATGAATATTGTTTTCATGTTACATGTTCATCACATAGAAACATAAAGAATGTGATGGCAGATAAGAACCATTCGGCCCATCTAATCTGCCCAATTTTCAAAATACTTTCATTAGCCCCTGGCCTTATCTTATAGTTAGGATAGACAAAAAATTGTATATAGGTCGCGCTATAAGAACAGAGAGATAATATAAATAATAGATAAATACATAAAATGAATAAAAGTCCCAATATTAAATCAACCTGTAAAATGCTTGAGTATGTATTGAGTCCAATGAATATCTGAATCTTCTGATGCTGGAGATGTCTTGATTCACTTGTAGATATGTGGATACATAAAAAGACAAATATACTCCAATAGTGCAGATTGTAAGTCGACAAGTAGGGAGGTATAAATCACCGGATAGGTAAACCACTCACCTATTTAAGAGCATAAACTAGCTCATGTATTTGTAGCATTCAGTGGCGTCAATCCCCCACTGGTAGGATATAGGTGGTGAAATTCTTGAGAGCTCCTCGGTATAGAAAGAGATAAAAGACGATATATAGTGCTCACTGTATTATTTTGAAAGGCAAATTAAAAGAGGTAAAATACTCACATATGTATGAGCAGGATATACTGCTCAATATGATAGCGTAGGTGGTACTATCCCCACCTAGGATTCTTGGGTAGAAGCGTGCTCCAATTCAAATTGGTGACCAGGTATAAAACAGAAGATAAAATAATAAAACGTGTTTCACCACACAGGGCTTTATCAACTGGCATTCCAGTTGATAAAGCCCTGTGTGGTGAAATGCATTTTGGCTGTTTTTATATTGATATTTTTATTATTAATAAAGGAATATTGGCCCTTTTTTCTGCCTCTATATACCTTTTATTATTTTATCTTCCACTACTCCATCCATCTGGACCATCCAGGGTTGCACAGCACTCATCAGTGAACAGGACTGTTTGAAAATTAGTCTTCATGTATATTTCTGCCCAATCAAACCGTTTCTGCTTGTGAGCATTGGTTAGTGGTGGCCGAATAGAAGGTTTATGCACAGTTGCAAGGAAGATTTCTGCCAGATCCATGCATCGGATCAAGAGAGCAGATGCTAAAATACCATTACATAGCAGCAAACAGATATTTGAAGCTGCTAGTGCCTCTGGAGTCCCACGGACATCAAGGTGTAGAGTCCTCCAGAGTCTTGCAACTGTGCATAAACCTTCTATTCGGCCACCACTAACTAATGCTCACAAGCAGAAACGGCTGGATTGGGCAGAAATATACATAAGGACTAATTTTCAAACAGTCCTGTTCACTGATGAGTGCTGTGCAACCCTGGATGGTCCAGATGGTTGGTGGACGGCCACCCTGTTCCAACAAGGCTGCAACGTCAGCAAGGCGGTGGTGGAGTCATGTTTTGGGCCAGAATCATGGGAAGAGAGCTGGTCGGCCCCTTTAGGGTCCCTGAAGGTGTAAAGATGACCTCTGCAAAGCATGTGGAGTTTCTGACTGACCACTTTCTTCCCTGGTACAGGGAACTATGCTTTCCTTAATAAAATCATCTTCATGCATGACAATACACCATCTCATGCTGCAAAGAATACCTGTGCATCAATGGCTGCTATGGGGATAAAAGGAGAGAAAGTCATGGTGTGGCCTCCCTCCTCCCCTCACCTCAATCCTATTGAGAACCTTTGGAGCATTTTCAAGCAAAAGGTCTATGACGATGGGGGGCAGTTTACATCCAAACAGCAGCTCTGGGAGACTATTCTGACATTATGCAAACAAATTCAAGCAGAAACTGTCCCAAAACTCACAAGTTCAATGGATGCAAGCCTTGTGAAGCTGCTATCAATCAAGGGGTCCTATGTTAGAATGTAACGTGACCTGTTAAAATGTTTACAAAGTTAAAATGTTGTTATAAGTTTGATTGCAATAGCTTTTGATTTCAGTAAATATGCTGCAAACACAACAAATGACTAGAGTTGTGCAGACACCTGGTTGTTCGGGTTCGGCCGAATGTCGGCAGAAAGTTTGAGTTCGGGACTCGAACTTGACCCGAACCCAAACCCCATTGAAGTCAATGGGGACCCAAACTTTTTGGCACTAAAATGGCTCTAAAAAGTCCTGGAAAAGGCTGGAGGTTTGCAAAAGGAAGTAAAATGTATTGCCTAAGTACTAATATACTTACCCAGTGGAAGAAGAAGAATGTTACTTTCTCTCCTTTAAATAAAAAGTATACAAACATAGCCAGGATTCAGCTGTAAGCATTTGCAACACTTACAACAATCAACTAACACACATTCATATAAAATGTAAGTTACTTGGCCAGTCAATGTAATGACAGGAATGAATAAGTAGATAACTCCCTAATTCCCACGGTATTAGAGAGCTATCAACTAAAAGGCTGAAAGGCCTGAATTGCTTAGTAGAAAAATTACTTAGTAATAGTAAATTATGCCCCTACTCGCCATACCGCGAGTAGGGGCATGTCTATTAAAAAGTGAGCAGCCTATGGCTGTTCACTGTTACAAAAAAAAAAAGCTTCCCCCCCCTCCTGAGCCCCCTCCCCT
Organism: Pelobates cultripes; assembly: GCA_933207985.1. Lineage (NCBI taxonomy): Eukaryota > Metazoa > Chordata > Amphibia > Anura > Pelobatidae > Pelobates > Pelobates cultripes. The sequence goes on along the minus strand of OW240921.1, from coordinate 32,215,871 downwards.
GAACGGCGGGTGGGGGCCCTAAAGTAAAATAAGGTTGGGGACCTATTGTCCTCCCCCCGGCCCCCACCCATGAGTGGTGGGTGGGGGCCCTAAATTCGAATAAGGGGTGGGATCTATTGTCCTCCCCCCAGCACCCACCCCAGAGCGGTGGGTGGGGGCCCTAAATTTGAATAAGGGGGGGACTTATTGTCCTTCATCCCTACCCCCACCCCTGAACAGTGGGTTGGGGCCCTAAAGAAAAATATTGAGGGGGGACCTATTGTCCTCCCCCCAGACCCTACCCATGAGTGGTGGGTGGGGGCCCTAAATTCGAATAAGGAGGTGGGATCTATTGTCCTCCCCCCAGCCCCCACCCCAGAGCGGCGGGTAAAATATTGAGGGGGGACCTATTGTCCTCCCCCCAGACCCTACCCATGAGTGGTGGGTGGGGACCCTAAAGTAAAATAATGGGGGGGGCTCTTGTCCTCCCCACAGCCCCACCCCTGAGTGGTGGGTGGCAGCTTTAAATTAGAATAAGGGGGGGACCTAATGTCCTCCCCCCTGGCCCCCACCCCTGAGAGGTGATTGGGTACCCTAAATAAAATTGGGGGAACCTAATGTCCTCCCCCTGGCCCCCAACCCTGAGCGGTGGGTCGGGGCCCTAAATAAAAATTGGGGGGGACCTAATGTCCTCTCCCCTGGCCCGCACCCCTGAGGAGTGGAGAGTGGCTTATAAAGCCTTGCCCCGCCCTTCAATTAGGCTCAGAGCACTCTGATTGGTGGGCTTAAGCCATCCAATCAGAGTGCTCTGACAAGTAAATGAAGAGACCGACAGGTAAGTCTCTACATTTACCTGTCACAGCACTCTGATTGGTTGGCTTGAAATCCACCAATCAGAGTGATCTGTGTCATTTTACACAGAGTGGGAAAGTTCTTTGGAATTTTCCCATGCTGTGTAATTTGACTCATAACACTCTGATTGGTTACTTAATCCAAAAACATCAAAACAGGAGTTTTATTTAATTTATTTTTTTACAGGTACTTAGCTAATGGTCCCCCCTCATTATTTTTAGGGTGAAGGGGGTAGGTAGGGGGTTAATTTGTGGGGGTAGGGGGGTGAATAGGGGTTTGGGTATCCCTATTCGCCTGGGGGAGGGGGGTTCATTTTTTGATTAGGGCCCTCACCCGCCACTCAGTGGTGGGGGCCAGGGGGAGGACAATAGGTCTCCCCCCTTATTGGTATTTAGGGCCCCCACCCACCGCTCAGGGGTGGGGGCAGGGGGGAGGACATTAGGTCCCCCCAATTTTTATTTAGGGCCCCCACCCACCACTCAGGTTTGGGGGCCAAGGGGGAGGACAGTACATCCCCCCCTCATTCTTATTTAGGGCCCCCACCCACCGCTCAGGGGTGGTGGCCCGGGGGGAGGACAGTAGGTCCCCCCCATTGTTATTTAGGGCCCCCACCCACTGTGCAGGGGTGGGGGCCAGGGGGAGAGGACAGTCGGTCCTACCCCCCTTATTGTTATTTAGGGCCCCCACCGCACTGGGAGCTGGGGGGAGGCCAAAAGGTCCCCCCCTTATTTTACTTTAGGGCCCCCATCCACCGCTCATGGGTGGGGGCCGGGGGGAGGACATTAGGTTCCCTCTTATTCTAATTTAAAACCCCTACCCACCGCTCAGGGGTGGGGGCCAGGGGGGGACATTAGGTCCCAACAATTTTTATTTAGGGCCCCCACCCACCGCTCAGGGGTGGGGGCCAGGGGAAGGACATTAGGTCCGTCCCCCCAGTTTTTATTTAGGGCCGCCACCCACCGCTCAGGGGTGGGGGCTGGGGGGAGGACAATAGGTCCCCCCCTTATTTTACTTTAGGGCCCCCATCCACCACTGATGGGTGGGGGTCAGGGGGGAGGACATTAGGTCCCCTTTTATTCTAATTTAGAGCTCCCACCAATCAGGGGTGGGGGCTGGGGGGGGACATTAGGTCCCCACAATTTTTATTTAGGGCCCCCACCCACCGCTCAGGGGTGGGGGCCATGGGGAGGACATTAGGTCCCCCCCAGTTTTTATTTAGGGCCCCCTACTGTCCTCTCCTCCTGGCCTCCATCCCTGCGCAGTGGGTGGGGGTCCTAAATAACAATGAGGGGGGACCTACTGTCCTCCCCCCCGGACCACACCCCTGAGCGGTGGGTGGGGGCCCTAAATAAGAATGACTGTGGGACCTACTGTCCTCCCCTCCGGCACCCACCCCTGAGCGGTGGGTGCCGGAGGGGAGGACAGTAGGTCCCACAGTCATTCTTATTTAGGGCCCCCACCCACCGCTCAGAGGTATGGTCCGGGGGGAGGACAGTAGGTCCCCCTCATTGTTATTTAGGGCCCCCACCCACTGCGCAGGGATGGGGGCCAGGAGGAGAGGACAATAGGTCCTATCCCCCTTTTTGTTATGTAGGGCCCCCACCTGCCACACAGGGGTGGGGGTCGGGGGGAGGACAGTAGGCCCCCCATCATTCTTATTTAGGGCTCCCACCCACCGCTCAGTTGTGGGGGCCGGAAGGGGAGGACAGTAGGTCCCTCCTTATTGTTATTTAGGGCCCTCACCTGCCGCTCAGGGGTCGGGCCGGAGGGAGGACAATAGGTCCCCCCCTATTTTAGTCTAGGGCCCCCACCCACCGCTCAAGGGTGGGGGCCAGGGGGAAGGACATTAGGTCCCCCCAATTGGTATTTAGTGCCCCCATCCACTGCTCAGAGGTGGGGGCCAATGGGGGGAGGACATTAGCTCCCCCCTTATTCTAATTTAGGGCCCCCATCCATCGCTCAGAGGTGGGGGCCAGGGGGGAGGACATTAGGTCCCCTCCAATTTTTATTTAGGGCCCCCACCCACCACTCAGGGGTGGGGGCCGGGGAGGAGGACAGTAGGTTCCACCCCCTCATTGTTATTTAGGGCCCCCACCCGCCGCTCAGTAGTGGGGTCCAGGGGGGAAGGACAATAGGACCCTCCCCCTTATTTTACTTTAGGGCCCCCACCCGCCATTCAGGGGTGGGGGCCAATGGGTTTTTATTTAAAAACATTTTTTTTACTAGACATGCCTCAGGGGTGGGAGCCGGGGGGAGGACAGTAGGTCCTCATTGTTATGTAGGGCCCCTACCCACCATGCAGGGGTGGGGGCCGGGTGGAGGACAGTAGGTCTCCCCGTCATTATTATTTAGGGCCCCCACCCACCGCTCAGGGGTGGGGGCCAGGGGAGAGGACAGTGGGTCCCCCCTCATTGTTATTTAGGGCACCCACCCACTGCGCAGCGGTGGGGGCTGGGGAGGAGGACAGTAGGTCCCACCCCCTCATTGTTATTTAGGGCCCCCACCCACCATTCAGGGGTGGGGGCCAATAGGTTTTTATTTAAACAAAAAGTTTTACTAGACATGCCCCTACTCGCGGTATGTCTGAATTTACTAATACTAAGTAATCTTTACTTAGTATTATTAAGTGTGGCTGAAAGACCAGTTTAGGTCTTTCAGTCTTTTGGTAGATAGCATCCTAATACCGTGGGAATTAGGGAGTTAATTACCAAGCGGCTGCAAGATGCAGCTGCCCCAATGAATAAGATTGGAGTTTCATTCAATCGAATAAAATTGCGATACAAACAAGGTCCCGAATTGCGTTCTAACACGAATGGAGATACTGTTCTTATTCTGTCAGAACGCAATTCAGCTGTTTTGTCAAACGCTTGTTGATTGGCTGCCCTGCAGCTTTTCAAAACGCGCCATTAAATCGTCGAACACCGAACTCGAACTGTTACTGAAATGTCCGGGTGCAGGTTCGGGGTCAAAAAATCTTAATGTTCGGTATGAACCCGAACTTTACAGTTCCGGTTCGCTCAACTCTACAAATGACAATTTTCAGTTCTCTACAACCTATAAAGTGTTTTGAAACTTACTGTGTGTAATAATTTGGAACAGTGCATTGTAAGTTTTTATGTTTAAAAAAAATACTGTTGTCATTAGGAGGTTTGTTCAATAAAATTTTAATTGTGCTCTTAATAGTTGATAACATGAGAATTATGCTGACTGATATTTACATCAATTATTTAGGTAAATAAGAAAAATATAATTTGCACAATAATTTGGAACAGGGTGTATATGCCTCCAATGATCCAGCTAAAGACTTCAGGGTGGAAATAACTCATATAGTTAACACACTACCTCATGGCATGGTTATAGTGGCTGGGGACTTTAATGCGGCACCGTGACAGGGGACCTTGCAGCGGACTTCCACGATCCCATAGGTGGGGTAGACAAGATAAGTTATTGCACACCTTTATGCAACATACAGGCCTAATTGATATTTGGAGAACTCATCACCCTGACCTTACTGATTATACATTTTATTTGACTCCCCACGACACCTATTCGAGGATAAACTTGTTCTTGGTGAATCCTCTGACTGTAACTAAGGTTGTCGACTTTACTATTGGATCTATAACGTGGTCTGATCATGCGGAAATTACGTTAACGCTAGATAAACTGTGTGTGGCATTTCCTTGGTCTTGGCGACTGAATACCTCTTTGCTCCGAGATCCGGAGATAGTCACGAAGATTCGGAAAGACTTGATGGAGTACTTTTCGCGAGAAGCTGAATCTGGCCTACCAATAGCTACGATATGGGCAGCCCACAAAGCGGTTATCAGGAACTCTGTTCGCGAAACTTTATTAGACGATATAGAGAGAGCTATGGTGTGGTCTAAGCGGAACTATTATGAGAAGACAAATAAAATGGACACACTGCTGGCAAGATCCCTTCAACCGAGACAACGAGGCACGCACATAACGAAAATTAAGGACACAACGGGTAAGTATCATACAAACCCCACGGATATTGCTAAAGTCTTCATATATATATCCTATATAACCACTCAAGAAGAGATTCTTTGGGTGCCCACAACGAACTAGAGAGGATCCAGGGGGTTTCTGTCCCAGATGGATCTCCCTAAACTTCTCGGAGCGAATTCGGAAGTCCTGCAAAAACTGAAGAAGTGGACGCAGCCATATCTGCGTTAAAAAGCAATAAAGCACCAGGCCCGCATAGCTTCGAAGGAAGCTATTACAAAATCCTTCGGGAGGAACATGTGCATCACTTGGAATCTTGGTGCAACAATCTCATGGAGGTGGGAACACCAGACGGAGACATGTCCCTGGCAGACATAGTTTTACTACCAAAACCTGGTAGGGATGATGCGATTCCTGAAAACTTCCGCCCCATCTCCCTGATAAACCATGGTTCTAAAATTCTAAAAAAAAATCTTAGCGAGCAGACTGAATCCGATTCTTCCCAGGCTGGTCCACCCAGATCAGGTGGGATTTGTGCCGGGAAGACAACTATTCGAAAACACAAGATGTAGCATCGACCTGATCTGGAGATAGGCCACTAGGGGCACTCAGACCTTGATATTGTCTCTTGACACCGAGAAGGCATTCGACAGGGTCTTGAAACACTTTGGCATATCGGCCCGGTTTGTTACTGCGATCCGGGCCATGTAATATTAAGGCGCAAATTTGGATCTTGGGCGTGATCGTCACCTTGTTCCAATTGAGCAACAGCACTAGACAGGGCTGCCCCCTCTCGCCTTTACTATTCACCCTATCTCTGGAACGCCTGTTACAGAAAATACGTACTTCCCCAGATATTAAAGGAATCACAGTAGGAGGACAGCGATATGTAGTTTCAGGATTTGCAGACGATGTGCTTTTGACAATAACGGACCCAAAAGAGTTTATGGCAGCATTGACAATTATCTTACAGAAATATAGCGACCTCGCCAGATATAAAGTGAATCTGAACAAATCTAGCTCACTTCTTACAGGTATGGTGACGCGGCTTCCCATAGGTAAGCTGACGTGGCTTCTATAGGGACAACTTATCATATACATATAGCGAGGGATTATATAAAATATCTAGGCATACGGTTGACGGCAAACCCCACCCACCTATATCAACATAATTACGTCCCGTTGATTCGAACTTTAATAAGTGATATGGAGAGATGGCATGGATTGGACGGATACACTTTGTCAAAATGAATATCCTTCCTATAATACTATTCCTTTTCCAAGCCCTCCTGGTCCGGTTGACTAAATCTCAGTTAGTGATACTCTGACAGGCTATCGGCCTAGAGTCTCCTGTAACGTGCTTTTCAGGGCACAAAATAGCAGGGGCTTGGGTCTCCTGAATCTTTATTATTTTTACATGGCTGCGCAACTGGCCCAGAAAACACTATGGCACTATCCCCCAGAGGAGAGAAGATGGGTAGATCTGGAATCCTCCCTCATGGGGGCGGATATGCCCCAATTCCTGATATGGATCCCTAAAGAACACACACCGACGGTTCAGGCAGCATGCCCCACTATATTAAACTCTCTTAAGATATGGGATGAGGCTGCTATGAAATATTATTTGACATCTTCCCCTTCTCCGATGACTCCGTTCCTGAGGAATAGAGCGTTTTCCCCACCGGAATGGCAGCAAGGGATTTTAGGGGGATAGAGAACACGGGATTGCAGAGATTAGGACATCTCTTTGAGTAAGGCTCGTTGGTAACTTTTGAGGAATTGAAAATTAGTGCCCTGTTAAGACCGTTTGACTATTTTCGTTACATCCAGTTAAGGGATTACGCAAAAAATCCACAGGTTTATAAAGCGGCTCTAACACAACCAACATTCTTTGAGGGGATGTGCCTCAGGGAAACGTTTCCCAGCAGGCTAATTTCCTGCCTCTATACTGACCTAAGCACCCACACCTTAGAGTGGGGACGGATCACATATACCGAGCAGTGGGAAGCAGATCTGGGAAAGAAACTGGAGGACATAGAATGGCAGGAAATTTGTGAGGCCGCCGCCATGTCCTCTGTGTGTGTCTCTCTGCAGGAACAGTCATTTAAGACATTATTTCGATGGTACACTACACCGATGAAAGTTTATGGAATGCATATTTTTGAAAAAGAGGTTAAACTGGGTATTCTTATTGGCTGGATCTCTGGAGTATTGGACACGAGTGGAACAAAACCTTCTCCATAAAATAAACCTAGCCACCAGGAGAGCTCTGGCCCAGGTGTGGTTACAGAGGGAAACGCCCACACTATCCATGGTGATAGAAAACAAATAAAGACACTTTCCTTATGGCCAAACTAACAGCACAGGTTCGAGGGACAATGAACAAGTTAGAAAGGACTTAGGGCCCTTGGATGGCTAGCGCAACTAGCAAATAAGGGATGTATGGGGTGGGCTCAGTCCCTCACACATCCCATTCATCATATGATAGATACCGAAATATAGCTGCATATAGCTCAAATCTCTGACTTTAAGGATCCCCCTAGGAGATAATCTTTCACTGAATTGTCCCAGTAAACGTACCTAATATTGCCCATAGACTTGTCAGTGTCTCATAAGTGGCACTGTGGTCGGCCCCACTAGACCATCTCCCCCCACACCCCACCTTTTTTTCCCCCTCCTATCTTCTATCCTACTATTCCTATTCTTTCTCTGTCCATTTTTACTTCTGTTTTACCTGTTCACTTCGTACGACTACACAGCGTAGGATTATAACTGGGATACTAAGGGTAGGAACAAGAAAATTTAGATCCCAAAAGGCTCTCTGGCACTCCTGAGTGGGTGGCGACCACGGATCGACTAACTTTCCTATCTCGATATGATAATGTTTGTAGAGTTGTTCACAGTTTTACTTTTATTTACATCAAAAATCAGGGCGGGTTGTCGGATATGGTGCATTTTCGAGTTAGGCCACAGACACACTGTACTGTCTCAATTAACAGATTGCTCATGTTATACCGTTCACAGCACTGCGTTCACTGCCTTTACATATACAAATGTTGGTTGATGTGCATATACAAATGCCTCCCCCCAACTTTCCTCTTCTTTTTTTCACAAAAGTCCAGTTCAAGCCATATTCAAAGGACTCCAAGAACCTCAGGAATGGGACTCTCCGGGCAAACGCCTGAGATCATTAGAAGAAGGATAAATCGAAGAAGAAAGAAAGAGGCCACAACAAAGACGGATGTAGGTAGTGAAGGCATTTTTAACCTTTCAGATCAAACATTAGAGAAAGAGGAGCTTAAGATTCTTAAGAAGGGCTTAAAATTTGCTCCAATGTCAGATTTTAATTCCTTCGATTTTTTTTATAGATCTTAATTGTTTTACCAGATAATTATGTGTAAATACGTTTTTTTTATAATAAAAAGGAAGCTGCGCTAATAGACACTACTACCATATACGTACACAGTAATTTGAAAGAAAAATCTAAATTTTTCCCGAAAAATATGATTTCTAATGAAATCAAAACATTTGAAACAATGATAATGAAAGAAGTGAGTAAAATAAAAAATACCAATATGTAACAAAAAATCCTTCACAAATAGAAATAAAAGCTCTTAGGGAATTACAGAAAAATTAAGAAATTGTAATTAAACCAGCAGACAAAGGAGGAGGAGTTGTGGTTTTCTTGAAAGGAAATTATGTAAAAGAAGCCAAAAGACTTTTAATGGACGAAAAGACCTATTAAAAAAATTAAATCCAACCCGAGTCAAGTAATTAAAGGGAACATATTCCACATATTGAAAATACTTTGTGACATAAAATGGGAAGAGGATTTTATACTAGTTACATGTGATGTAACTTCCCTCTGCAGTATTATCCCACATGATAAGGGTACAGAGGCAGTGGAATATTTTCTAAATAAATCCAATTTCCAAAAAGAACAAATTGATTTTATTATTAGAGGTATATTTTTAATCCTTACCAACATTTTTTTTTGTTTAAGGATAGGTTTTTCTTCAAATTAATTGAAAGGCAATGGGAACCAAGTTCGCACCCAGTTTTGCAAATTTATTAATGGCGTACTGGGAAGAAAGATTTATTCTTCAGCACACTTTCTATGCGAACTTGGTTACCTATCGCCGTTTCATTGATGATATATTTTTTATTTGGAAAGGAGACAAACCAAGTCTCGGTAATTTTTTATACCATCTTAATACCAATAATTGGGGGATTGTTTTTAACTTCAGTGCAGAGCACAAAAGAGATCAACTTTTTGGATCTTACAATTTTTATAGAAAATGGGAAATTACATACAAATATTTTTTTTTAAAGAAGTCGATGCAAACAGTTACATAGATTTTAAAAGTTGCCATTACACTCCAGGGCTTAATAATGCACCAAAGAGTAAATTCACGAGTTTAAAAGGGAATAGCACACATGAGAAAGATTTCATACAACAGACAAATAAAACAATTCATTGAAAAAGGCTATAAGGAAGTGGACCTCCAGATGAATATAGAGGAAATAAAAAAAAAAAAAAGGATAGGAAAGCTCTACTAACTATAAGAAAAAACAAAATGAAGAAATTAAGGAAGTAAAAGTCCCATTTATTTGTGATATTGCAGCTAGAAATAAAAAAGTACAATATGCCATTAAAAAGCATCTCTTGCACGATGATCCCATTCTTAAAAATATACTACCATCAAAACCTAGAATTGTACACAGGGGATGTAAGAATATAAAGAACACATTAGTAAGGAGTAATTATAAAGATCCAATAAAGGCAGAGAACTTCCTAACCAGCAGTAAAGTTTTTTTGGATGCGGAAGTTGTTTAGCGTGTAGAGAAACCAATAGTAAAAAGAGAAACGTAAAGAATATTAATGAATTTACAAAGAAAGGCTTTACAATAAGAGAACAATTAACTTGCTTTTCAAAAAATATTATTTATATATTAAAATGTCCTTGTGACATGTTGTACATTGGGAGAACAATTAGGTGTTTGCACATCAGAATATCAGAACACGTCAGAAACATTAAAAATGGCATAGAGACGCACAGTGTATCCCAACATTTTAAGGAGCATCACAATCAAAATCCTAAAGATCTCACCTTTTGTGTACTTAAATTAGTCAAAAGAAATTGGAGAGGAGGAGATTTCATGAAACAAATTAGATTTATTTTTAATTTTAGTACATTAGCCCCCCATGGTTTGAATTTGGATTTTGAAATTTGTCATTTTTTAACTTAATAATACTTTTAATATTAATTTCCTACCATCTTTTATGAGCCTTTTTATATATTCTTTTATTAAATTTAAATTTATATTAAACTACCTATTTATGAATTCATCCCACCATTTTCATTTTTGAAGAATTATTTTACACTATAATTTTATAGTGGTGTGGTGTCCATTTTTTATTACACAATATGCAACTTTTATAAACAGTTTTTAATATTAAATATTTTGAATTTGAAGATAAATGCTGTTTAAATGTTCACATTGTTTATGTTTCTGAGCTAAATGGATTATATTAGATCCTCTTGTACTGTAATCTTATAATGGTCTTATATTACACATTATGCAATCATGGGTGTAATATGAAGCACTTCAAATAACAGTTCTTATACTTCTAATTTGAAGATGAATGCTATGTTAAAATCTTTAATTGTTTTTATGTTTGTTTTATATGCTATATGGACTCAATTAAAGCTTCCTGCAAGTGAAACTAAGGACAGATAAATTCTTCGTTGAAAATATGGAAGTGGAACGCAGATTTGCGTTCCACAGAGAAAATAAGCAATCATTAGACTATGTAATCCGGTGGATAGAGGGAACGTGTGTTCCATTGGACGGAACGTGCGTTCCATTGGAGACATTTCCGGACACACAGACCAACAGGCTAAATAGACGGACAGGGGGTGCGTTCCACAGAACGGAACGTGCGTTCCACCACGAACACTTCCGGGTATACAGATGCTGGCAATTTATGAAATTAAGAAGATATAAAAGACACAACTGACTACTACATATCAATCACCAACTAAGGAAGCCAGCTGATAGCAAAACGTGTTTTGGGACTATAACTCCAAGGCTACTTAAGTACTTTTTGATCATATTTTACTTCATTTGATTTGTGTTTAATAAATGTATTCATCAATATTATCAAAGTCTTCCTGTCTATCCCTGCTGGGTTTAAAGACACAGAAGAGGGGTGTGGATCTCCCTTAAGGATCCAAAGGTGCTTTACACCAGAGCCAGGTTACCCACTGGCTCTTTCCTTGTGAGTTGATTATCTTCTCATCCTACTTTATTGTATGATTACTGTTCAGGCTATCTGCACTATTATTGTGTTAAATATCATTCACAGATTTTTGTAAAGTGAGACATCAAGTACATATATCCTCAAGATTATTATTCAGTTATACTAAAGCTCCACTTATATTGTATTTGCATATTATTTTAGTTACCTAATCAAAAAAATCAATCAGATTAGTTTGGCATGATCTCCCATGAACACATGTTGTCTCTGATCTTGAAATCCATGTGCTTTTAGATGTTCAACAATCCTATCCTTTAACATGGTTTCCATCACTTTCCCCACTACTGAAGTCAGGCTTACGGGCCTATAGTTGCCAGACTCTTCCCTATTACCTTTCTTGTGAATAGGCACAACATTCGTTAACTTCCAATCTTCTGGGATTACTCCTGTTAACAATGATTGGTTAAATAAATCTGGTAATGGTTTTGCTAGTACACCACTAAGCTCTTTTAATAAATTTGGATGTATTCCATCAGGTCCCATTGACTTTTGTGTCTTTACTTTTGACAGTTGAAAAAAAGAACCTCTTCCTCTGTAAACTCCCATGTAACAAATTACTAATTTGTCCTTTTTCCTAACTGATGCCTCTTTCCTTAACTTTCATCTGTAAATACTGAACAAAAATATTTATTGAGGCAGACAGCTAGACCTTTATCCTCTTCTACATACCTTCCATACCTTCCTTCTTTTGTTTTTAATCTAACTAATCATTGTTTTACTTTCCTTTTTCTCATTTAAGTATCTAAAACATTTTTTGTCCTTTTTTTTTTTTTTTACTGACTGTGCTATTTTCTCTTCTCTGTGTGATTTGGAAGCTTTTATAACTTGCTTAGCCTCTTTCTGTCTAATCTTATAGATCTGTCTATCTTCCTCGCTCTGTTTGTTCATAATTACTAAATGCTAACTTTTTGTTTTTAACTATTTTGGCCACAACTGCGGAGTACCACAGTGGTTTCTTACATTTTTTGCTTTTACTGACAAGCCTAATGCAATTTTCTGTTGCCTTCAGCAGTGCAACCTTTAAACTATCCCATTTTTCTTGGACTCCATTTAAACTGCTCCAGTCTGATAATGACCCCTTTACACATATTCTAATTTTAGAAAAGTATGTTTTTCTAAAGTCTAAAACTTTTGTTTTCAGTCACTCAGTCACTGTTCTTTTATTAAACCACACTAACTGATGATCACTGGATCCTAATCTTCCACCTACTGTAATATCTGATACCAAATCTCTATTTGTTAACACTAAATCTAGTATGGCCTCTTTATGAGTTGGCTCCTCAACAACTTGTTTTAGAGACATTTGTACTCTAAACAAGTTTAGAATATGTGTGCTCCTGGCACAAGCAGCTATTTTGGATTTCCAGTTAACATCAGGAAGATTAAAGTCACCCATGATGATAACTTCCCCCTTCATTGTCATTTGAGCTATTTCCTCAACTAGTAGATTATCTAACTCTTCTATTTGTCCTGGGGGCCTATAAATCACACCTACACAAGTTACTGTGTGATTACCAAATTCTAACATAACCCAAACGGACTCAATGTTCACCTTACTAGCTTTTATTAGGTTTTATGCTATCCTTCACATACAGGGCCAGCCCTCCCCCTTTCTTGCATTCTCTGTCTTTTCTATATAAATAATACCCTTTATGTGGTGTAATTTTTTCTCATTACACCATGTCTCAGTAACAGCGACTAAATCTACATTATCAGTTGCCGTTATTGCCACAAGTTCATGGATCTTATTCCCTAAACTGCGAGCATTTGTAGACATGACTCTTTCAGCTTATGATTTTTTAATACACTTGCTACAGGCACCTTCTGTACTTGTTCACTGTTGATGTGCTGAAGATATTATTTAGCCTGAATCACTTTATGTTTGTTGCATAGCATTGATATATTTGCATTTAAGAAAGGATATTAGCTATTATTTTTATATATTGGTTTGAATTATTTTGTATTGTGTAAACATTGTTGTTTGATTCTAGGATCTCATTAGAGTTGCATCAACTATTAATATAAGCAATTTACCACTACTTTGTTACGCTTATTTTTTATGAAAAATTACATTTGCATGCCAAAAATTACACAATCATTAATGAAAACAAATGCATTAATCAAGAGCTTGACCAACAATTTACTAAATCAGGATTTTGGATAATTAATGACAATATCCCTCTTTTGCAACAATTGTATATTTGTAGCTGTACATATTTTATTTTTCACCAATATACACTTGTAATCAAAACTATTCAACACCCATTCAGGGCCGGTGCTAGGATTTCTAGCTACACAGGCGAAAATGCATTTTGGCGCCACTCACCCTCCTTTAAAAAAAAAAAAAATGCATCTTCATCTGTGTGTACTTCCTCCCAAGCTACAGCCATCATTTTTCAGTCACACAGTCAAAGTCATACAGGTACACTGTCATACAAACACAGAAATAATCATACAGAGACATATATACACATACAGTCAGAGACATACAGACATACAGGCAAAGACATACATGCATACAGAGACATGAAGGCATATAAATACATGCATACCTACAGAGGCATACCATCATACAGACACATACATACAGGCATACAGAAACATACATACAAAGACATACAGGCACATACATACATACAGGAATACAGAAACATACAGGCATGCACATACATACATATAGAGAAATACAGGCATACAGAAACATACATACAAAGACATACAGGCATACAGAAACATACATACAAGACATACAGGCATACAGACACATACAAACATACATACATACAGAGGCAAACCATCATACAGAGACATACATACATACATACATACATACATACAGAAACATGCATACAAAGACATACAGGCATACAGAGACACACAGACACATACATACATACGTACATACAGAGACATAAAGGCATACAGTTACACACATGCATACAGAGACATATATACAGACATTCAGAGACAAACATACATTCAGTTACATACATACATGCATGCATACAGATACATGCATACATGGATACAGAGACATACATACATAATTACATACTTACATTTGTTAAATCTTGTCCCTTGGGTGCATGCTGTCTGGCTCTGTGGAGTCCTGTCCTGCAGCCCAGCCCCATCACTGGGCACCAGCCGCGCTGTGTGGTACACAGGGAGCAGGGATATGATGTCATTCATATCCCTGCCCGTTCCACACAGCCTGCGGCAGACACCAGTGTAGTTGGTGGGCTGGGCTCCGCGGGCGGGAATCTCTTGGCTGCGCTCGGCCATGCTACAAGTAGTAACCGGCTGGACGGGAGCGCAGTGCGCTTCCCACCTTCTGGTCAGCCTGATGTCGCGCCCCCAGGGCCGGTGCCACCTTATGGTAGCGCCGGCCCTGCACCCATTGAAAAGCAGGTTTATTGTCAAAATGTATATTCTTTCAGCTGTTTGCAATGAGCAAATCAGATAAAAACTATTGAAATAACACAACAAATGCTTCAAGTAGGATCTCTAAATTCAACTGAAAACTCAACTTCTAATGACTTCTCTAGTCCCTTTATGGCAAGCATTTTTAATAATTAGCAGAGCCACTTTTAGCTGTTATGTCCTGCTGCAAATGAGATGCATAGCCAGACACCATTCCTTAGGAATCATAGCCCATTGCATTGGTGGATTTAAGGTATGATTGGGATCATTGTCTTGTTGGAAGGTCCAATGAATACCCAAACTTCAGTTTATCACAGACAGCATGATGTTTTCTCCTAGGATTTCCTGATACTTAGATGAATCCATCTTGCCTTCCACACCCTGCAGGGTTCTAGTGCCAGAGGATGCAAAGCAGTCCCAGAGCATTACCAAGCTACCACCATGCTTAACTGTAGCCAGAGTGCTCTTTCCAGCGTATGCTTCATTCTTGTTCCTCCAGACCTACTGCCGATCCATTGGGCTGGAAAGTTCCAGTTTTGTTTCATCTCTCCAAAGAATTTCCAAACTTCTGTGACTTATTTATATCATTTTGAGCATACTGGAGCTAAATTTTCTTATGTTTTTCAGTCAGTAGTGGTGTACATCTTGAAGTTCTGGTACGGAAACATTCTACGTTTAGTACTCGTCTTACTGTGCTCACAGAAACCTCAGTGCCTATTGCCACCAAGTCTTGCTGCAGGTCTTTTACAATTACTCAAGGATTATTAGCAACCTACCTTTTCAGAAATCTGGTTGCAGCCATTGATAGCTTCCTTTTTTCTGCTCCATCCAGCTTGTGTAACCGGCAAAAGGACAAAACGCAATTTTGGGCACCTGTTCTAAAGAATTATATAATGGCACTAGAAAAAGTGCAGAGACGAGCTACAAAATTGATAAAAGGAATGGGGCATTTTAGTTACGAAGAAGGTTAAAAAACTTAAATCTCTTTAGTTTGGAAAAACGGCGCCTCAGAGGGGATATGATAACATTATACAAATATACAAACCATTATTTGGAAATCTATTTATAAACAGGGCTATATATAGGACACGAGATCACGCATTTAGGCTGGAAGAAAGGAGATTCCATCTAAGGCAAAGAAAAGGTTTTTATTTACTGCAAGAGTAATAAGGATATGGAATTCTTTGCCTGAAGAGGTGGTTTTATCAGAGTCCATACATATGTTTAAACTAAAATTGGATAAATACTTGCAAAAACATAACATACAGGGATATAATTTCTAATAAGTGGGGTAATAGCTGCTTGATCCAAGGAGACATTTGACTGCTATTTTGGGGTCAAGAAGGAATTTTTTCCTAGTTTGTTGCAAAATTGGAAGCGCTTCAGACTAGGTTTTTTGCCTTCTTTTGAATCAACAGCAAAAACATATGTGAGGAAGGCTGAACTTGATGGACACAAGTCTCTTTTCAGCTATGTAACTATAACTATTTAACTATATACTATCACTAATGTGCTTGGGACTTGGGAGATTCTAAACGAATATACTCAGCTAGATTACAAGGGATCTGTTACAATGTGCTATTGTGAGGGATTCTATTCAAGGAGTTGAATCACTTTTGAGACTGGAGAAGTCACTATAAGTTGCATTTTCGTTGAATTTGTGGAAACCACTTGAAGCATTCATTGTATTGAGCTATTTCATTTGCTTTTGTTGGATTTGTTCATTGTAAGCAGCTGAAAGTCAGTAAATTGTGACAATAAATCAGATTTTTCAATGGGAGTTGAATAATTTTGATTACATCTGTACGTTGCCAAACTCGCCCTTTTTACATTATTTTTACTGGCCAAGTCTATTGACACCTTTATTATTTTTCCACAGCTCATGTTATTCTCTAACAGTCACTGCTATAAACTTTTGTTATAGTTACAGTATGTGAATAAAGTAGAATGTTGGGAATTCCCAAAGACCAAGTCCAAATCTCTGGAGCGCATGTTGTAACCGGGCTAGGTACAAGATCTGTCAAGCTTCCAAATACACATATACTGATTGTGGGAGTTTGCAATTACCATGAAATTTTGCATTTTTTTAACCTCTTCAGGAAGTTTGAATTAGACTCCAGGGATGGATTTACCGTAACATAGCATAGTTCATTGGCATGTGGGTCAATAGTCTGCATAACAAGCCAATAACAAGCTAATTTTGTCCTCTTGAAACTAAATGAATTTTCTCAGAGCCAAATTAACATGTCAGCGCCACATCTCCAGGCCCTTCTTGCTGTGATAGGTCCACACTACTGGCTAAACTGTGAATCCTGCAGCTGCCTATTTCCTCTCCTCCTGATTGAGCTCTGGGTGAGCTGCAGACCAGGGCTAACCTTCTTTTTTAGGGGATGCCTTTTCATTCTGCAGCCAATCTGAGTGCTTGTAGGAATGAGACAAACAGAAATGGGTATATAGGTCGCGCTAAGGGGACAAGGAGGTAAAATAAATGAAATAAATAAAAGTGATAAAAAAGTCCCAAATATAAATAAACCTGTGTTGTTCTAGGAGAGTATACAGTCCAAATGGATATCTGAGTCTTCTTATGTTGAGGATGTCTTGGAATGCTTGTCAATACGTAGATACATAAAAAAAGAAGAGGAAGAAGAACTCCAATAGTGTAGAATGTCGATAAAATTTCCAGGTGTGGATCTATAAGTAGGTAAATGACTCACCTTGGCGTGAGCAAAAAAACTTGCTCAAGTGTTCTTAGCGTTCAGTGGCGTCAATCCCCCACTCTCATTTTTTATATACCGAGGAAGGCGATATATAGGCGATGGGGTCCTGGACAATTCCTCGGTATATAAAAAATGAGAGACGTATATAGTGCTCACTGATGTTTATAAAAACAAATAAAAAAAAGGTAAAATACTCACATGTACATGAGCAGGAAATACTGCTCAGTATGATGGCGCAGGTGGTACAATCCCCACCTTAGGATTCTTGGAAATTGACGTACTTCAATCCAAATTGATGACCAGGTAATTCATATTAAAAATATAAGATAAAAGGAATTAAAAGTATATAGGCAAAAAATAAGGGCCAGTATTCCTTTATTAAAATATAATTTATCAATATATATAACAGACTTTGTAATAGCCAAAACGCGTTTCACCACACAGGGCTTTATCAAATGGCATTTAAAAGAGAGAAAAACCTGGTACACAAGCTGCTTTTATAAGCTAAAAAATACAAATAGGCATTTGAATTTTGGCGCCAAAATGACGTCACACTTACAATATGCATAATTTAAAAACAATTTAAAAGTAAGAAATTGAAATGTAAAAGCATTCTATAATGCAATGTTAAGATAATTGTCAGTTTCAAATAGTAAAACGAGCATGTTTTATAATATTGTACACAAGGAGAGATGATGTCAGTGAAGAAAATATAATCGCAATTAGTATATATACAAAAGTTGAAATTGATGATATAGGAACATAAATAAAAAGGGTATGACAATGTCTGTGGGCTTAAAATAGAAAAACGAGCATTATTAAGAATAGTAATATATAATGAAACACGTGATCGCGGCTAGACGCGATCACGTGATCGGAGCTGGGTATTGTGGGAAATGTATGCCAGAGAGTCGAGAGATTGGCGCAGAAGTATATCGCCTGTCTCTCGACTTGGTAGTGCAACAGAGGCATATAGGGGCTGGATAATTAGCCCTACATGTGTATAGAGACCTAATGGGGGAAGGGAGAGGAGGAGAGAAGAAAAGGGGGGAAAGGAAAAAGATGGACTTATAGCAGGGAATATCCTGCATAAATCAAAATAAAGAAAAAAAGAAAAAAGATAAAAATAATAATGATAAAAATATAAATGAGTAAAGGATAAATGTAAAAAAGAAAAAAATTAATAAAAATAAGGGTAAATATAAAATAAAATAAAAATAGAAATAATAAGGATAAAAATAAAGATGAAAATAAAAATAATGAATAAAATTTTATTCATTATTTTTATTTTCATCTTTATTTTTATCCTTATTATTTCTATTTTTATTTTATTTTATATTTACCCTTATTTTTATTCATTATTATTTTTATCTTTTTTCTTTTTTTCTTTATTTTGATTTATGCAGGATATTCCCTGCTATAAATCCATCTTTTTCCTTTCCCCCCTTTTCTTCTCTCCTCCTCTCCCTTCCCCCATTAGGTCTCTATACACATGTAGGGCTAATTATCCAGCCCCTATATGCCTCTGTTGCACTACCAAGTCGAGAGACAGGCGATATACTTCTGCGCCGATCTCTCGACTCTCTGGCATACATTTCCCAGCTCCAATCACATGATCGCGTCTAGCCGCGATCACGTGTTTCATTATATATTACTATTCTTAATAATGCTCGTTTTTCTATTTTAAGCCCACAGACATTGTCATACCCTTTTTATTTATGTTCCTATATCATCAATTTCAACTTTTGTATATATACTAATTGCGATTATATTTTCTTCACTGACATCATCTCTCCTTGTGTACAATATTATAAAACATGCTCGTTTTACTATTTGAAACTGACAATTATCTTAACATTGCATTATAGAATGCTTTTACATTTCAATTTCTTACTTTTAAATTGTTTTTAAATTATGCATATTGTAAGTGTGACGTCATTTTGGCGCCAAAATTCAAATGCCTATTTGTATTTTTTAGCTTATAAAAGCAGCTTGTGTACCAGGTTTTTCTCTCTTTTAAATGCCATTTGATAAAGCCCTGTGTGGTGAAACGCGTTTTGGCTATTACAAAGTCTGTTATATATATTGATAAATTATATTTTAATAAAGGAATACTGGCCCTTATTTTTTGCCTATATACTTTTAATTCCTTTTATCTTATATTTTTAATTTGAATTACCTGGTCATCAATTTGGATTGAAGTACGTCAATTTCCAAGAATCCTAAGGTGGGGATTGTACCACCTGCGCCATCATACTGAGCAGTATTTCCTGCTCATGTACATGTGAGTATTTTACCTTTTTTTTAATTTGTTTTTATAAACATCAGTGAGCACTATATACGTCTCTCATTTTTTATATACCGAGGAATTGTCCAGGACCCCATCGCCTATATCCTACCAGTGGGGGATTGACGCCACTGAACGCTAAGAACACTTGAGCAAGGTTTTTTTGCTCACGCCAAGGTGAGTCATTTACCTACTTATAGATCCATACCTGGAAACTTTATCGACATTCTACACTATTGGAGTTCTTCTTCCTCTTCTTTTTTTATGCATCTACATATTGACAAGCATTCCAAGACATCCTCAACATAAGAAGACTCAGATATCCATTTGGACTGTATACTCTCCTAGAACAACACAGGTTTATTTATATTTGGGACTTTTTTATCACTTTTATTTATTTCATTTATTTTACCTCCTTGTCCCCTTAGCGCGACCTATATACCCATTTCTGTTTGTCCTATTCCATGTGAGGTTTTTAGAGGGACCTCATTCCTATAGGTTGCTGCTTTTACATTTTGTTTTAGTTTCTTTTAGATTGTTTAGCGCTGAACCATTACCTTTTTGTTCTTTTGCTTGTAGGAATGAGGCTGGTATGGACAAGCTCCTGTAGGCTGCAGGATGGAGAAGGATACAGGTAGTCCATTGTAATGTAGGAAAATAAATAATACACTATAAATACATGTTCCCTCCATTTTAAAACTCTCTTGCTATGGTCTACATGTGTCTTCATGATGAGCTGAATCTGGCTTGAGTTTGATGAGAGTTTAAAGACAAATGAGCTGCATTGGTTGAAAAATCTAATCATGCTTTGTGAAGTACATTTCCAAGCTGAGCCAGTGGAGGGTGGGAGACTACAGTTATACTGTTATACTGTAAATGAAAAATATAACAGGAATATAGTGTGGGCAACTGACATTTCCAGTGTACATAGGGAGTCAAAGGGGGGAAATTACAGAGACCCAAGTAATGTGCAACGTACAGTTATGTTCAAAAGTTTGCATACCGGTGGCGGCAGGACTAGATTAAGAGCCCAATGGGCCTGGTGCTGACAATTATGATGGTCCTAATTACAAAATCTTATAGACCAAAAACACTAAAACAGTCCTATCTCCCTAGCGTCATGTATCTGATGGAGATGGTGCTGGAGGGAAACTCATAGGATGCAGCTATGAGAAAACACATACCCTATGCTAATCTCATGCTTTCATCTTTCAAGTAAATCCATACCCCCTAACAGCAGTGTCCAGTGAAGCCGGAAGTCTATGGACAGGGTAAAAGGGTGGGCCATTGACGCAAATCATGTAACCAGAACTGCCGAAAGGGGCAAACATACACAAAAATGGGGCATGTCTGTGTCCCCGTGTCTCCCAGTCCCTTAGTGTCTGTGTTCCCATGTCTCCCAGTGTCCCCATGTCACTAGGGGACACTGAAAGACATTCGGACACCGGGAGACATGGGGACACATAGATGACACTGGAGATTTGGGCACAGGTCAAAATGTTGCAGTGTCCAATAAACCTTAAATCTATCACAGTGAGTGCCTGAGATTGTTTATTTTATCATAGGGGACACTGAGACACTTGGGGGCACTGGGAGACTAGTGGACTCTGGGAGACAGGGGGACACTGAGACACTAAGGACACTGAGAGACATTTGGGCACTGAGACACTGTGATACATAGGGGACACTGGAGACTTTATAAAGACCTGGGTACAGGTTGAAATGTTGCAGTGTCCTATAAACCTGCTTAAATCTATCACAGTGAGTGCACTACTAGGGGGCACAGAAACTGGGAGACATAGGGACACTGGGAGACCAGGGGACTCTGTGAGACTACTGGCACACTACAGACACTGGCACACTACAGACACTAAGAGACACCAGGGACACTGAGACACTCATAGTCACACGCCCAGGTCTTAAAGTCACCCAGTGTGCCCATGTCTGTGTCCCCTAGTGTCTCAGTGTCCCCATGTCGCCCAGTGTCCCCTAGTGTTTGTGTTCCCATGTCTCCCAGTGTTCCTTAGAGTCTGTGTCCCAATGTCTCCAAGTGTCCCCATGTCACTAGGACACTAGGGGACACTTAGAGACATTGGGACACTGAGACATGGGGATCCTGACACTCTAGGGGACACCGGGAGACCGGGGGACACGGACACTTTGTAACCGCGGCTGGTTCCCTTATTTACCACTATAATGTCTTAAAGCTTAGAACTTAGCAGGGCTAACCATACAGATATCTTAGCCATAATTTTATATAGTTAGTAAGAGATCCTCTGTTTAACATATATAAATAATTGAGAATACAATATAAAATAAGGATTGTCTTGGAAGCAATAAAGTTTTGTTTTTTAGATATTTATTATATAAAAATATAAATCTAGACATATAAAATCCATTACAATAAATTATAGCAGAGTTTATAAGATTAAACTAAATGCTTGCAAATATTATTAATAGATTAAAATACCCTCCTGAACATGTCATCATGTCAGCCTCTCTGTCATTTTAAGATGGAGCAGCGTCTGTCTCCAAGTCTCTCCTCTGCAATGGCGTCTCCAGCATTCATATTTAGGGGGGGCACATGGGGGGCCAGCAGGGCCGTCTTTAATATTGATTGGACCATGGGCAAAGCATTTGTTTGGGCCCCCTGGACCCTGTACACCCTCCCCAGGCGTGCAATCACATTATCACCCTTAATACAGTGGCAACCTAAAGAAGAGAGGTGCAAGAATATTTTTTGGGGCGTCCCTATTGCAATGATGTTTAAAAGGTAGATCCTCATCTGTCGTGCAACGTGCAAAAGTTTGCATACCGGTGGCGGCAGGACTAGATTAAGAGCCCAATGGGCCTGGTGCTGACAATTATGATGGTCCTAATTACAAAATCTTATAGACCAAAAACACTAAAACAGTCCTATCTCCCTAGCGTCATGTATCTGATGGAGATGGTGCTGGAGGGAAACTCATAGGATGCAGCTATGAGAAAACACATACCCTATGCTAATCTCATGCTTTCATCTTTCAAGTAAATCCATACCCCCTAACAGCAGTGTCCAGTGAAGCCGGAAGTCTATGGACAGGGTAAAAGGGTGGGCCATTGACGCAAATCATGTAACCAGAACTGCCGAAAGGGGCAAACATACACAAAAATGGGGCATGTCTGTGTCCCCGTGTCTCCCAGTCCCTTAGTGTCTGTGTTCCCATGTCTCCCAGTGTCCCCATGTCACTAGGGGACACTGAAAGACATTCGGACACCGGGAGACATGGGGACACATAGATGACACTGGAGATTTGGGCACAGGTCAAAATGTTGCAGTGTCCAATAAACCTTAAATCTATCACAGTGAGTGCCTGAGATTGTTTATTTTATCATAGGGGACACTGAGACACTTGGGGGCACTGGGAGACTAGTGGACTCTGGGAGACAGGGGGACACTGAGACACTAAGGACACTGAGAGACATTTGGGCACTGAGACACTGTGATACATAGGGGACACTGGAGACTTTATAAAGACCTGGGTACAGGTTGAAATGTTGCAGTGTCCTATAAACCTGCTTAAATCTATCACAGTGAGTGCACTACTAGGGGGCACAGAAACTGGGAGACATAGGGACACTGGGAGACCAGGGGACTCTGTGAGACTACTGGCACACTACAGACACTGGCACACTACAGACACTAAGAGACACCAGGGACACTGAGACACTCATAGTCACACGCCCAGGTCTTAAAGTCACCCAGTGTGCCCATGTCTGTGTCCCCTAGTGTCTCAGTGTCCCCATGTCGCCCAGTGTCCCCTAGTGTTTGTGTTCCCATGTCTCCCAGTGTTCCTTAGAGTCTGTGTCCCAATGTCTCCAAGTGTCCCCATGTCACTAGGACACTAGGGGACACTTAGAGACATTGGGACACTGAGACATGGGGATCCTGACACTCTAGGGGACACCGGGAGACCGGGGGACACGGACACTTTGTAACCGCGGCTGGTTCCCTTATTTACCACTATAATGTCTTAAAGCTTAGAACTTAGCAGGGCTAACCATACAGATATCTTAGCCATAATTTTATATAGTTAGTAAGAGATCCTCTGTTTAACATATATAAATAATTGAGAATACAATATAAAATAAGGATTGTCTTGGAAGCAATAAAGTTTTGTTTTTTAGATATTTATTATATAAAAATATAAATCTAGACATATAAAATCCATTACAATAAATTATAGCAGAGTTTATAAGATTAAACTAAATGCTTGCAAATATTATTAATAGATTAAAATACCCTCCTGAACATGTCATCATGTCAGCCTCTCTGTCATTTTAAGATGGAGCAGCGTCTGTCTCCAAGTCTCTCCTCTGCAATGGCGTCTCCAGCATTCATATTTAGGGGGGGCACATGGGGGGCCAGCAGGGCCGTCTTTAATATTGATTGGACCATGGGCAAAGCATTTGTTTGGGCCCCCTGGACCCTGTACACCCTCCCCAGGCGTGCAATCACATTATCACCCTTAATACAGTGGCAACCTAAAGAAGAGAGGTGCAAGAATATTTTTTTGGGCGTCCCTATTGCAAGGATGTTTAAAAGGTAGATCCCCATCTGTCGTGCAACTCCAGCAATATCTTGATAGCTGGGGCTCTACCATTTACCCATGTTTGCAGGTTTGTATTTAACACTAAGAAGTTTTTGTGTGTTTAAATGTAAACAGGTTTTTGTATGGCATATGTTTGTATGTGGTGTTGGTGTTTGAATGTAAGCATGTATTTATGTGTAGTGTTGGTTTTTGAATGCAGGGGTGTGTATACATATAATGTTGGTGTTTAACACAGACGTGTATTTGTATGTAGTGCTGAAGCTTTAATGCAGGGGTGTATTTGTGTGAAGTGTTAGCGTGTGAATGTTGAGATGTATGCACATATACACACACAAACACACAAGTAGATATACACACACTAACACATAGATACACAACCTGACACACATTCAGATAAACAGACACACATACTAATAACATAACATACAGATACAGCGAAACACACAAAGACAACATACAGATACACACTGACTCACATACAGACACACCAATACACATCCTGACATACAAAAAGATTCAAACACTGACACACATGCAGTTACACAGACACACATATACACACCTGACACACTGGCAGATACACACACAGACTTCATACAGATACACACACAATGACAACATATAGATACACACACAGATATACAGACACATAGAGACAGACATACTTACACAGACACAAAAACTGAGAGACACATTGACACACACTGACAGGCATACTGACACAAACTGACAGACTGACAGGCATGCTGACACACATACTGACACATACACTGACAGGCATACTGACATATACACTGACACATACACTGACAGGCATACTGACATATACACTGACACATACACTGACAGGCATACTGACACACACTGACAGGCATACTGACATACACTGACAGGCATACTGACATACACTAACAGGCATACTGACACATACACTGACAGGCATACTGGCACATACACTGACAGGCATACTGGCACATACACTGACAGGCATACTGACATACACACTGACAGACATACTGACATACACTCTGACAGGCATACTGACACACATACACTGACAGGCATACTGACATATACACTGACACACACACTGACAGGCATACTGGCACACATACTGACACATACACTGACAGGCATACTGACACACACACTGACATACAGTGACAGGCATACTGACATACACACTGACATACACTGACAGGCATACTGACACACACACTGACAGGCATACTGATACATACACTGACACATACACTGACAGGCATACTGACAGACACACTGACAGACATACTGACAGACATACTGACAGACATACTGACAGGCATACTGACAGACATACTGACAGGCACACTGACAGACACACTGACAGACACACTGACAGACATACTGACAGGCATACTGACAGGCATACTGACAGACACACTGACAGGCATACTGACAGGCATACTGACAGACATACTGACAGACATACTGACACATACACTGACAGGCATACTGACAGACATACTGACAGACACACTGACAGACATACTGACAGACACACTGACAGACACACTGACAGACATACTGACAGACACACTGACAGACACACTGACAGGCATACTGACACACACACTGACAGACATATTGACAGACATACTGATAGACACACTGACAGACACACTGACAGACATACTGACACACACACTGACAGGCATATTGACAGACACACTGACAGACACACTGACAGACACATTGAGAGGCATACTGACAGGCATACTGACAGGCATACTGACAGGCATACTGACACATACACTGACAGATATACTGACAGACATACTGACAGGCATACTGACACATACACTGACAGACATACTGACAGGCATACTGACAGACACACTGACAGACACACTGACAGACATACTGACAGACATACTGACAGACATACTGACACATACACTGACAGACACACTGACATACATACTGACAGACATACTGACAGGCATACTGACAGACATACTGACAGACACACTGACAGGCATACTGACAGCCATACTGACAGACACACTGACAGACACACTGACAGGCATACTGACAGGCATACTGACAGACACACTGACAGACACACTGACACATACACTGACAGACATACTGACAGACATACTGACACATACACACAAAATTTACACTATTTTACCCACCCTCCAGTTTCATACCTTGGAGGGTGGCTGAAGCTGCTGGGAGTTGGGGTCTGGCTAGCTCGGCCCCTCTGCTCTGCCTCTTCCTCCTCCCGCGCGGCTCCTCTCTTTATGGGAGGAAGTGACGCACAGCCGTCACTTCCTCCCAGCCGGCTGCCAAAAAGCAAGAGGGCCCGGTCGCACTCTTAAAGCGCCAGAGCGCAAGACCGGGCCCCTGCTGACAGAAGCCCACCGGGTGGCCCTTAGTGCATGGGCCACCCGGTGGGTCTCCTTAGTGTGCAGCTGAACAGGCGAGTGGGAGAAATGCTTGAGGCAAGCGGGGCCCACGGTGCAGCTGCTTCGGGCCCCTCAGGAGTAACTGGGCCCGGGGCAGCTGCCCCATTTGCCCCGCGGTAAAGATGGCCCTGGGGGCCAGGGACAGAATTGGGGGGGCAATTACAAAACGTGTGTATGCACACACACACACAAACGTGGAGAACATTTAAAAGTTAACAAAATTCAGATTTCCAATTCAGATTTCCAGCTTGTAACAATATCTTATGATGCCAAAATTGTTCCAAAACTAGTTTTTTGTTTTTATATATTTATTTTTAAAATAATTTACAACATGCAATTTTAAGGAAATTAAATTAACACTTGTAGGGGATACAGCCGAAGTGCCAAAGTAGTAGAAGTGGCCGCCATTAGACAATCGAACACATGGTGGCGGCCATTTTCATTCAGTCGAACGCGGTCAGCGGTGTGTGCCGTCAAATCCCTGGAACGGAAATCGGCTACACATTTGAATGAACACCGCTGACCTGTACCTTCCCCTACACTTTGACACTGCGGCTGGAGACTAAGTCCCGTTCGAAGATTCGAACACATGTTTGAATGGGACTTTGCCATCTTTTTAGTGTAAAATGTAAAAAGACCTCCAGTTAAATAATGAACACCGCTGAAACTTAACCCTGTTTTCACTTCGACATATTGCGCTTCGAATAAAATAGACTCATAAACGCATGCAAACTGCCTAATACATGCACACTGTATTGAATACTTACATCCATACACACATACTGTCCTTTGTCTATGTCATCCTGCATCCTGCACACACCCTCATGATTGCACAATACATATATTGCCTAATCACATACACTCCAGGGTACCATGCACACTGCCCGGTAAGGCTAGGAAGCATACAGTCCTATATCACATACACTACTGTCCTCAATAAGAAACCTTTGTCACACTCACACCACTCGCTGTAATCACTGCAATTAATTCACTTTTCTCAGAATCTACATGTGGCACAGGCCGCGGGTCACAATACCTGCTCCTCTCTGCTTGCTCTGTTCTGCCTCCTTTGCTCTTGCTCCTCTATGCTTGCTATGCTTCCTCTCTGCTTGCTCTGCTCCGCCACTCTCGGCTTGCTCTGCTCCCCTTTACTTGCTCTGCTCCGCTACTCTCAGCTTGCTCTGCTCCCCTTTACTTGCTCTGCTCCCCTTTACTTGCTCTGCTCCGCTACTCTCGGCTTGCTCTGCTCCCCTTTAGTTGCTCTGCTCCTCTCTGCTCCGCTACTCTCGACTTGCTCTGCTTCTCTCTGCGGTGCTGCTCTCTACTCTCCCTCCTCTCTGCTTGCTCTGCTCTGCCTCCTCTCTGCATGCTTTGCTTCTATTTGCATGGTCTGTTTTTGCTCCTCTCTGCTTGCTCTGCTCCGGTACTCTCGGCTTGCTCTGCTCCTCTTTACTTGCTCTGCTCCTCTCTGCTTGCTCTGCTCCGCTACTCTCGACTTGCTCTGCTTTTCTCTACTTGCTCTGCTTCTCTCTGTTCCTCTCTGCTTTTGTCCTCACTGCTTGCTCTGCTCCCCTCTACACAATCAAATCTATAAAGTATTACTTCAGTGCATGTCAATATGTGTGTGTATCTGTGTGTATGCATCAATGTGTGTGTATCTGTGTTTTAGTGTGTGTATCTGAGTGTATGCATCAATGTGTGTGTATCTGAGTGCCAGTGTGTGTATCTGAATGTATGTGCTAGTGTGTATTTGAGTGTATGTGCCAGTGCAGGCCCGGACTGGCCATCGGGCACAGAGGGCAAATGCCCGGTGGGCCGCGGTGGCCATGGGCCGAGGCCGACAGGGGAGGTCTCAGGATCTCCCCTGCCGGTCTATGCAGGGCCAGCACTATCCGAGCGCCGGCCCCGCTTCGTGCCACGATGGGCCGGTGGGGAGATCAAGGATCTCCCTGACCGGCCCACATGCGGCCGCCGACGGGGAGGGAGGGAGACAGCCACCAGGAGAGAGGACCCGGCGGAGCTCTAACTTGCAGCTCCGCCGGGTTCCTCTCGCGAGATCCGGCGCGTTGCCATGGCAACGATCGGATCTCGCGAGAGTGAACTCTAGCCTCACAGGCTAGAGTTCACTCACCCACGAGGACCACCAGGGAACATCGCCACCCCGCCTCCCAGTCCCAGCGTGCCGGTCCCCCCCTCCCAGGCTAAAGGTAAGAAGGGAGGGGGGGGAAATAATGACTGATTTTTTATTTTTTTTATTTACCCCCCCTACACACACACACACACACAATAACATTTATACAGCACTCTCACACCCATCACACACAGCACTCTCTCACACCCATCACACTCACAGCACTCTCACAGAGCACTCTCACACACACACAGCACTCTCACAGAGCACTCTCACACAGCACTCTCACACCATCACACACAGCACTTTCACACACACAGCACTCTCTCACAGCACTCTCTCACAGAGCACTCTCACACAGCACTCTCACACAGCACTCTCTCACACAGCACTCTCACACCCATCACTCACACACGGCACTCTCACACCGCACCCCTCACACACAGCACTCTCACACCGCACCCCTCACACACACACCGCACCCTCACACACACACATACTGCACCCCTCACATACACACAGAACCCCCCAACACACTGCACCACACACATACACAATACTTCCAAATATATATATATATATATATATATACACACACACACACACACACACACACACACACAACACTCTTAAAGGACCACTCTAGCCACCCAGAACACTTCAGCTTAATGAAGTGGTCTTGGTGCCAGGTCCTTCTAGGGTTAACCCATTGTTTTATAAACATAGCAGTTTCAGAAAACTGCTATGTTTATCAATGGGTTAAGCCTTCCCCCAAAGCCTCTAGCAGCTGTCTCATTGACCGCCGCTAGAGGCGCTTGCGTGCTTTGCACGCAAGCGTCCATAGGAAAACATTATAAATGCTTTCCTATGCGACCGGCTGAATGCGAGCGCAGCTCTTGCTGCGCGTGCGCATTCAGCCGACGGGGCGGATCGGAGGAGGAGAGCTCCCCGCCCGGCGCTGGAAAAAGGTAAGTTTTAACCCCTTTCCAGAGCCGGGCGGGAGGGGGTCCCTGAGCCACATATGCATCACATTACACCACAAACACAACACGACTAAAACCGACCTTATTACACAATACCACACCACGACCAGCTCACTCTACACACACGCAATACCACAAGCAGGCTCCAAACACATGCACAATACTCTTTCCTGGCCTTTTGTCTCCTGGTATCCATTTATAGAGACACCAGAGACAAGTTGCAAGGAAACACAGTGCAAGCATGTTATTAAATTTGCTTGCACTGTGCAGAACAAATACAGGACTTTTTTCTCATGCTAGAGCTCTTCAGCAGAGCTCTGCGCATGGTCTGCCCTGGAAGAGCATTGAACCAACATGCTCACTTTGAGAGGAGGCGTGTTTGTCATTGGTGATGACAAAACACACCTCCTATGCCCCGCCCCCTTTTTAGTGGGCCGCTGTGTTAAAAAAATGCCCGAGCCGAATTTTTCTCCCAGTCCGCCACTGTGCCAGTGTGTGTTTCAATGTGTGTATCTGTGTGTCAGTGTGTATGTGCCAGTATGCGTATCTGTGTGTGTTGGTGGAGGGGGGAGTGAGTGCAAGCGTGTCAGGGGGAGGCGGAGTGAGCGCACATGTGCGCAGGGGTGGCGTAGTAACTTGTGAAGCCACCTCCCTGAAATGCATTTTTGCATGTTGGGATGTCTGTAATACATACATTTTACATGAAATATATAATTTGTAGCTGTGATAATAATATTTTCATTTATTTGGTGGGATTTTATTTATAATATTGTGGGATTTTATTTATATTATTGTGGGATTTAATTTATAGTAATGGGTTAAGTTAATTAATGTTACAGTGAACCTGTTCACATGACTCCTTGTCTGACAGGTTCATTATTAGATTTCATTATAATCTATAAAAATGTATTATGAATATAATTGGTCGCATGGTCACTCACACACTCTTCAGTAAGCACACAATGTCACTTATACACTCTAACACACACTCTTACTGAAGTATACACACAATGTCACACACTCTCATTAACACACACTTATTAAGTATATACACAATGTCACTGACACACTCTCACTAACACACACTATTATTTATGCACACAATGCCACACACTAACACATTATTATTAACCCCTTAATGCCGTTATGGCGTTCTATACCGTCGCGGCTTTAAAGGGTTTTAAAACTGTTGCGGCGGCATAGAACTCTGTAACGGCTTAAGCCCAGGGGAAGTAAGATTTACTTATCTCCACCGCAATCCTCTTCTGGAGGGCTGCCTGACAGCCCAGGCAGCCCTCCCCCGGCAAATGAGGCCCCCAGGGCCATGTGATCGCTCCTGGGTGGCGAGGCCTGACTGTTATGAAGGGAAGATGTGCCTTGATGGAGCTCCTCATTACTCTTGGCTACTAAGGCATTTCTCGACCTCATACAGCTCCAAAACGAGACAATAAAGCGACTCACTAGCCCTCAGACCTCAAAGTGAACCGGTAAGGCAGCCCATGAGCGGACACCAGCCAGCCAGTCATACCCGCGAGAACATGTGGCCTGGCGAGCACCGGGCGGAGAGGTGGACGATCTCCCAGCTGGTAGCTGCCCGGTGACTGTCTGCTGAGGATGATCCCGGTCCAAGCCTGGGGGGCCTCCCCGGCATGGCGGATGCAACCGTAAAGATAGACAGAAAATCAAGAGGACTACAAAAGATGGCGGAGGCCACGCGGATCCCAGACAGCCATGAGGAAAAGCATGACTCCTTGTCCAATCTGGACAGAATATTCAACAACTTCTGGCTAAAGCTTGAGCACAGAATGCAACAGTGTGCCCTACAACTGTCGGAAAGCCACTCACTTCGACAGCCACCACCCGACCCTCAGCAACAGCTTGCAGCCCTGGTGGGGAACAAAGCCATATGGTGGCAGAGGAGGGAAAAGCACCCATCACTCCCATGCAAAGCGGAGGGAACCATCAAAACCAAGCGCTGGACCTCCTCAAACGCCTACCGCATCAGGGGTGACCCTACTCCAGCTGCACGGCCCAACATGCCGATCCCAAACAAACACGCTCAACCACTGCACCGCAACGCAGCCTCAGGGACATCCGTGGCAGGGCTCTGTGCAGCCCCAATGAGGCATAGGGTGAATCACACAGGGAGAAATCGGGACTCTAGATCCCTAGCTGGGTGTCCTGACAAAACACCCTGAGTCACAGCATGAACTTGGGGTGAGGGACTCATGCCTGGGGTACCTCAGGGAGGTTTATTATTTTTCTAATCTTTCTGCCTTATCAATTTTATCTTTACCATTCATAAGTTAAATAAGTACAATCAACTTACTTATCTAATCAACCAATGTTGCTTTTCACATGTACTCTACCAACTCGTGTTTCTGCATCCTTAATAACATAAAAATGTTTATTCTCTTAAAAATACTAGGCAACATGCCTTAAGTTCTAAGCATAACTACTATTTAAACATGCATATGCGGCCTAGCTACTTTACTATAGATTACTCAAGCATTTTTAGCGTGTTATTTCTAACAAATATAAAATGTGCTACTTTAACTAACATGTCATTGATTGCTATTGAATTGCTTGCATCTGCTGTCGTGGTGCTGCAAGCTTATCTGTTATCTTATGCACAAGAAAAATAAAAAAAAAATTAAATTAAATTTTTTTTTAAAATGTTTGCATACCCTGGCAGAAGTTGTCAAATTCTGGCATTGATTTATAAACTATGACAGATCATGCAACAAAATGTATTTTATTGGAGGATTGTGATCATATGAAACCCTTTGTTATCGCATAGTTGTTTGGCTCCTTGTTAAATCATAGTGATTATAGAAATCACCCAAATGGCCCTTATCAAAAGTTTACATACCCTTGAATGTTTGGCCTTGTTACAGACACACAAGGTGACACACACAGGTTAAAATGGCAATTAAAAGTTCATTTCCAACGCCTGTGGCTTTTTAAATTGCAATTAGTGTCAATGAGTGTGTTAACTCTCACGTGGATGCTCTGAGCAGGCTATATACTGAGCCATGGGGAGCAGAAAAGAACTGTCAAAAAACCTATGTAACAAGGTAATGGGACTTTATAACGTTGGAAAGGGCTTTAAAAAGATATCCAAAGCCTTGAAAATGCCAGTCAGCACTGTTCAATCACTTATTAAGAATTATAACATTCGGGGATCCCTTGGTACAAAGCTAAGGTCAGGTAGACCAAGAAAGATTTCAGCCACAACCTTCAGAAGAATTGTTTTGGGATACAAAGAAAAACCCACAGGTAATCTCAGGAGAAATACAGGCTGCTCTGGAAAAAGAAAGTGTGGTTGTTTCAAGGAGCAAAATGAGTTGCATGGTTAAGTTTCCAGAAACAAGCCTTTACTGCACCAATGCCACAAAAAAGCCCTGATACAATATGCCCAACAGCACCTTGACATGTCTCACAGCTTCTGGCACACTGAAATTTGGAGTGACAAGACCAAAATAGAGCTTTATGGTCACAACCATAAGAGCTATGTTTGGAGAGGGGTCAACCAGGCCTTTTTTTTATTTGTGGTAGCCAGCAGGGGCGCCTGGTATGAAAGATGTAATGAAATCTGTCAGACCACATCTTACTGATGCAGATATGTTCATTGATCGTATACACAGAATCACACTTTTTAATTACCGACCGCTCTTGGCTATTAACCACAAATTGATTATTAATTTAAGTGTTCCCACCATTGGAAGTCTTCTTTTTTTAATGTTCTTGTATTCATCCCCAAAAAAGAAAAAAATCCATAATTTATCATTTAATATTGGCTGAGGGTATGAAGTGCAGTGCAGGGCTTAGCTCATTGGCTGAGAACCATGATATAATGCTTGGCTCTGGAGAACTAATGAAAGCTCCATAAAGGAGTTCCATGTCCACACATAGAGGAAGTGAGTAGTGGCACCATAACCACTGCAACATTTGAAATGGATTTTTGATTTTGTAAAAAAGAGAGAGTGAGTGGGTGATTGATGACAACTTCAGGACAGAACCTTCCCACACCTTCATTCCATAGCTGGGATCCCGTATTCCAGTGCGGAACTTCTGTTTTCTAGCGATTCACCAGCTGAACTGTCAAACAGGAGCTAGGCATTCCTACACCGCCGAGGCAGCCAGATGGGAAAACGAAAGTGGAAGAGAATGAGTGAGCAATTGGCAAACCTCTACCTTAATTAGACCGTTCACTTCTATACCACCCACTGACACCTGAGAAACACCAGCGGGGCACAGACAGTGACAGACTTCAAAGAGTATCCAATTAATTTAGCCCAATACTATTAAAAACATATACGGTACCAACTGCTACTCCTGCATCTACTCCTATGTCATTTTAGGCAAACGAAGGCTAGTGTTGCACTTTTCAGACCCAGATTAGTTGAACCTTTTCCTGGTTTCAGAAACTCTTATGGCCGCAGCTACCTGAATATGGACAGGCAGGAATCTTAAAACCCTAAAGGATGGAGGTAATTATCCAACTTCTGAATCAAACAAAACCTAGAATTTTTGCTATGTTTTGTCTTGATGTGTACCCATACATATTATATATTATTTTTTGAAAGGACAGAAATTACGTTCTTCTAATAATATATATTATGTACCAAACAAAACAGTAAGTGTGAATAATATGTTAATTTTTTTTTTGCATTTTACACAACAAGTGCAACAAAAGAAACAGATTCCACAATAGATTCAGAAAACCCTACAACCAGGGCTGTGATAGGCCCACCCTACTGGCTTAACTGTCAATCTTCCAGCTGGCTCCTCCCTCTGCTCCTGGTTGAGTGCTGGGTGAGCTGCAGACTAGCGTTAGCCCTCTAATGTCATCAGGGAATGTCTTTGTAGCCAGCAGCCAATCAGAGTGCTTGTAGGAATGAGGATGGTACGGGCATGCTGCTGAAAGCTGCAGGAACGAGAGACAGTAGCTCCATATCTTTGTTATGTCTGAGTGTATAACAGAGCTTGAAGACACTAATACTCACAGTAATGTGTATTTAAACTACAATAAATGTGTTTAGAAGTCCGTATGTGTAAATAAGCTATTTTATAAATTTTATAAATAGCTTACAACTTCATATGCATCAAATGCATTACACATGTATATGTATCAGACATATCCAAATGCATTCACATATATTACATTTTGCCCATTACATGCATATATACATCAGAGTGCGATGTAGAGGGTTATACAATAACTAACCAACGTAAATCTGAATTGCAAAATTGAGGCTAAAGTAACTTAACTGTAACTACAAATGAGTTGGAGAATATGTCCAAATAAACTATTGTTGCCATAATTTTGTAATTTAAATTTGAGTTTGCTACTGTTATGCTACTTGGGTTATTTGGATGGGAACTCAACTGCAGCTTGTAAAACTCCTTAATTACAATAGTGAAGAAGCGGAGAATCTTTAAAGTATCAATACTGTAGCTTTAAGAAAGGAGAGGATTGCTGGCACTTTGAGAATCAAATAAAGTTTTAATAATTGTTAAACTTAACGAACTGCATTTAGGCAATAATGCAATAAGAATAAGTGAAAGTCATTAAACAATACAAAGTTCATCAATAAGTATTTCCTCAGAGATATATTAAATAAGATTCATTAGGTTGCTAGGAATAATCTTCAATAATGATATTTGGCAGGTAGCAAAGTATTTGCAAAGCAAGAAACAGTTCCTAGTGATTAAGCTTGATTTGAGTTGTCCTCCATATAATTAGTAGCTTGAAGCAGAGCAGTTTTAAGCAAGCAGTAAATAGTTAATCAATAAATGAGATAGCAGAGATTAGCTGAAAGGTATACTTAAGGTTAAGGAGAGTTAGCCTCCAAGAGTTCAAAGTTATAGTCCACTTCATAATTAGCAAGTATCAGTTCTCTAGTAATCCTCCATGGCATGCAGTATCATCCATGCATTAGCTCAAAGGTTGGACAGCTTGTCAGAGTCTATGGGGCCGGCGTGTATACCAGGAAGTCGGTCCCACATTGTCAGAGCCTCGGGAGCCGGCGAGTATGGCGGAAGTAGGTCACACAATCACCAAGAGCCCTCTCTCTGGCACCAACTGCTTAAGTTCAATCAGAGCCGTGTCAGAGGGGGGCGGGGTCAGCTCCGCATCGCGGAAGTGCCGAATCTGGAAGTGTTACAGTATGACAGCTACATAATTTAGTATTTTGAATGCACCCTATATTGTATAAAGAAGGAAGGATGAATAAACTTGGCCAGACCTAGGGTATCAAAGCAACACTAAAGATATCATGTGCAGATTGTTTTATTAATCAGGAACATCAAAATTTGCAGCTCCAGGTCCATGAGGACCAGGTCCCTTAATCCAGCCATGCATCCTCCTGGCAATAACAATAATGATGGCTGCTCTCATAAGCAATCAGATACAGAAAGGTGAATTTTTAATATTTATATATCGAATGTTTTAATCTTTGAATTGAGTTATGTAGGTTTATGGAACTGTAAATTTAGGAATTTGTCATTTTAGGAACTATATGTAAGAGTCATAAATAATATTTT
The DNA here is from genome assembly GCA_933207985.1 of Pelobates cultripes. Taxonomy (NCBI): domain Eukaryota; kingdom Metazoa; phylum Chordata; class Amphibia; order Anura; family Pelobatidae; genus Pelobates; species Pelobates cultripes. Next base: position 32,179,620 of record OW240921.1, on the reverse strand, counting down.
TGTACTTTTGTATTATTTAGTTGGTAGATAGGACCTTGGACTTCATCAAGTTGGAAAGTGGGCAAGATTG
>OW240921.1:32155573-32172911 GCA_933207985.1 Pelobates cultripes | reverse complement strand
TCATGGGGGGGTGGAACTTATGAGTGGGCCTTATGGGCATACTCACCGTCAGGCCCTGGGGCCCAGACCTTGGGGCCCAGACCTTGAGCTGTGTAAGGGGCCCCCCAAAAAATGGAGTTGCTTCCAATTCTCCCAGAACATTGAATTTTGTGACCACAGTTGCAAACAGCCTCCAGAGATCCTGTTCTACACCAGACCAGTGGAGCCAAACTGCAGCCCATCATCATCCTCATCTGCTTGTAAGTAGGTAATCTAGTATATTATTAGTGACACTAATCTATAATGTACCTCACATTAAAGGGACACTATAGCTTAATGAAGTGGTTCTGGTGTCTATAGCTGGTCCCTGCAGGCTTTTTAATGTAAACACACACTGTGTGCAGCACTGGCGTTAGTTCATATGGGTGGGGCATTGTGATGTCACATGGGGGGGCAGCAAATTTTTATTTTGTCTAGGGCGGCAAAAATCCTTGCACCGGCTCTGATCCTGGGCAGGTGCACCAGTCTACTGGTGACCCACAGGAGGGGAGTGCACTGATTGCACTGCACTCTCCTCCTGCTCAGCCCCATCTTTACCGCAGTGCAAGTGCCCTCTGCCCCTAATTTACAGTGGCTCACACTCACAACAAGCAGTGCCTGGAGTCGTGAAGGAGCGGGTATGGCAAAGAGCTACTGATTAGCATAACATCAATATCCGTTATAAAACCAGGAAAAGGTGGGCATCGATGGTGAACTGATTTGGTGGTGCAATGGGCCACTTGACTGGTTTTTCCCCCCAGGCCTAAGGCTGCCAGCCCTCCCCTGCTCACTGCTGTGGCTGATGGAGGAGGAGCATGTCTCTGTACCATGCTCCGAGCATGGTACAGAGTCATGCTCCTCCACCATCAGCCACAGCAGTGAGAGGAGCAGGGCCGCCGGACCGGGGAAGCTGCCACCCGGCCCGGCGGCTCCAGCCAGGAACGCGGCCGGCCCCCTGTTATCTGTTCTAACTCTGTATCTGCACACTACGCTGGCGCGATGCATTATGGGGCTGGTAAATATTTTTTTTCCAGGGCTACTTTTAATTCCCAGTCCGGCCCTGCTCATATGTGAGCATTGCCCGGGGTGTAGCTTGCTCCATCTTCCGAGTTCCGTTTCCACCAATGAGACTGCTGGACCCTTAACTTTACTTCCAGGTTTGGGATATCCATTCGGGAGAAAAATCCCGCTGCTTGCCACCAATGTAATGGATCCCCTATACGCCACCTGAGTATATCCTCTGTAGTTCTCCCAAATCCCCAGTGAAGCAGTGATTATAGCTCCCAATTTCCCAAACATCAGCCTAGACTTGATAAAAGGTAGAAAAAAATGTGTTTAATCATGGCCAAATGGCCCACTTATATACAATAGGAGCCCATGGCGAACATCCAGGCAAGGGGAAGTTCGTCACAACTATGTAATTTTCTAAATTGTTCATGTACATTTCGAAGAAAACACAGCTTCCCATGAAAACAAGGTTAAAGGAACACTATAGTCACCTAATTTACTTTAGCTAAATAAAGCAGTTTTAGTGTATAGATCATTCCCCTGCAATTTCACTGCTCAATTCACTGTCATTTAGGAGTTAAATCACTCTGTTTATGCAGCCCTAGCCACACCTCCCCTGGCTATGATTGACAGAGCCTGCATGAAAGAAAAACTGGTTTCACTTTCAAACAGATGCAATTTACCTTAAATAATTGTATCTCAATCTCTAAATTGAACTTTAATCACATACAGGAGGCTCTTGCAGGGTCTAGCAAGCTATTAACATAGCAGGGAATAAGAAAATCTTAGTTAAACAGAACTTGCAATAAAGAAAGCCTAAATAGGGCTCTCTTTACAGGAAGTGTTTATGGAAGGCTGTGCAAGTCACATGCAGGGAGGTGTGACTACGGTTCATAAACAAAGGGATTTAACTCCTAAATGGCAGAGGATTGAGCAGTAAGGCTGCATGGGCATGTTCTGTACACCAAAACTGCTTCATTAAGCTAAAGTTGTTCAGGTGACTATAGTGTCCCTTTAACACAAGTTATAGGTGATTTTCCATATTTGATTAAATTATGTAAATAAATGCCAAAGACGTGACAAATCCCTGTTGACAAATCCCTGTTTAATCAAAGTGACAGTTCTGCCTGCGCTTATTTACATAAAGTGCATAGAAACCTGAGTAAACTATGAAAATACAATATTTCATGGTTGCTGAGCTTCACGTTTTGCTTTGTAAAGTGTAAATGCTGAATTTTTGATATACACATGCATACATCGATATAGTCAGGGTCATGAGGTCAGGCAGTACCAACCAGTGATTGTGCTTTGGCATTCAGGCAGTCTATTGGTAACATCATGTCATAAACACCATTGACATTGCATGACTGCTGACCCAACCAGTCCCCCAACCAATAAACCCGTTGCCCCCCAAATAATACACGTGACACATTCTTCTTGTGGATAAGGGCAACGGCCACAGCTTTATTTAACATAATAATTTTTTAACTTAGTCCAACTCTGCCAGCTGTTGGGTGTTTCCCAACAGGCAGTTCTCCCAACTTCTATACCATGAGCCTCGACAGCCGGCTCCTCGCCATCAGCTCCGTGCAGGCTGTCGTCTCCCCAAAGCTCCTTTTTTCTTCTGCGCTGTCCAGGGAAACCCGCCAAGCTGTGACAACACAAAACAAGAAAACAAGACACAAGCCACAACACCAGAAACAGGGTGGGAGGGTGGGAAAACAGCCAAGATCCCTCAATGAACCTGCTGACTGGTAAGTCCCCTCCCTCTCCCTTTCCTTAAGAACCACAAATGTATCCATTTTAACCCAGCCCCCAATCTTGGGCAGCAGTCATGCTCCCCCTTCCTTATCCTTCCAGGGGGAAACTTGACTGCTGACCCAACCAGTCCCCCAACCAATAAACCCGTTGCCCCCCAAATAATACACGTGACACATTCTTCTTGTGGATAAGGGCAACGGCCACAGCTTTATTTAACATAATAATTTTTTAACTTAGTCCAACTCTGCCAGCTGTTGGGTGTTTCTCCCAACTTCTATACCATGAGCCTTGACAGCCGGCTCCTCGCCATCAGCTCCGTGCAGGCTGTCGTCTCCCCAAAGCTCCTTTTTTCTTCTGCGCTGTCCAGGGAAACCCGCCACCGCGATGCCCACCTCGCGCACTACGCTGCGCGGGCATCGCGCCCCCCCGCCGACAGCGCCGCCTCAATTCCTGCTTGTAATCCCATATTGAAAATATCTAACCCAATGGGGGACAAATGAACACCATCCCGTCTCATGACATCATCGTTAACCCCTTCCAACTCAAAGTGCCTCACAACTACACCCCCCAGTTGGCGTACAAACCGAGACATGGTCATGTTAACCTTACGCCTATAGCGCTCCAAAGCCTTACCATGACCCCCGGACCGCCACACCGGGCGCGGAACGATCTCGGACCAGACGAGGGTCAGGTCCCGGAACAACGCAAAACAGCGGGCCACGTCATGCCGCATTGCACGAACTAGGTCCACCGACCGTCGCCGTCCGACATCGTTCCCGCCCACGTGAAGTACCAAGGTCACCGGCCCTGACACACAGCACCGGAGCTGTACCAGCTCGGTGTACAACCCATCCCAGGACAATCCCCGAATCCCCCTCCAACGTACCCGTGCTACCTCGTACGATAAACCGAGGTTACGGCCATAGGGTCTAGCCTCCGCACGCCTAGCAGCCCAATAAACAAATGAGTGTCCCACGATCCAGACAAATCGAGGAGCAGGACCTATAATGAAAATAACAGACAACCATCACCGTAACGATGCTAGCCTACAGCAAATGGGGGCACACGTAGAGCTGGTACCGGCCCGACTGCCAGCGCCCCAAACGCTTGAGCGCCTCCGTGGGAAGGCCCAGCTGACTAGCCTGCGTGGCAGCTCCGATTCGAAACGAGTGCGTGGTGTACAAACCCGGAGACAACCCAAGACTAACCACCCCTGCCCGGAGAACCCTGGCGAACTGAAACCGGCTGAGCGCTGACCCATCCCGATGCCTCAACAGGGATCCTGCCTCCGATCCTCGCACCGCCAAGAAATCCCGCAGCAACTTAACCGGGCAAAACGGCTCACCAGTAGCCATAATCCGAACCGATGCGCCCACACCTACCTGATCTGTCTTAGATTTACGAATGATCAACACCATGTCACCCGTCGAGACCGTGACATCAGCAAGTTGCATGGCAGCTGGCCCCTGCGTACTCGGAGCCACCAGCTCACCTATCCGAAGAGCTGCAAAAAAGCAGATAGCAAACGCGGCCTGGAACAGGAGAACCTCGTAGCCCGAAACACAGATCTGGGGCAAACGCTCCAGGAGTCTGCACAAGATCTCATAGGAGATGGGACGCCGAGCGTCCCGCCTACGACCCTTCTTCCAGCCCTTCATGATCCGCGAAATGCAAAATGACTTGGTCGCATCCTGCCACCCACACCACTGGAACAGAAAAGACAGGGCCGCTAACGCCCTCTCTGCTGCCGCTACCGACTTACCCTTCTCGCAGAGTGACTCCAAAAAGGACAGAGTCGCTCCCAACCTACCTTCGTCCGTAGACGCCTCCCTGTCCCTGCAGACACCCGTCCACTGCCGCCAGACCGCAGAATACGATTTCCAGCGACTCCCTCGCCAACCGGCTCAAATGGTGGAAACCAGGTCCCATATACCCTCCGGGCACGAGGTGCCAGCCTGCTCCGCCTCTGGAGCCGCCGCTCGAAACCTGTCCCACTGAAACCGAGAGAGAGAGTCGGCTATAACGTTCCGCTCCCCAGGCCCATGGCGCGCAACCAACCACAAATTATGTGCTAAGCTAAGCAGGACCAGGCGCCGGAGGAGCGTCAACACCGGAGGCGACTCAGACGTAGATCGGTTGATCACATGGACCACACTCATGTTGTCCGTGTACACCACTACCTTCCGGTTCGACAGCTCCACACCCCAGAGCTCCACAGCCACCACAATGGGAAAGAGCTCCAAAAACGTCAAGTTACTCACCAAGTCCGTCTCTCGCCAGTGTCGGGGCCAGGCCTCCGCGCACCACCGTCCCTGAAAGTAGGCACCGAAACCCACGGACCCAGACGCGTCCGTGTATAATTCTAAATCCGTATTGGACACTGCCGGGCGCAGCCAGCAGGATTGCCCGTTGTACTTACCCAGAAACGAACTCCAAACCTGCAGATCCTCTCGATGCCGGTGAGTGATTCGAATGAAGTGAAATGGCTGCCTGACTCCGACCGTTGCCAAGGATAAACGACGGCAAAAAGCCCTGCCCATCGGCAATACCCGACAGGCAAAGTTCAGATGCCCTAACAGGGCCTGCAACTGCCGAAGCTGCACTTTTTTGGCACCTTTTGCCGAATCCACAAGCCGCAGCAGGTGAGTCAGCTTGTCATCCGACTCCCGCGGGCCCACAAACAAAAAATCGTAAAGGTAATGAGTCAGGGACTCTATCCCCGCAACCCGAGCGACAACCCATTCCAAAAACGATGCAAACATTTCAAAGTAAGAACAAGATATAGCGCAGCCCATAGGCAAACACATATCAAAGAAAAAGGAACCTTGAAACCGACAACCCAACAGGTGAAAACAGTCCGGGTGGACCGGGAGCAGGCGAAAAGCAGACTCGATGTCCGACTTCGCCAACAGAGCTCCCTTCCCTGCCTCCCGGACCAACTCTAACGCCCGATCAAACGAGGCGTAACGAACGTGTGATTCTTCCTTGTCAATGTCATCATTCACCGACCCACCCGAGGGGTAGGACAAGTGGTGAATGAGACGGAAGGATCCAGGCTCTTTCTTAGGAACTAACCCCAGCGGGGATACCCGCAAATTGGGAAATGGAGGCGAGTCAAACAGACCCGCCATCCTGCCCAAACAAACTTCCTTCCTCAACTTATCCTCTAGGATAGACTCTTTCCCCACCACCGAACGCAGGTTATCTGCCAGGGAAGGGGAATCCGAATGAACAAACGGATCCAAAACCCCGTCGAAAACCCTTCTAGCAGAACCCCTGCATCCTTACGCTTGGGATACCGATCGAGCCACGGGCGCATCCTTAGCACGCTCACCGGAGTCCTCCCCTCTAGGGAGATCCTCCCTATTGGATCTCCCACCATGCTTGCCCTTCTTGAAACAGCGCAGCGCAGGGTGGGCCCCTCCACAATGAGAGCACTCGTGCTTGAAACGGCATGATCCAAACCACTTGCAATGACTCTCATTGTAGAGCCAGCAGACTCCCCTGCGCTGCCCAACCGGCGCACTGGACGGCACGCCGGCTGCTCCTGGAAAGGGGGACGGATGACTAGGGGTCATCAGCAAGAGCCAAAGGCTCCCGTCCTGGACCCCAAAATCCATACCCGAACACACCGCCATCTTCTGGCGAAATTGTTGGTCATACCGAAACCAACATTGTCCCCCATAAACCTTGTACGCCCCCCATATGAGGTCTAGATACCCAAACAACGCTGGTGCCTTCTCCGGGAAGGCCCGCGTCATCACACTTGCAAAGATGGAGAACCCTTGCAGCCAGTTACCAAACGTACGCGGCAGATGCTTACCTCTGTCGCCGTCCACCGAATCTCCCCGCCGCGGCCTATCCACCGACTCCCGGTCCGGGGGGACCAGGGACAGTAAATCTACGTATTCACCCTTTACAATCTTCTCTTTCACCTCCAAAGCCACGTGCATCCCAAGTGGGGACAGCTCGCAACCTGGCAAGCACTGCGCCCTACCTGACCGAGTACACTGACCCTTATCCCGTGCATGGGCCTGCGCAGGGAGAGAAACTGGGACAGACAAAGGGCCCCCCCCTGGGAGTCTATCTAACACGGCCTTGAGCAACCCCAGAACTTCCCCATTAAACCCACTAGCTACCCTATCCCCAGCTAGCGCATGCCAAGCGCTAGCGCAACACTTACCGCTGGCTGGCTGAGGATGCTGGGCCTCACCATCATCAGAACGGAACTGGACCCCGATCCCAGGGGTGATCCACGGCCGGCCTCCTGGCCCGACCGCAATCTTTCTTCCAGGGTGCTGCTGCTGCCACTCCTGTGGCCTCTCCGGCTTCCAGTAGCCCTCCTGGGCTCTTCTCGCGTGGTTTCCGGCTCACTTCCTGCCGGAACCACGCTGGAACGCAAGGCCTGTGACGTCCGCGCTCTCCTGCGCGGTGACGTCACGTACGCGCCTTGCGTGATGACGATCCTTCCGGCTGCGTCCACGTCACGCACCGAGCGTGCTGACGCGACTTCCGGGCCGGCCGGAAGAGAAGAGCGCGGAGAGCGCGATCTTCCCGCCCTTTCGGCAACCTGGCTTCCGCCGCCATCTTGATCCTGGACACCGCCACCGGCCTCACCAGAACGGATCCTCCTCCTCCCGGGTACCGGACTCCGGAGCGGTCGCGCGGCCGAGCCGCCACTTCTTCCCCCTCCTCTGACACCGAACCGGACTGGGAGAAAGAGGCGACGGAGGCCTCGATCTCCTGGCCCTCCGTCCGTCTCGGCATGCAGACTGACCGGCCCTTACATCCTGGGGGACATTCCTCACGCCCGACACCAGCTCCTCCAGGGCCCCTTGTCCATGGGTCTCCAGGTAAGTCTGCAGAAGTCTCTGCAAAGCAGCTCCAGTGTCAGCCATAATTGCTGCAAGTGGACCGTCAGAATCAGTAGAATGCGCTGTTTAGGTGATAATCAAAAAAAAAAAATTTTTTTTTTTTTTAATTCTAACTGTTTGTCTTGAATTACAGGGCCAGTCAGGTAAGAAAACAGCCAAGATCCCTCAATGAACCTGCTGACTGGTAAGTCCCCTCCCTCTCCCTTTCCTTAAGAACCACAAATGTATCCATTTTAACCCAGCCCCCAATCTTGGGCAGCAGTCATGCTCCCCCTTCCTTATCCTTCCAGGGGGAAACTTTCCATAGGATGCAAAACCAGTAATAACAGCTACTTGATAACATCTAAATAAATACAATTAGATGCATCAAAATATTATCTGTCATTACTAAACTCCCAGAGCTGCTAACCTCTAACCGCCAGTACACCTTACCCAATATTAACCTAGTTTCAGATGAACCACAAAAGCCCGGCAGCACAACACTAGCAGTTACTAATCTGTCTCTAATTTGCCTATAGAATTTAAAAGTTCCCTGTAGAATGTAATGCATGGAATAGTACTGTTCCGTTCATGTAACTGTTGTTTAGTCTTTTTCTTAAACCCCTTTAGCAGTTCAACAACTCTTTGGGGGAAATCAGCAGTATGTGCAAAATCTCAAACCCTGAAATGCTATATGAATAAAACCTGACACAAACAAAATGGACAATGGAAGAAACCATTTCCTTTGATTAAAAAGAGGAGCAGTAAAAAAAAAATCTATACAATAAAAACCAAAGAAAAAAAGTTACTTGCGCACTATTCCAAATCCCTGTGCATATTTATATTATTATTATTATTGCCATTTATATAGCGCCAACAGATTCCGTAGCGCTTTACAATATTATGAAAGGGGATTTAACTATAAATAGGACAATTACAAATAAACTTACAGGAACAATAGGTTGAAGAGGACCCTGCTCAATCGAGCTTACATATATAAATGGAAGTTTTTAATTCCACTCCAATGGCCATTAGATGTAAGCCCACATGCCTCGTCAAACCTCTTAGGTGAGTCCTACACTAACAATTCACCTTGCTTGCTTCAGCTTCAGGTAAAAAAAATCTCTAATGAGACAGAGAGGGGTATTTTTTCTAAACCCCTACAAACTTATTAACCTTCAGTAGTGAACACATGGGATGGGCGGCAGCATTGTAACATGGCTGTGTGATACAAATGTAAATACAAATACACAAAATAAGCCCTGCGCTCAAACTCCCACTGCTCCTGGGCAGCAGCAATGGCCATAGTATATATCAGCCCCAATACATACAATAAAAACCAAAGAAAAAACGTTACTTGTGCTCTTGACAAAAAAAAAGCAATGTTTAGATGTTATTTATTTAACAAATATATAAATGTAAAAAATAGATATATTTTTGTTACTGCTCCTTTTTTTCCCTTCTATTGCAGGAATAGAACCTTTGTCACTCCAGATGTTGTGTACTAAATCTCCCATAATGCTCTTACATCCATACTCCTGGCAAAGCATTAGGTGAGTTGTAGTCCACAACATTTGGAGTGTCGAAGGTTGCTTTTCTTGCTCTATTGATTACTTCTTCTCATTTAAACAAATGGCACAAAAATCAACAAATATCAGCAGGTGCGGACTGGCACGCTGGAATACCGGGAAATTTCCTGGTGGGCCACAGCACTTGAGGCTGGGGAGAGAGCCCTAATACCTATAACTAAGGTAATTTGGTAATTTTCCCTTCAGAATATGAGAGTCCAAGGGAATTATGAAGGGAGGAGCTTGGTGCCGGTGCAGCCGCATTGAAGATGTGGCAGCCGGAGGGAGCACTGCAGGGAGGGAGCTTTCTGACACTCCTCCTCTGCCTCCGATCACAAGTTCCACACCCAAATTCAAGCTCTGCCCCCAACCTCAAGCTCCGGACCTCAGGACAGGAAGAGGCCAGGAAATGGTGTCCTCACCTTCCAGGGCTTCCACAGCAGCAGCCTGCAGTGCATAGGCATGCGCAGCCTATTGTATAATAGATTGAGTAACTCTAATTCATAAACATAGATTTTATATATATATAAAATATATATATTTTATATATATATATATAAAATCTAAGGAAAAAATGTATGTGCACCCTAAAACAGAAACACACACGTCACGTGTATAATATACACATACATACAGACACACACTGCTGCGTGTGTGAGGGTGCTGTGTGTTGTTGCTGTGTGTGTGCAGGCGTTGTGTGTGCAGGCGCTGTGTGTGTGTGTGTGTGTGTATGTGTAAGGGTGCTGTTAGTGTGTGTAAGGGTGCTGTTAGTGTGTGCTTTGTGTGTGGGTGAGGGTGCTGTGTGTGTAAGGGTGCTGTTAGTGTGTGCTGTGTGTGTGTAAGGGTGCTGTGTGTGTGAGGGTGCTGTTAGTGTGTGTATGTGTAAGGGTGCTGTGTGTAAGTGTGCTGTTAGTGTGTGCTGTGTGTGTGAGGGTGCTGTGTGTAAGGGTGCTGTTAGTGTGTGCTGTGTGCGTGAGGGTGCTGTGTGTGTGAGGGTGCTGTGTGTAAAGGTGCTGTTAATGTGTGCATGTGTGAGGGTGATGTGTGTGTAAGGGTGTTGTTAGTGTGAGGGTGCTGTTAGTGTGTGTGTGTAAGGGTGTTGTTAGTGTGTGCTGTTAGTGTGTGCTGTGTGTGTATGTGTGAGGGTACTGTGTGTGTAAGGGTGTTGTTAGTGTGAGGTTGCTGTTAGTGTGTGCGTGTGTGTGTGCTGGGCGTGTAAGGGTGATGTATGTGTGTGTGCTATATGTATGTGTGTAATGTGTGTGGGTGTGGGGGCCGTTTAGTTAATATCCCCCCTCCCTTCTTACCTTATGTAGGGAGGGGGGGTGTGCTCCTGCCTTCCCTGGTGGTCCAGTGGAGAGTCAACTCTAGCCCTCTAGCGGCAATGCTCCGACAGCGCGAGAGGGGGAGCTGCTGACAAGAGCTCCCCGGGTCCTCTCCTGCCTCTCTCCCTGCCTGTGGAGGGAGGCACATAGCACATGGCGTGGGTATTAGGGTGTGCCCGGGCACACCCAGCACACCCCGTGCGCACGCCTATGCTGCAGTGCCAGGTATGCTTCAAATACATCTCAACTAGTGAGTGAGAGTGACCTTTTCTCTGTGTGTGTGTGTGTGTGTGCCTGCTGTTGTGAGCATGTGTGTGTCAGTGAGCATGTCTGTAGTAAGCATGTATGTGTGTGTCAGTGAGCATGTCTGTAGTAAGCATGTATGTGTGTGTGTGTGCCTGCAATTGTGAACATGTATGTGTTTCAGTGAGCTTGCCTCTAGTGAGCATGCATGTGTGTGTCAGTAAGTGTGTCAGTGTGTCATGCAATTGTTTCAGTGAGCTTGTCTGCAGTGAGCATGTATGTGTGTGTCAGTGAGCATGTCTGTAGTAAGCATATATGTGTTTGTTTGTGTGTGCCTGCGGTTGTGAGCATGTATGTGTGTCAGTGAGCATATCTGTAGGGAACATGTATGTGTTCCAGTGAGCTTGTCTGCAGTAAGCATGTATGTGTGTGTGTGTATGTGTGTGTGTGCCTGCTGTTGTGAGCATGTATGTGTTTCAGTGAGCTTGTCTGCATTGAGCATGTATATAAGGGTCAGTGAGCAGGTCTGTAGTAAGCATATATGTGTGTATCAGTGAGCATGTCTGTAGTAAACATGTATGTGTGTCAGTGAGCACATCTGTAGTAAGCTTGTTTTTGTCGGTGAGCATGTCTGTAGTAAGCATGTATGTGTGTCAGTGAGCATGTCTGTAGTAAGCATGTATGTGTGTGTCAGTGAGCATATCTGTAGTAAGCATGTTTTTGTCAGTGAGCGTATCTGTAGTGAGCATGTGTGTGTCAGTGAGCTTGTCTGTAGTGACATGTGTGTGTCAGTGAGCTTGTCTGTAGTAAGCATCTTTGTGTATACCAGTGAGTTTTTCTGTAGTAAGCTTGTGTGTGTGTGTCAGAGAGTTTGTCTGTACTAAGTTTGTATGTACCTGTAAGCTTGTCTGTGTTTGTCAGTGAGCTTGTGTGTGTCAGTGAGACTGCCTGTTTGTGAGCCTGTGTACAAGTGCATGAACCTCTGAATCGCACAGTACACGTCACTCCAAATTGTCCACACTATCTGGGAAGACCCAGGTGTGAAAGGATTTGTTTAGAATTTGGAGCTTAGCATTTAGGTGTATCAAGATGACTGTAACTGTTCTCCTAGGGTCTTTCAAAGTTTAGGCCAATGTAGTTTAGGCTGAAAGAGTTGGAGAATACTTCCAATTTGACAGAGTATTTCACTAAACTCTGAATAAACTGATAACTAATGGGGCAAAACCATCTAGTGAAATTCGGAATGAAAGATCTGGACTTTGTTCGCACCATTTAAACATGCCCAGAGCCCAGATTTTGCAAAGAAGGCTTTGAATGAGCCCGAAAATGGCACAGAAAGCTGCTTCAAAACCAGAGCTAGAATTTAAAAAATTCAAACTATTTTCCAGTCACGGCTGCACAGTTGCTAAATTTTAAAGTTTAATAAGCATGCACCTGTCGCAAATCAAGTGGGGTATGAGGGAGTATAGTGATATAGAGCGGTCATATTTTAATGGCTTTTTATCATTTTAATTTGTTTATTACTTACTTGAAAATTTTGGATAACACATTCTTTATAATTTTATTGATTCTAGTTTTATATTTGTTTCATAAATCCCCTCTTTTGTTTGATGCATCTACAATTGAACAATATGTACATCCTACTTGAAATAGTTATACATTGCTATAGCTTATTTAGTTGATACATTGTTATTGTTTTCTGTTAATTTTTTAATTACATGTTTCTATGGAAGCAAGGTGGAGCTGTGACTTTAGCATGCATCACTCCTTAAGATTCAAGATGAATGGTTGGTAAGATATTCGTGCCAGTACCATGCCCTGACTTACTGATGGTTGTATAATTTCAATAGAGGTGCACTTTTAGCACAAATTAGCAGGGCTATTTACAAGGATTCAAACAGCGATTAAGAAAGCTGCATCACAGTGAAACGTGTCCTGGACTGGGCGATACCACGTTATATAACGGAATCTCTGTTATTATCCTGCTGTTTCAGGAGAACAAATGGGGTAATGGCAACCCTAACTTGGCAATATGGCTATTTTAACTTAAAGCCGGTACTCTGAGGCTCTAAATTAATCAATCAAAATGAATACATTTTACATATTTTAATACGCATCAATTACATCTGCTTAAAATTACTGCACCATTTGTGGCTCCGTCTGTTTTATTCTTTGTGGAGCATCCAAAGGAAACAAGCCAAAGAAATAGTGTACCGCTAGGTCTACCACCATCTAGATTAGAGTCGATCATTTGTAGGCTGCCCAAGTGGAGGCCTCACAACTGTCCTGATTTCGGTGTGACATTCCTGATTTTCGGGTCCTATTCTACCGTCCTGCCTTTGGGGATACCAGGGAACGGTCCCCAACAAGCACTGAATGAGAACATCATTAGATGCGCTATTTTTAGGGCACCAGGACCCTGCAGAGAGCACAGAAGCAGTGCCCCTGCATGTTCTGCCCTAAATGTGGGCCGCTTTGAATCATGGATAAGCAGCTTGGAATGCATTCACGCCAAGCTGACCTGCCAGTAATTTGGGTGCATGCACCCTACTTTCAACATCCCGAGAAGCAGGACGCCGAATTTGGGGGGTATGCAAATATGAGTGCAGATAATTACTTATATCTTATTTTGACATTCTATTACAAATTGGCACTAGATTTATTTTGTTTATCTTCTTTGGGTCCATATGCATATTTACACTTTAATTGTTGGACGGTGAGTGTGTTTAGATTTTACACACCTAAATTTGAGTGCTCCACTTATGATTGCAGTGTACTTTTGTCACTTCAATTTTAAAAATGTTTGCATGCATTATTGGGTGTGGTGTTTTTGGTGTTGCAGCTGCTTGTTATAAAATTGTTGGTCGTGGTATATATTTGCAAGGTTCTGAAGCATCTTTTTTCCCAGTCTCCTCTAATATAACATTTTAATTTCGCTGCTCAACCTCTGAAACTTCCCTGTTTAGTGAATAAACAATGAATTTATACTTTATATGAATATATGCAAATATCACTAGGCTAGAATCACTAGCAAAATTGACTGGAGTGGTTGTAACTTTCAGGCCAAAATAGCACTTATATAAATTACCCACAATTTCCAGTTTAGTGCATATTATAATATTATATTGTGCCAGTTTATAGCATTCGTTAATGAAAATATATAATATGTTTTTACAGCTTGTCTTACAAGTTTATTGCTAATTTAAATATGGTCTTCCTCTTTTATTTTAATTTAAAGGAACACTGTAGTGTTACGAATACAAAACTGTATGCCTAACACTTTAGTGTCCCTCTGCAATCACCTCTCACACACACCCCTACCCCCCGGCAGCAAATAAAGGGTTTAAAAACTTTTAACACTTTGCTTACTCAAAAGCTAATGTCCCTTGGCACTTGGTCCGGGTCCTTTTAGGTCAACTGATGGGGAACCTAATACTCGAGCACCGCACACGCATTAGGTCTTCCCCATAGGAAAGCATTTCCTTTGATGATTTCGAGGACACTGGGTCTCCTCATGCAAAACATGAGTGCATACAGTGTCATTTCATGGAGTCAAACTCTGTGAAAAGTCAAGTATCACCTCTAGTGGCTGCCTCGTAGACAGCCACTAGAGGCTGTTTAACCCTGCAATGTAAACATTGCAATTTCTCTAAAGGGCTAAAATGACAGGGACACTGCACCCAGACCACTTCAATGCGATGAAGTGGTTTTGGTGCCTATATCGTTCATTTAATCTTATTTAATCATGGGTTTTTAAACTCTTTGTTGGTCGGGGTGGCCTGAGGAAGGGAGAGGCAGAGCTCAAACTTGTATTCCTAACACTATAGTATCCTATTAAGGCTAATGTAGCTAAACTAGAGAAATTCTCCTAGTCAGCTACTTTTAAAGTTGGATTACTATTCTCCCTTTAGTGAATAACCCTGTGTGTAGTTTGGGTATCAATTTTTTTTTTTGTGATATTATCTAATTTTTCTCCCAATGGCTTAATATTCTAATGGGAAAATATATAGTAACATTCATGCTATGTGATTTTTGTAACAGAGCTCTGAGCAGTGCAATTCGTTCTAAACTAGTGGCAGTTATTACTAATCAATTAAAATTGCACATTGGAGCCAGTATTTTGTGTTTAATAGCAGTTTATTTAATGACTGCTCTCAGCCAATCAGCGGCGCCCCTGCCCAGTGGCACTCCACTCTTCCTAAATCAGAAATCTCAGAAGCTGGATGTCACCTTGGCAGAGTTAAGATTGGCGCTTGAGGCAACTTTAGGGTTAAATCATTCGAGAGGTGTGCTCCCAAGGGACATCATATGAAGTATGGTGTCTAAACTGTCCCTTTAAAAGGACACTATAGTCATCAGAACCACTACAGCTTCATGTAGTAATTCTGGTGTCTACAGCCTCACCCTGCTGGCTTTTCAATGTAAACACTACTTTTTCAGAGAAAAGGCAGTGTTAACATTTCTGCTTATTAGCACGTCTGATGGCAGTCATTCAGTAGGCCACCAGAGGTGCTACCTAGTCCATGCTCTCCACACTCTACATGGAGGATTTGAATGTTTACCATAAAGATAGATTGATTCCATACATCTCCATGAGGACATGCTGATTCGCGCAGCTCACTATATTCCCATGCATGCATAATAACCTCCCAATACTTTACTATGGTAAAGCATTGGATTAGATGGAGACAAGACCAGCGTCAGAAAAAAAGGTGGGTAAAAACATTTTTCCCATGCGATCCTAGGGGGGCTGGTCACCTAAATAGGTAGCTTAACACTAATGTGGCAGGAATACATGTTTGCTGAATGGCTGAAACTTTGGAAGTCAGTAGCTTCAGGACCATCTGAACGGAATCCTAATGGACACTATAGTCACCAGAACAACAACTTAATGTACTTATTCTCGTTCCTGCTGCCTGTCCTTGCAGGCTTTTTAATGTAAACACTGCCTTTTCAGAGAAAAGGCAGTGTTTACATTGCTGGCTCGCTACACCTCTGGTGGTCTCCACTCAGACGGCCACCAGAGGTGCTTACTGGATCAATGTTTAGCACAGACGTTCAGCGTCTCCTCTATGTGGAGATGCTGATTGGCGCAGCGCAGCATTTTGCCATGCATGCAAAATACCCTCCCAATGCTTTTTTTCTGGTAAAATCATCAAATTTTATGATTTCAGCCAAGTAGGCGAAGTGGGAGCAGCGTAGCGTGCAGCGCTGGAAAAGAGGTGGGTAAATCACCTTTTAAAAGAGGTAAGGTGGGTTCAAGGATCTAAACGCCAAATTTAGACCTATCATGTCAGGGATACACATTTATCTTTCAGTTTCATTCTGTTCTGTATTTTTGCAGTTTTTCCTATAAATGAAACCTTCTCTCTTTTCCTTTGATGGCTGCTTGATACTCCCTTTCTTATAAATACCTATAATCAGAGTATATAAACGTTTTTATATATGTATTTTTGTCAGAATTAGTACAAGTGTTAAAACTGGCATTTCTGCTTCTATACGAATATTTCAGACACCATATGAATTATTGCATGATGAAGTAAACCATTTTTTATCTCACCTCCCTTGTTTCTGTAAGGAATAAATTTACACAATGAAAAATGAAAGCTGTGGTAATTGCCTAAAGTTTATTTTTTTGAGAGGCCACGAACAGAGATCTCTAAAATAAATAATACTTTTATTCTAAGTTTTTGGGTTTGCTAGCAATGCATCTCATGTTTCAAATAAATATGATACTTTAAAAAAAAAAAAAATAGAATTAACTCAGTAGTGAAGATGTTAATCCATCCCTTGCCCCCTCAATTTTTAAACTACCTCTTCATTTCACTTTAGCTGTTGTCTCCTTAAAAGTTCCTCCCCTTACTCCTCCATCACAGAAAGTCCCTTCAGTTCCCCCTCCCTACCCCCCACTGTTCATGAGAAGTATGCACAGTCATAGTGCTCCTTAAACTTCTTATGATGTGTTGCATTTTTTGTGCAATAACACAGGAATCTAGTAAATTGCATATGCGTATGAGACCACAGCAGTCTCTTCTTTGGAAAATAATAGCCACCTCATCTGCTTTCCTCTCCACCCCCTCTATCTCATTGCCCGTGTTGCAACATGCAGTGATCTCTCCTCCCTAACATACTGTACTCTTAAATTCCTGTGAATTACAAAATTCCTGGAACACGTTCTCTGATTCAGCCCTACGAAGGAGGGGTTGTGTTTCTATTGCCTGCATAATTCGCTGTATATATATAAAAAATATATATGTATGTGTGTGTGTGTGTGTGTATGTATAGTTTGTACATGTATCTATCTAGACATTTATATCTATCTAGATCTGGTTTTATAATACACACACACCTGTCAGTAAGGTTACTTTGTGGCACTGTCTGTTTCTGTGTCGATTTAACAACATGTGGCATGTGCAGGCAGGATGCACTGTGTTTATTTTGTGTAACCAGTATGTGATTATTGATAAATCAAACAATGAGTGTTCAGGACAGGAAACAGCTTCGGCTTGCAAAATTAGGGAAAACTGATCAGATATTACATGGTAACATAGTGACGCGTAAA
>OW240921.1:31895012-32155473 GCA_933207985.1 Pelobates cultripes | reverse complement strand
ACTGACTGCTATTCAATCTATAACAGTGAAAAAAGTTTTTTGTTTTTAAATCCAAGCCATTGTGACACAGGATCTAATTAGTGGCACTTGTCAGCGTATCCACTGTTAGCGTAACACACCCGCTTTAAGGACACTGACTGCTATTCAATCTATAACAGTGAAAAAGATTATTTTTTTTTTAAATCCAAACTATTGTGACACCAGATCTAATTAGTGGCACTTGTCAGCGTATCCACTGTTAGCGTAACACACCCGCTTTAAGGACACTGACTGCTATTCAATCTATAACAGTAAAAAAAGTTTTTTGTTTTTAAATCCAAGCTATTGCGACACCAGATGTAATTGGTGGCACTGACTGGGGAAATGGGCACAGTATGCACTGTGAGCCTGACACAGAAGCTGGCAGCAGTGGCACACAACTGACTGCTATTCAATCTATAACAGTGAAAAAAGTTTTTTGTTTTTAAATCCAAGCTATTGTGACACCAGATGTAATTGGTGGCACTGACTGGGGAAATGGGCACAGTATGCACTGTGAGCCCGACACAGAAGCTGGCAGCAGTGGCAGACAACTGACTGCTATTCAATCTATAACAGTGAAAAAAGTTTTTTGTTTTTAAATCCAAGCTATTGTGACACCAGATGTAATTGGTGGCACTGACTGGGGAAATGGGCACTGTGAGCCTGACACAGAAGCTGGCAGCAGTGGCAGACAACTAAGTGCATTTACATTAGATAGAAAAAAAAAATCCAAAAAAAGCATACCCTTATCCCTAACCTAGCTATGCTTTTCCCTATCTTATGAACAGCAGCTACACTTTCCCTCCTCTTACTAAGCATGCAGCTTGAGAATGAATCTAAAATGGATGCTGTCCAGTAGGTGGGAGGGTCTGCTAGGGAGGCTGTGCTGCTAATTGGCTGGAATGTGTCTGCTGACTGTGAGGTACAGGGTCAAAGTTTACTCAATGATGACGAATAGGGGGCGGGTCGAACCGCGCATATGTTCGCCCGCCGTGGCGAACGCGAACATGCTATGTTCGCCAGGAACCGTTCGCCGGCGAACCGTTCGGTACATCACTATTTATTAATAGTTATATTATGCTATGGAGCTCTGGGATTCATTCATACACCCCACACCTTACAATGAGTTGTATTGCTGTAAATTTAAAATTATATAAGATACATTGTTCTTGTTCTAAATTACATTTTAGTTGCATAAATTGTTAAAGGGACACCGTAGGCACTGTATCTGCTTCATTTCATTAAACTGGTTATAGTGTCTGTAGTCCTCTGGTCCCATAATTTCTACCAGCATTAAACTGTTTTTAAAGTTTTAATGTTTTAATGCTAAATAAGAGTCCCCGGCAATCCATCCCCTCTGTGCTGCTTTGGCTAATAAGGAAGTATTAGCCTGAGCAGCAATGGGCAGATGTGATTGGCTGAGAGTGTCAGCTGACAGTATGAATGGGTACGACAACAAGGAAGTGTGCAACCTCTGCCTTAGCTACACATACTGAAGGGGCCGGACTGTGGGTGGCCAGGGACTCTTATTTTGTGGCATACTGCACGAACATGGTTCAACACTGAATGGAGGGACAACGCCAGGGCACTCCAGGCACTATAACCAATTCAAAGAGATGAAATGCTTATAGTGACTACAGTGTCCCTTTAATATTTGCTACCTCCCAATACATTCATCAGAAAGAATATATCTTGTAATTATAATGCAATTTCCGTCAGATCAATGTTAACATATCAAATGAATCAGTCAAACAGTGTTATTGGATTTCCTGTTGGGAACTAGAATGATGCATATAGTAAATTTGTTATTAGCTACAAAAGCACTTTGTGAACTTTCGTGTTTATCTTAAATCCATTATTCCCAATTGATAAATAGCTGCATATGTCAGAAAAGCATAGTATATTAACACAGTTATTGCACTAATACTTCAACATATTATATATATACATATACTTACACCAACAAAAGCTAAAAAAAGACCAATCAGAAGATTTTCTAGACATAACAAGGACTAATTAAGGAAAAAATGTGTCATTGTCGTCAAGGACCATCTGAGTAGTAGACTGTAGCATGGTGGTTCTCCTGGGACATTCACCTTTGAGAGGAGGTTCAACTAGTTGAGATTTGCAGAGAAAAGGAGGTGAACATCAATTCAAATTTTCGGAAAGAAACAAACCAGGAAGTCCGCAGTCACATGAACATGGTACACAGTAATGCAATGCACCAAAAAAATGATTCTCAGGAGAAAATGGAGCAACAGGAATAGAAATAGAGCAACTTAAAAAAGAGCAACAGGAATAGATGATGCTAGGAACTGATGGATGCAACAACAAACAGAACACAGAATCCATACAGAATCATACATTTGACGCTCAGGCAAGCACAAACTTGGCCAGACCCATGCCACTTTGGTTCCATTTTCCATAAAAGTATCATTAAATGATATTCCTTGCATTATCATGGCATCTGTCATAGATGTTCAATGGATGTAATTTCCGAGTAACTACTGCCGGCTGATTTTCTTTAAATCTGACATTTCATTTTAGTTTATAGATTTCTTTATGTCCTATGGCACAAAAGTATAAACTACTAGCATGGATCTTGCTTCCATGGTTGTCGGTAACTTTTGCTAAACTTGTGCAACATTAACAAATATTAACATTGAGGTACTGGGAGTCTGACACCATTCCATCCATGACAGAGGTCGTGCGAAGCATATTCGAGTCAAAGTGTTGTGAACTAGCCTTTAGTACTCCTTCTGTGTTTTTAGAATCGCTGAGACAAGATTGGATGAGTTGCAAAAGGGGCGTCAAAGCAGTTTTGACTTATAAGTATTATCTACACCACATCCAACCAAACAGCACTATATAAAATTATAACCTGATTCAAATATTTTTTTTATACACGGCTTTCTTAACCATTACATTTTAGTTGTTCAATATATTACTTTGTTTGTGTATGTATGTATGTATGTATGCGAGTGCGCTGGATTCCGTATTTTGTATATTTTGGCCCCAGCACCATGTTTAGGTGAGTGCAGCCCTCTTGGTTTCATATATATATGTATATGTATGTATGTATATAAATGTATATGTATATGTGTCATATAGCATCAGATGATGTTAGTTACAGTTATTCCCCTGTTATTTTTAGTTATTAGTAATTTATTTTGTATTATTGTGTTATTATTGAAAATTCATCAATAAAAACATTTGAAGAGAAAAAAGATTAACATAACTTAAGGGTGATTTTCAATGTTTTATGCCATGGTGTAATTCCCAGAGATGTAACCGTTCCCCTTTAACCCCTTAAGGACACATGACATGTGTGAAATGTCATGATTCCCTTTTATTCCAGAAGTTTGGTCCTTAAGGGGTTAAAGGGACACTAAAGTCACCCATACCACTTCATCTCAATGTATGGGTATGAGTGCAGTGGCCCTGTCCACTTAACATGTTTACATTGCAGGGTTACAGGTGCTTCTGTAGTGCTAACCAAGATAAACTTGGTCACATGATGTGGAGGTTCATAGGAAAGCATTTAAAGCATATGCATAAGGTCCCCAATGCTCTCATACAAGGAACGTTGGATTGGACCATCACGTAGGTGTCCATTTCTCTTCAATTATATAATCGAATGCAGAGAGGTGAGCAATGCCAAGGGAGCCTCTGAGCTGGAAAAAGATATGTAAAACATTATTTTTTATTAATTGTTATGGCACATGGGTGTCTTGTTGTTTTGCAGATGCTGTGACCCAGTCGTCTAGCCATCACTATTTGGCCCTTGTCAAAGTCACTCAGATCGTTTCACTTGTTAGTTTTTCCTGCTTCTAACACATGAAATTCATAAACTGACTGTTCATTTGCTGCATAATATATCCCACCAGGTGCCATTACAATTATATAATCTTTGTTATTCAATTCACCTGCCAGTGGTTTTAACATTGTTACTAATCAGTGTTGTGACAGACCCTCTGTCCCTGAATTTTAAAGTTTATATTACCCTTTCGCCTATCCGTTCGACCAAGTACAGTTCTACCCTATTTCACCATTGTCCAAGCGACTGACAAAGGAACTTACAAACAACCGGCCACCCAAATGCGGAGTGTGGCACTTGTTAACCTTAGTGACCCCTTCTAACACCTCTAAAACCACAAACACCCCAACGTTCTAAGTGGTCGACTGAGTGGTTGGTGTTCGTATGCCCGAACACGTGGCGGCAGCCATCTTGGAATATGAATGCGGCCAGTGGTGTTGTGTCATTGAGTGCATGGAACAAGAATCGACACTCGACGGCACAAACACAGATAAGACTTCCATGATCACGAATTTTTGGCATTATATGTACGATATGGACGGTAATAACATCTCCCGAACCACTATGACTATGAGAAAGAATACATGAACAGTAATTTTCCCTATAGACACTAGGTACTTTTGAAGGAGACCGCCTGCACAGACTGATTCAATGGATTTATTCTGGGCAGGAGCCTCGTGTCGTGTGCGCTCAGTCAGGAATACGACCTCTATCAAAATCCTGAACCCCTGAACTGATCTGGGTGATTTTTGAATATTTTTTCCCCCAGAACAGGGCTATCAGGAAATATGCTTTCTGTGGGGATACTAAGTGTTTTGGAGGTACTTTTAGATTGTATATAAATTATGTTCTTTTTTCGCCTGGAGATATTTGAGTTAAAGACAGTAGTTGACTCAATTATCTCTCAGGCAGAGGGGAGGTGTCAGGGGTCCGCGGTCTCCCCTCCTCCTACCTGTCGGTGTGAGGCATCTCCTCTCCGCTGCGCGCTGCGCGCCGCTCGCATCTTCTTCCATGCCTCCCAGCGGCAGCATGTATAACGCTGCATGCTGGGAGCCCGTGCACTCACGTGACCCGGCGTTAAAGCAACAGTACCACAATCACAGTGGGAGGCGTAGATATCTCCCACGTGTGATTGTTAATTCTGATTGGAAGTTATCCAATCAGAATTAAGCAAAAGATATTTATACTTACCTTTCCTGTCTCTCAGTGCCCTGTTGTGGTCTTGTGATACCTGTATTGCAGTTTCTCTCTGGTTACTGATTTCCTCCCCCCCTTGTTATTCCGATTTTCCTGTATTCTCCACTCCTTTGACCTCGGCTTGTTTCTCGTTCTCCCGTTTTCCGGCTCCCTTTACTTGGCTTGTCTCTTGACTATTCTTAGTGTTCTTAGCCCGGCCACTCTAAGGACCGGTATAGCACCCTTCCTCTCTGTGACCTGTTAGCGTGTTAGGTTCTGGAATCAGTTGTTAGTAAATCAGGAGGCTAGAATGGATGGTTTAGACCATCGTATGGATCAGTTTGCCCAGGCTTTACAAACCATACTGGCTCGTACTGCCCACTTGCAACCTGCCATTCAAGAAGTTGTTGCTGCTGTGCCAGAACCCATACCCAATCCGGTACTCGCTCCTGCTCACGTGGTTCACATGACGCCACCACAGCGCTATAGCGGTGATCCAGCATTGTGTCGTGGTTTCCTCAACCAAACTGATATTCATTTGGTGATGAATCCTCGTTCCTACCCCACTGATAGAACCAAAATTGCTTTTCTAATCAACCACTTGTCCGGGAAAGCTTTAGCATGGGCTAATCCCATGTGCGAGAATACGTCCCCAATGTCCTTTGCAGACTTTTTGACAGCTTTTAAATGTACATACGTCAGGGTTGCTTCTGCTGGCAAAGCTCTGCTAAGGGTCCGACAGGGTAATAGATTTGTAGCGGATTATACTATTGAATTCCGCACTCTAGCAGGTGAAGTGGTTTGGAATAACGACGCCCTCGTAACAGCCTTTCAGGAGGGTTTGGCCGCTTACATACTAGATGAAATAGCATCCAGGGAATTGCCTGTTCTTCTGGATGATGTAATAGATATCATTCTTATTGACAACCGTATTAGAGAGAGGCATAGTCAAAGAAGGATGAATACACAGGGGTCACCTGCTTTACCCAGTACTGCATTACTAGCATTACCTCCCCCTAATCAACCATCTCCCGAACCCATGCAATTGGGTGCTATAGGCTTAACTGAAGCTGAAAGAACGTATCACAGAAGGGAGGGCTTATGCCTTTATTGTGGAAAGAGGGGGCATCTCCGAAGAAACTGTCCTAGTTTGCAGGGAAACTTCAGCACCTAAGGCCTAGAGAAGGGTCAGCCTCTGGTGTTATGGTTTTTTCCCCTCAGGTGTCCATCTCCAGACCATTTATCACGATTACTCTTTTGGTCAATCAAACCACCATTCAGGTGCTGCAGACAACTTTATCGATGAGAACTTTGCAAAAACCGCAGCCTTGACTCTGATCCAAAAGGCCACACCCTTGGCCGTTGAGGCCGTAGATGGTAGACCACTTGATAAACCTCTGGTGACCCATGAAACCCAAGAAATGGTTATGGCCGTGGGTGCCTTACACAAGGAAAGGTTAACCTTCCAAATAATTGACTCCCCTACAGCTTCCATCGTTCTGGGCTTTCCCTGGTTAGTTAAACACAACCCGGTACTTGATTGGGGTTGTTTAGATATACTCCCCTGGGGGGAATCTTGTCAACAAGACCGTATGGCCCGTTTACATTCCGTTTGCTTACTTAATGTGCCTACAGCTAAACCACTTTCTGTTTCTGTCCCTCCTGTGTATGCAGACGTCGCATTGGTCTTTGAAAAAAGGGAGGCTACCCCCACACCGGCAGAGCCGCCATCAGGGCATGACAACCGCAATGGTTGTCATGGGCCCGGCGGTCCTGGGGGGCCCGGACTGCTAAGGTCGTCTGGGCCCCACATTCAGTGGGTACATACCGGGTCGCAGGTGACGTCATCTTCCAGCGCCTGCATTAGTACGCGGCGCACGAGGGAGCTGAAGAGGAAGCACTCAGAGGTGAGTGCTCCCTCGCGTGCCGGCCGGCTGTCAGAGGGAGGGGGGGGGAAATTTGAGGGAGGGGGGGAAATAAATTTAAGGAAGGGAGGGAAGGGGAGGAAAGAAATTTAAGGAAGGGAGGGAGGGGGAGGAAAGAAATTTAAGGGAGTGAGGGGGGGGAATAAATTTAAGGAAGGGAGGAGGAGGAAAGAAATTGAAGGAAGGGGGAGGAAATTTGAGGGAGGGGGGGAAATAAATTTCAGGAAGGAGGGGAGGAAAGAAATTTAAGGAGGGGAGGGGGGAATTTGAGGGAGGGGAGGAAAGAAATTTAAGGTGGGGAGAGGAAGGAAATTTGAGGGAGGGAGGAAGAAAATTTAAGGAGGGGGAGAGAAGGACATTTGAGGGGGGGAGGAAGGAAATGTTGAGGTGGGGGAGAGGAAGGAAATTTTGAGGGAGAGGAAGGAAATGTTGAGGTGGGGGAGAGGAAGGAAATTTTGAGGGAGGGGTGAGAGGAAGGAAATTTTGGAGGGGGTCTGAATAATATAACAATTATAAACACTTATCCTATCCCTCTCATCACTGAGTTGTTTGACCGTGTTAAAGGTTCTAGATATTATACTAAACTAGACCTCAGGGGGGCTTATAACTTGTTTCGTATAAAAGAGAATGATGAATGGAAAACAGCGTTCAATACACGCAGTGGGCATTACGAGTATCTAGTCATGCCTTTTGGACTGTGTAATGCTCCTGCTGTGTTTCAGGACCTCATAAATGATGTCCTTAGAGATTTACTGCATGTCTGAGCCATGGTTTATCTTGATGATATACTTGTATATTCTCCTGATTTGGAGTCACATCATGCCCATGTGAGGATGGTACTTAAGAGATTGCTGCAGAACGGTCTATTGCAAATTAGAGAAATGTTTATTTGACCAAAAATCAATACAATTTCTAGGGTATATCATTTCTGAACTGGGATTCAACATGGATCCTTCAAAATTAGAAGCTATATTGTCTTGGCCTCTTCCCCAAGGCCTTAAGGCGATACAGCGATTTATAGGCTTTGCCAATTATTATCGGAGGTTTATTAAAAACTTTTCATCAGTTATTTCTCCTATCACGAAACTGACTAAAAAGGGTTTGCACCACAGGGTTTGGACTCCTGAAGCCGTTAAAGGACCACTCTAGGCACCCAGACCACTTCAGCTTAATGAAGTGGTCTGGGTGCCAGGTCCAGCTAGGGTTAACCCATTTTTTCATAAACATAGCAGTTTCAGAGAAACTGCTATGTTTATGAATGGGTTAAGCCTTCCCCCTAATCCTCTAGTGGCTGTCTCATTGACAGCCACTAGAGGCGTTTGCGTGCTTCTCACTGTGATTTTCACAGTGAGAGCACGCAAGCGTCCATAGGAAAGCATAATGAATGCTTTCCTATGTGACCGGCTGAATGCGCGCGCAGCTCTTGCCGCGCGTGCGCATGCAGCCGACGGGGAGGAACGGAGGCGGAGAGGCGGAGGAGAGCTCTCCGCCCAGCGCTGGTAAAAGGTAAGTTTAACCCCTTTTCCCCTTTCCAGAGGAGGGCGGGAGGGGGACCCTGAGGGTGGGGGCACGTATGTTTTCCTGGCACTATAGTGGTCCTTTAAAGCCTTTGAGACTCTCAAAAAAGCATTGGCCACTGCCCCTATACTACACCATCCTAATCCTTCCCTTCCCTTTGTTATGGAAGTAGACGCTTCAGAATCAGGTGTAGAAACATAGAAACATAGAATGTGACGGCAGATAAGAACCATTCGGCCCATCTAGTCTGCCCAATTTTCTAAAAACTTTCATTAGTCCCTAGCCTTATCTTATAGTTAGGATAGCCTTATGCCTATCCCATGCATGCTTCAACTCCTTTACTGTGTTAACCTCTACCACTTTAGCTGGAAGGCTATTCCATGCATCCACTACCCTCTCAGTAAAGTAATACTTCCTGATATTATTTTTAAACCTTTGTCCCTCTAATTTAAGACTATGTCCTCTTGTTGTGGTAGTTTTTCTTCTTTAAATATAGTCTCCTCCTTTACTGTGTTGATTCCCTTTATATATTTAAATGTTTCTATCATATCCCCCCTGTCTCGTCTTTCCTCCAAGCTATACATGTTAAGATCCTTTAACCTTTCCTGGTAAGTTTTATCCCCAATCCATGAACCAGTTTAGTAGCCCTTCTCTGAACCCTCTCTAAGGTATCAATATCCTTCTGAAGATACGGTCTCCAGTACTGTGTACAATACTCCAAGTGAGGTCTCACCAGTGTTCTGTATAATGGCATGAGCACTTCCCTCTTTCTACCGCTAATACCTCTCCCTATACAACCAAGCATTCTGCTAGCATTTCCTGCTGCTCTATTACATTGTCTGCCTACCTTTAAGTCATCAGAAATAATCACCCCTAAATCCCTTTCCTCATATGTTGAGGTTAGAACTCCATCAAATATTCTGTACTCTGCCCTTGGGTTTTTACGTCCAAGATGCATTATCTTGTACTTATCCACATTAAATGTCAGTTGCCACAATTCTGACCATTTTTCTAGTTTACCTAAATCATTTGTCATTTGGCTTATCCCTCCTGGAACATCAACCCTGTTACATATCTTAGTATCATCAGCAAAAAGACATACCTTACCATCAAGACCTTCTGCAATATCACTAATAAAAATATTAAAGAGAATGGGTCCAAGTACAGATCCCTGAGGTACCCCACTGGTGACAAGTCCAAGCTTCGAATATATTCCATTAGCTACAACCCTCTGTTGCCTGTCACTCAGCCACTGCCTTACCCATTCAACAATATTTGAATCCAAACTTAAAGATTGCAGTTTATTGATAAGCCTTCTATGTGCAACAGTGTCAAAAGCCTTACTGAAATCTAGGTAAGCAATGTCTACTGCACCACCCTGATCTATAATTTTAGTTACCCAATCAAAAAAATCAATAAGATTAGTTTGGCATGATCTCCCTGAAGTAAACCCATGTTGTCTCTGATCTTGAAATCCATGTGTTTTTAGATGTTCATCAATCCTATCCTTTAACATGGTTTCCATCACTTTCCTCACTACTGAAGTAAGGTTTACTGGCCTATAGTTGCCCGACTCCTCCCTATTACCTTTCTTGTAAATGGGCACAACATTCGCTAACTTCCAATCTTCTGGGACTACTCCTGTTAACAATGATTGGTTAAATAAATCTGTTAATGGTTTTGCTAGTACACCACTAAGCTCTTTTAATAGCTTTGGGTGTATTCCATCAGGTCCTATTGACTTATTTGTCTTTACTTTTGACAGTTGAAATAGAACCTCTTCCTCTGTAAACTCACGTGTAATAAATGACTCATTTATCCTTTTTCTCAACTGAGGTCCCTTTCCTTCATTTTCTTCTGTAAATACAGAACAAAAATATTCATTGAGGCAGTCAGCCTGACCTTTATCCTCTTCTGTAGGAGCCGTATTATCACAAAGACTATCGCATATCGAACCCCTCCATCCCTGTTGTTATTTTTCTAAAAGGCTGTCTGATTCAGAAAAGAATTATGACGTCGGGAACAGGGAACTATTAGCTATTGTGATGGCTTTTAAAGAATGGAGGTACTTATTAGAAGGAGCTAGACACAAAATCCTGGTTATAACTGATCATAAGAATCTCTCCTATATAGCAGATGCTAAAAGGTTGTCCTCTCGTCAAGCCAGATGGTCTTTATTTCTTTCACGCTTTCAGTACATTATCACATATAGGCCTGGATACCGTAATGTCAAGGCTGATGCTATCTCCAGACAATACGAACCTTTGGAGTCGATTGCCCCCGCTCCTGAACCCATTGTACCTACATCTAAGATAATAGCTGCTACCCGTTTAGTTATTTCGTCTCTTTTCCTTGATGGTATCAAGATATACCAATCCCAAGCACCCTCTGAGACACCTGTTGGTAGATTATACGTGAAATAAAAAGATAGAAAGAAATTGTTAGCTTTATTTCACACCGCCAAAACGGCTGGTCACCCAGGGGTTACCAAAACATACAAGGGTCTCCTTCAACAATTTTGGTGGCCCTCACTTAAGCAAGATGTAGTAGATTATGTGCAGGCTTGTCATGTTTGCGCACAGTGTAAGTCCCCTAATGTTAAACCCCCGGGACTCCTAATGCCTCTATCCGTACCCAAGAAACCATGGACCCACTTATCCATGGACTTCATTTTAGATCTTCCTTTATCTGATGGACAGACAGTAATTTTGACTGTGACTGATAGGTTCTCTAAAATGTCACACTTTATTCCACTTAAAAAACTACCTTCTGCGGTTCAGTTGGCTCAGGTATTTGCCAAAGAGGTGTTCCGCTTGCATGGTATACCACAGGATATCGTATCCGACAGGGGTCCTCAATTTGTCTCTCGGTTTTGGTCTCACCTCCTTCCCAGGGCTAAATTCGCCAGGAACACCGTAACTCATTCGGCCACTGGCTTAAGTCCTTATGATTGCTTATGGGTTCCAACCCTCTGTCCTTCCCGGCGTGTTCTCTGACAAGGGAATGCCCGCTTTGGACGAGCACCTCACCTCCTTACGGAATATGTGGGATCAGGTCCATGCTACTCTTTCTCGTGCGGCTGCTACTCAGAAGAGATTTGCTGATCGTCGTAGAGGTGCGGCTCCTTCTTATGCCCCGGGTGATAGGGTTTGTTTGTCCTCTAAGAATCTCCGCCTCAGGGTCCCCTCGATGAAATTCGCGCCCAGGTTCCTTGGTCCCTATAAGGTATTGCGTAAGGTGAATCTTGTGTCCCACTCCCTGGCCTTGCCTCCTTCCATGCGTATACCTAACACTTTTCACACCTCCCTTTTGAAGCCCCTGCTCTGTAATCGATTCTCTGGTCCTCTCAGGCGTCTGGATTCCCTCCGCACTGTCTCCAGTGACATGTACGAAGTGGATGCTCTGCTTGATTCTTGTTTTTCTCCGGGTCGGTTTCAGTATCTGGTGGATTGGAAGCGTTACGGCCCTGAGGAGCGGTCTTGGTTTTCTGCCTCTGATTTGAATGCGCCCTCTTTGAGCCGCACCTTTCATGCGTGGTTTCCTTTGAAGCCTTCGGCTTCCCGCCTGTCGGGCGGTCCTCAAGGGGGGGTTATGTCAGGGGTCCGCGGGCGAGCGGAGCGGCATCTCTCTCCGCTGCGCGCCACTCGCGTCCTCTTCCATGCCTCCCAGCGGCAGCATGTATAACGCTGCACGCTGGGAGCTGCGCATTTATGCAAACGCCGGGGTCACTCATGACCCGGCGTTAAAGCAACAGTACCACAATCACAGTGGGAGGCGTAGATATCTCCCACGTGTGATTGTTAATTCTGATTGGAAGTTATCCAATCAGAATTAAGCAAAGGATATTTATACTTACCTTTCCTGTCTCTCAGTGCTCTGTTGCGGTCTTGTGATACCTGTATTGCAGTTCGCTCGTGTTTCTCTCTGGTTACTGATTATTTGGCTCGTTATTCCGATTTTCCTGTATTCTCCACTCCTTTGACCTCGGCTTGTTTCTCGTTCTCCTGTTTTCTGGCTCCCTTTACTTGGCTTGTCTCTTGACTATTCTTAGTGTGCTTAGCCCGGCCACTCTAAGGACCGGTATAGCACCCTTCCTCTCCGTGACCTGTTAGCGTGTTAGGTTCCGGAATCGTGACAGGAGGGATTGTATGTCCTGTATGGGAGTGTCACACTGTACAACTCTGTTATTATTGGTTTATATTCATATAAATTTGTATCACAGTCCCCAACAAGGTCTACATGGGTGTATCTCTTGGATGGGGACTTGCATAAAAGGCCAGTGTGGCTACCATTAAAACAGTCTTACTTCACCCTCAATACAGTTCTGTCTCTTATTGTAGGGAATTCCTATACAGCTATCACTACTAGCTCTTGTAAGAGCTTCTCTACTAAGATGACTACTCGGAATGTGGTAACACTCTTCATATTCAAGTCTCTGGCGGTGGAACTCCCTCTACACTTCGGGGCGACTGCTAATTCTAAATTCATTTGGCAAGACAGGTATGTACAAATATGGGCATGTTTCTTGATGTGAAGTGTGTATGAGGGTAAGGAACTTTTTATAGCATCCTGGTGGAGTTGCCATGTCAATTTTATATTTTATTTCATTGAGATACATCCAAGTCACAAAACGGTAAACGATAAGTGGTGGATGTTGTAAGTAGGCATGTGCATGGGAAAAAGTTTCGGTTCGACATTATGAAATTTGGATCTTCGGAACTTCGGCAACTTCGGCACTTCGCCACTTGAGCAACTTCGGCACTTCGACACTTCGACACTTCGGAATTTCGGAAATTCTCATGCAGCTGCTTGGTAGATAACTCCCTAATTCCTACGGTATTAGGGAGTTATCTACCAAAAGGCTGAATGACCTAAATTGGTCTTTCAGCCAAATTTACTAATACTAAGTAAAGACTACTTAGTATTAGTAAATGATGCCCCTACTCGCTATACCACGAGTAGGGGCATGTCTAGTAAACAGTGTTTAAAAAATATATAAAAAAAAGGGGTCCCCCTTCCCGAGACTGAGCGGTGGGTGGGTGCCCTAAATTAGAATAAGAGGGGGACCTATTGCCCCCCCCCCCGGCTCACACCCCTGAGTGGCGGGTGGGGGCCCTAAAGTAAAATAATGGGGGGAACTATTGTCCTCCCTCCCCGGCCCCCACCCCTGAGCGGTGGGTGGGGGTCCTAAATTAGAATAAGGGGGGCCTAATGTCCTCTCCCCTGGACCACACCCCTGAGTGGTGGGTAGGGGCCCTAAATTAGAATAATGGTGGGGCCTAATGTCCTCCCCCCTGGCCCCCACCCCTGGGCGGTGGGTGGGGGCCCTAAATTAGACTAAGGGGGGGCCTAATGTCCTCCCCCTTAGCCCCCACACCTGAGCGGTGGGTAGGGGCCCTAAATTAGAATAATGGTGGGGCCTAATGTCCTCCCCCCTGGCCCCCTGGGTGGGGGCTGGGGGGAGGACAATAGGTCCCCCCCTTATATTACTTTAGGGCCCCCACCCGCCGTTCAGGGTTGGGGCCGGGGGGGCAATAGGTCCTCCCTTCAGGTTAGAAGCCCCCACGGGTGGGGGCTTGGGAGCGGAGACGTTTTTTTTGTTTGTTTGTTTGTTTTTTTTACAGTGAGCAGCCATAGGCTCACTGTTTAATAGACATGCCCCTACTCGCGGTATAGTAAATTTGGCGGAAAAACCAATTTAGGTCTTTCAGCCTTTTAGTAGATAGCTCCCTAATACCGTGAGAATTCCATTGACAGGTTAAGTAACTTACATTTTATATGAATGTATGTTACTTGATTGTTGTAAGTGTTGCAAATGCTTACAACTGAATCCTGGCTATGTTTGTATACTTTTTATTTAAACTTTTATACAGTGTAACATTCTTCTTCCACTGGGTAAGTACAGTTGCAATAAAAAGTATGTGAACCCTTTGGAATGATATGGATTTCTGCACAAATTGGTCATAAAATGTGATCTGATCATCATCCAAGTCTCAACTATAGACAATCACAGTCTGCTTAAACTAATAACACACAAAGAATGAAATGTTGCCATGTTTTTATTGAACACATAATGTAAACATTCACAGTGCAGGTGGAAAAAGTATGTGAACCCTTGGATTTAATAACTGGTTGAACCTCCTTTGGCAGCAATAACTTCAACCAAACGTTTCCTGCAGTTGCAGATCAGACGTGCACAACAGTCAGGAGTAATTCTTGACCATTCCTCTTTACAGAACTGTTTCAGTTCAGCAATATTCTTGGGATATCTGGTGTGAATCGCTTTCTTGAGGTTATGCCACAGCATCTCAGTTGGGTTGAGGTCAGGACTCTGACTGGGCCACTTCAAAAGGCGTATTTTCTTCTGTTTAAGCCATTCTGTTGTTGATTTACTTCTATGTTTTGGGTCATTGTCCTGTTGCAACACCCATCTTCTGTTGAGCTTCAGCTGGTAGACAGATGGCCTTAAGTTCTCCTGCAAAATGTCTTGATAAACTTGGCAATTCATTTTCCCTTCAATGATAGCAATCTGTCCAGGTCCTGACGCAGCAAAGCAGCCCCAAACCATGATGCCCCCACCACCATACTTCACAGTTGGGATGAGGTTTTGATGTTGGTGTGCTGTGCCTTTTTTTCGCCACACATAGTGTTGTGTGTCTCTTCCAAACAACTCAACTTTGGTTTCATCTGTCCAGAAAATATTTTGCCAGTACTGCTGTGGAACATCCAGGTGCTCTTGTGCAAACTGTAAATGTGCAGCAATGTTTTGTTTGGACAGCAGTGGATTCTTGTTTAGTATTGTAGATTCGCTAACAGGGGTGTTAGCATTTGCCAGTAACTTTTGTAAGTCTTTAGCTGACACTCTTTCTTCTTCACCTCATTGAGCAGTCTGCGCTGTGCTCTTGCAGTCATCTTTACTCCTAGGGAGAGTAGCAGCAGTGCTGAACTTTCTCCATTTAGAGACAATTTGTCTTACCTTGGACTGATGAACAGCAAGGCTTTTGGAGATACTTTTATAACCCTTTACAGCTTTATGCAAGTTAACAATTCATAATCGTAGGTCTTCTCAGAGCTCTTTTGTGCGAGGCATCATTCACATCAGGCAATGCTTCTTGTGAAAAGCAAACCCAGAACTGGTGTGTGTTTTTTTTATAGGGCAGGGCAACTGTAACCAACACCTCCAATCTTATCTCATTGACTGGACTCCAGTTGGCTGACATCTCACTCCAATTAGCTCTGTTATTAGTCTAGGGGTTCACATACTTTTTCCACCTGCACTGCGAATGTTTACATGGTGTGTTCAATAAAAACATGGCAGCATTTCATTCTTTGTGTGTTATTAGTTTAAGCAGACTGTGATTGTCTATTGTTGTGACTTAGATGATGATCAGATCACATTTTATGACCAATTTGTGCAGAAATCCATATCATTCCAAAGGGTTCACATACTTTTTCTTGCAACTGTATATTAGTACTTAGGCAATACTGTGCTTCGGAACTTCGGCACTTCGGCACTTCAACACTTCGGAACTTCGACACTTTGGAAATTCAGTAATTTCAGAACTTCAGCAATTCGGCACTTCAGCTATTCAGACATTCGGAAGTACCCGAATGTCTGAATTGCCCGAAATTCGTCCAAATGCATATTCGGACTGAAACGAATTGCACATGTCTAGTTGTAAGCATGCATGTATTAAACACAAAAACAACTATACAACAACAGTATTTTTGAGACATAATCACTCACTGGTTGTCAGTAATTTTATTGCTTAACAATTGCATTTTACTGACTACTATGGAAACAAGCCTTTGGTTGCCAGAGTGAGTCCAGGTACAGCAATTTTCTCTTTCAATCCAAAGTACAATGTACCATGATGCCTTAATGAATCAGACTTCAAGTATATAAATATTTTATTTTACAAGTAATTTGGAGTCCACTTTAACATAGTATAAAAAATAGTAAATCGTGTTTACTTTTTTCCCTTATATCAGCTTCTTGTGGGAAAATGTGTTCATTTTCCTCAAAGTGTAAAATGTGCATGTAGAAAGTATGACATTTTCAGCATTTCTGCGTTTTGATAGTTTCCTGTAACTGCTATGAATATATGAGCGATCATATGCGAAAACTCCATCTGTTATAATATATTATGCAGGATAGGAAATGCTTGCTAGCCTTGTCTGTCATAATATTATCAAACACAAAGCAACAGCACTGTGGCAAGCTTCCAGTTGGAAAACACTGAAATGAAGTCCAGAGTTTGAAAATTTCATTCAGATTTGTCTGCAATTCAATTAGGCAAAACCAGATGCCACAATTAATTGACTCCTAAAGAAAACTCAGAGGGAACACAACTTCCCAGAGCTCGTTTTGGGGTTTGATGTTTACTGTAACATTCATCATATGAGTGAGACATACTGACAAGCTTATTAATGAGGTTTAATTATTTGTGGCCACAGGTTACATGTT
The DNA here is from genome assembly GCA_933207985.1 of Pelobates cultripes. Lineage (NCBI taxonomy): Eukaryota > Metazoa > Chordata > Amphibia > Anura > Pelobatidae > Pelobates > Pelobates cultripes. The sequence goes on along the minus strand of OW240921.1, from coordinate 32,138,549 downwards.
TATTGGCCTCTTGGTTTACATGGTGTTTAGATAGGGAGAAATTCATGCTTCTTGGGCAAACACATAGAAGCATGATGGGCAAACACATAGAAGCATGAATTTCAAATTTACTTAATGGGCAAACACATAGAAGCATGAATTTCAAATTTAAGGTCAACATTGTAAAACACCAAACATTCTCTAAATCAGCTACTCTATCAGTTTGGCTACTCTGGCCTTAATTTTGAAATTCTCTTTGACTTCACTTTAAATTTTCACTTTAGTGAATAAACCTGTATAAAAAAAGTAATTTGGAATTCTATACAGGACCAGGCAAGGAGGATACATTAAGGGTTAATTTGCTCATTGTTTGTGCGCATCTATGTATCCAGTTTAAGATAGATATGTAAGGCCCCGCCTATTTATGTAGCGCGGCTAACAAGTCATTGCACTAGGCAAGTTATTGGTCGGGAAATGTGTCCCCAAAATTCCTCAACATCATTTTCTATTGTGCACCCAAATCTTCAGCTAACTGTTAAGGACCCTTGAGAAACTTGGTTTTTTTTTAGAGGCAATTGAAACATTAAAGAAAATATGAAAATGAGTGTTATGTTAATGGGAATTAACTATGTAAATAAACTGTTACTTAATAGACGGAAGGTATAAATCCCCTTCGAATAAAAAAACTAATAAATAAAGGTACCAAAACAAGAGGTTTGCTTGTATTATAATAATACAGGACTTGGGAACACAAGTGGAGTAATGTAATGTATTCATATATCTGTGAAAATGCATGAAATGTATTTAACTTCTAAGAATAGCTTTATCTTGTTACACTGATTGTGACATTCTTTCCACCAGTATGGACTGCATAGTCACTACCTCGATTACAAAGTAATCTTTGACAGTTAATGTTCCTTTTCTTTTCTTTTTGTAAACTGTACATATGAATAGGACTTCAGACAGGATATTAAAGGCATTTAAACAGGATGAAAGGAGATTTAGTCTAAGGCAAAGAAAAGGTTTTTTTTTTTTACAGTAAGAACAATAATTAAATACATAAAGGGAATCAACACAGTAAAGGAGGAGACTATATTTAAAAGAAGAAAAACTACCACAACAAGAGGACATAGTCTTAAATTAGAGGGACAAAGGTTTAAAAATAATATCAGGAAGTATTACTTTACTGAGAGGGTAGTGGATGCATGGAATAGCCTTCCAGCTGAAGTGGTAGAGGTTAACACAGTAAAGGAGTTTAAGCATGCGTGGGATAGGCATAAGGCTATCCTAACTATAAGATAAGGTATTTAGAAAATTGGGCAGACTAGATGGGCCGAATGGTTCTTATCTGCCATCACATTCTATGTTTCTATGTTTCTATGTAATAAGGATGTGGAATTCCCTGCTTGAAGAAGTGGGTTTATCAGAGTCCGTACAGATGTTTAAACAGAAATAGGATAAATACTTACAAAAATATATTATTCAGGGATATACTTTTTAATTAGTAGGGGTATAGCTTCTTCATCCTAGGAGATATCTGACTGCCATTCTGGGGTCAATAAGGAATTTTTTCCTAGTTTGTTGCAAAATTGGAAGTGCTTCAAATTGGGGTTTTTTTGCCTTCTTTTCGATCAACAGCAAAAACAAATGTGGGAAAGGCTGAACTTGATGGACACGTTTTTCAGCATATGTGACTATGTAAAGACTAAGATGCTCTCTAATGCTGTACCAGTAAAATGAATATATCGTTATTGACAAATGTTAATAGGTGTACACAGACCTTCTAGATGTCACTGGTCTACCTATGGTATTGCTTTAGCAAATCTGAAACACTGTTGTGTAACTGGTCATTAATGGTCAAGATACAGCTCTCAGAGGCTTTTACACAACATCTGGCCTGTCTCATAATGACCTAGGTAACACTGTATTATTTCACTGACTTAGAATGTCCCAGGCACACAGTACGTGAATACAGAGATTTGTGTGCCACACATCATTCATTAGGACAGCCAAGAGGCCAGTTCTCCATCCCCTAAGTAAACCTGTTCATTCACAGTGATCTTTATAATAATAACATTTACTAGTATGGATGTCACTTTAACAGCGTCCTACAGAATAAATATAAAGGGACACATTAAGGTACACTATCCCCGGTCTTATAATTGTCCCAGAATAACCAGCAGTGTCCTTCATGTGTCTTTGATGTTCCTGTTTGGGAGGTGAGTGTTTTGCTTTTCTCTCCTGCCACATTCCCTCTCTCCTCGCCCCTCTCCTCGCTCATCACTAACATAATTGCATTGCTGGCAGGCGCTTGCTTTTCTCTCTTCCTCTCTCTCACTCTCTCTCATTCCACTCCTCGCTCACTTCACTTCTATCTCCATTCTATGCACCAGGTTGTTGGTTTATTTGCATCCCATTGATGACTCCCCATTTTATTTCTTCACTTTTTTTAACCCTTTGTCCTAACCTTGATCCATCTAGTGTGCTCTCTAGTACTCTCTCTTTTATCCCATTTCTCCATCTATCACGGGTTTTCTGTTGCTCTCTCTCTCTCTCTGCTTCAGCCGTCTCCCTCACTTTCAAACATGATGCTCTTTTTATCACTCTCTCTTTGTCTCTTTCTGACTTGGTTTGTTTAACTCTCTCTACCTGTCTCTTTCTAAAACTCTGCCCTAACTCCTTCCTTGAAAAAAAAACAAAAAAAAAACACTTTTCTCTACTCTGAACATTCCATCAGGTGTATCCATTGAAGTCACAATTGTTGGGAATTGAACGCAAACCATATTTCAAATTTAAGTCCAATATAGTCGAACTGGAAAAATTCTCCACTGTCTATGCTTCCAATTAAAGCTACTATGACCCTAAATTTGAAATTCACCTTGAATCCTCTTGAACTCCCAATAATTTTTGCTTTAGTAAATAACGCTGTCAGTATCCTCCTCCCCTTTTCACTCTCTCCCCACTTGTTCTACAAGCCTTGCTGTCTCTTCTGCACTTCTCACTCATAACCCCCTGCTCCACCTGTCCTCCCTTCTCTCACACACATCTTCTACCCCCTTTCTCTTATCTGATTATCTCTTTTTCAAGGCCTGAGTCTCATGGCCTTAACCCACTTTGGCTCTTACATGGGTTTATTCCATTAGCCGGCTAAGAATGCTGTGAGCAAGTGTCCTATTTTGCCCCGATCGGGTCAATATTTTCTTTGTAACACACTCTTATCTATCACTTCTAATATATTTTTGCATCTGTCCCTCTGCGTCGTCCCCCTCACTAATACCATCTCCGGCCCCTGCCAGCTCTTTTCCTGCCCTTCCCCCCATGCTGTGACTGTCTTCCCCTTCCACCTGTAGATCGCCTGTTAAAATCAGTCACACCAGGACACTGCTGATACATTATACCCAAGGACTGCAGTATGTAACAGTCAAAAGTTCAGCCTCTAGGAGGAGATATTGCTTCTCTTCTGTCTAATTTCCATTAGCATCCCCTCCCAACAACTAATGCTTTTCCTCGTTAGCATTATGCCTATTACATACTGTATCTGCATTTCTCTCTGCTATTTCATCTCTGTCTCTCTCCATATAACTAGGGCTGTTTGTCCATTCAGTCCCCCTCTAACCTTTCTCTGCCCCACAATGCATTGTTTTCCCATCACACTACATCCCCACATCCTGGTTCTTCTGATAAGAAGGGGGCAATGTCTATGGAAACCAACAGAATGTGTCACACCATGTAATACTTTACTTTAGAATTGCTACAGTTTAGCCTTGATAAATTTGGACCTCTTATTACCCAAACTAAACCACCTCATGCTGCAGTTTACCATTCTAATTCCATTTTATTTAACTTTGGCTCCATTTTCATCTGTTTTACTTGTATTCTCGTAGCAAGTCACCCACATAGCTACTCTAGTTTTCCTATTATTAATTTCCCCCCCATTTTTTTAGCCCTCATAGTCTCACCTGTTACCCCTATGCATGGTTCTTAAAGGGAAACTCCAGTGCCAGGAAAACAATCAGTTTTCCTGGCACTGCAGGTCCCCTCTCCCTCCCACCCCCCAATCCCCGGGTTGCTGAAGGGGTAAAAACCCCTTCAGTAACTTACCTGAGGCAGCGACGATGTCCCTCATCGCTGCGTCTCCCTCCGCGCTGCTCCTCCTTCTGACTGCGTCGGCTGGTGGGCGAGACTGATCCCGACCACCGTCGGGGAGACCTAATGCATTAGCGGCACCCATAGGAAAGCATTGAAAATGCATTTCAGTGCTTTCCTATGGGGAAATGAGCGACGCTGGAGGTCCTCACACAGCGTGAGGACGTCCAGCGACGCTCTAGCACAGGTTTTCTGTGCTAGGAACCAGGAAGTGCCCTCTAGTGGCTGTCTAGTAGGCAGCCACTAGAGGTGGAGTTAACCCTGTAAGGTAATTATTGTAGTTTATAAAAAAACTGCAATAATTACACTTGCAGGATTAAGATTAGTGGGAGTTGACACCCAGACCACTCCAATGGGCAGCAGTGGTCTGGGTGCATGGAGTGTACCTTTAATTTTTGGATTCCTTTAAATCCAGATGAACTCCTTAAATACATCCCCCATGCACCTTTATTCTATCCTAACTTTATACATTTCTATTCATAATGCGACCAACCCCTTCCCCGGCTCTTCTAATGCTAAACCATCTGACTGTGCTTCTGATTAACAAAGCCTTTTTATGCTGACATATTGATTTCATGATTTATTTGATATTTATCAAGGAGCCAAGTCATCCCATCTCACTGCTGCATGCTGCACTAGGCTGCCTGTACCTTGTGACTTAACCAGTGATTGATATGAGAAATTAGGCAGCATTCAGGTACCACATTACCCCAGCCGATCCCACCCTCCCTACAAGCCCTTACCCTCCCCTCTGTTTAATCTAATTCTTCTTGTCCTAACAAGTGGTTTTTATTTTGTTTGTTTTTTTTAAATCCATCATTCTCCTTTTCTCTAATGTTACAGTATATATAATAATGTAGCACAAGGTATGCAGACGCACATTTTAAATAAACATGACAAGCTATGGGCTACATTAAACAGATGGAAAAATGCAAGACAGATCCTTACCCTGTTACTCTAGTGTTCTGGTGAAATGTAGATAGGCAATTTAACAAATGTATACTTGACAGAGGTAGTAAATACCTTGCATAGCCACCATGAAGAGGTAGTAATAGAAGCTAATTATACGTAATAATAACTGCTGGAATAAACATTAATCTAGGCACAGACAAAAGGAAGGTCCCCAAATGTTGTGTGCTTTAGGGTGTCCAGAATGTCATTCTGTTTAGTTAGATTGGAAACGGGAACAACTAAATTGGCAAACAACATCTAATCGATGACTTAACCCGTCTTACCAGCACAGCCACTGAAAGATGAGCAAGTTCAAGGTCATATTTATAATGTTCACAAGCACTGCTGCTTAAAACGAGTTCTGAGTCACAGGAATATGACACCACGCTAAGAAGCAGCTTAATAAAATCTGGCCCTCTGGGGCCCCATCTTAGTAAACTATATGGTGTTCTGTCCTAACAAACAACATAAACAGTAATTTTGTTCAAAAAAAGTTGAAAGAGTCTGGGGTGGGAGAGTAGACTGTTAATTAAATGTAAAGGTAATGGTTAGACTATTAAATAAAACCTTGATTTCCTAATGCTCAATGCAGACATAGAGAAGCTCATAAATAAATTTCTCTGATTCACTTTTTTTTTTTTTTTTTGGTCTAAATTTTCAGTTGACAACATGCAAATCATTCTAGTGAACTAATATATTTGACAAGTCCTTGTGATTATCGTTGTATTACATAAAGGGGAACTACCATGTCAGGTATTCCTTACTATTGTCCTGATGTGGCTGTTTAGAAGACTGTCTTTGCAGTAAAAAGGTGATTTTTTACTCATCTTTTCTTCCTTCCCACGCCAAGCTGTTTTCGCCGTGGCTGGCCCTGCCTTCATGGTTGAGATCCCATTGAAAGCATTGAGAGGCGAATGCACATGCGCAGCAAAACATAGCATAGTGCTGCCCCAATCAGCAACTACTCATAGAGCTGCATTGAATCGGTGCATCTCTACTGGAGATGCACATTCAGCATCTCTATGGCGCGTGGAGACGCTGAACACTATGCAGCACTGATACAGGAAGCACCTCTAAGTAGCCAAATAGGTGACTGCCACTAGAGATGTTACTAGGCATCTAAGACAGGGCTAAGACTATCAGGGACAGGCTATAGACACCATAGACACCATCTGGTTTTATCAGAGTCCACACAGATGTTTAAACAGCAATTGCATAAATACTTCCAAAAACATACAGAGATATAATTTCTAATTAGTGGGGTAATAGCTGCTTAATCCAAGTAGATATCTGACTACCACTTTGGTGTTAAGAAGGAATTTTTTCCTAGTTTGTTGCAAAATTGGAAGTACTTCAGACTGGGTTTTTTGCCTTCTTTTGGATCTAAAACAAAAACATATGTGAGGAAGGCTGAACTTGATGGACGCAAGTCTCTTTTCAGCTATGTAACTGTACTATATGAAACTAATGTAACTATGTAACCACTGCATTAAGCTGTAGTGGTTCTGGTGACTATAGTGTCCCTTTAAATAAAGTAGTGACAATTTATCCATGTTACCCTTTTTTTTTTTCATGAGATGCTCCATTTTACTATTAATGTAGCATCTCAGAGCGAGTTATCCACTAAATTGCACTTTTATTTTTATTTCTATATTAAGGATTTAGCGAGTGAAGGCATAATCCGGTTCAGATGAAGCAAATCCAGTGCAACCAATGCACATGAAGAGGAGAATTAGAAAATTGCTTCCTGCAGAATAAAGAGGTGTGTATTTCTTAATTTAAAGGGATATTCTAAGTATCTAAACAACTGTAGCTTAATGAAGCCGTTTAAGTGTATAGACCATTTGTAACGAAAATATACCCCAACACGCAGGATTTAAGCCAAACAAATGTCAGCACAGAGGGAAGGTACGTCTACCGGACCTTAGAGTGGCCGGACTCGACGTAAAGGAGAGAGATACAGAGTCAGGAGCGATCCGAGGTCAAGGGCACAAAGAGACAGCGTAAACTTGGACTAACCGGGGTCTGGTACACAGAAAACAGCAAGCCTGCAAACAGAACAGATAAGGATAAAGAGATAACGTAGTCAGAAACAAAGCCAAGGTCAAGTACGAAGGAACACAACTGAACACAACAAGCGCTAAAGGGAACTGAAACAGAAACTACGATAGGGCAAGGAACTAAGAGAAAAAGGTGAGTATATATACCTAAACATCTAATATGATTGATCCCTGTCACATCCACGCCCCCAAAAGGTAAGTGTATGGGGAGTGTGGCATAACAGGGACCAATGGGATGCCTTTTCCAATTTAGGCTCCCACTGTCCCTTTAAGAGCGCGCCCAAGACCCGCAGCGCGCTCTTAGAGTTAGGCGGGACACGTGTCCGCTTCTCGCGGTCACTGCCCGCTTTCCTCTTACAGCCGTCGGATGAGCTGCGTGCGGCTCGTGCAGCAGCAGGACCACGCGCGGCTCGAACAGAGGACCCCGGCCGGCCCCTGGAAAGGGTAAGTACCGCTGCACCATGCCCCTGAAGTCTCACTACTCAATTCTCTGTCACTACTCATTCTGTCCTCTAGCACTCCCTCTCTCATACTTGGGGACTTCAATATCCCTATCAACAAGCTCAACTGCCCTGATGCCTCTCATCTGCTCTCTGTAACCTCCTCCTTTGAACTCACACAGATTTCTTCCTCAGCAACTCACACTGCAGGAAACACTCGACCTCATCTTCACCAATCTCTGTACCACCTCTGATCTCGCCACTGTTCCATTTCCTTTGTCTGACCACCAACTGCTAACATTTAACATCTGCATACCCCATACCAAAATTTCACCACCATCAACTCTCCAACCTCGCAGAAACCTCAACTCCCTCGATCTCCAGCACTTCTCCACCAAACTCCAAACACTCCTTTTACCCATCTCAAATCTCAACTGCCCTAACTCTGCAACCTCACTCTACAACTCCACTCTCTCCTCTCAACTTGACATCATGGCACCTCCTACAGTTAAACACAGCAAGCACCCCCAACTACAACCCTGGCACACCAAGCTGACCCGTTACCTCCAAAAATGTTCCAGAACTGCTGAACGTCGCTGGAGAAAGTCTCACTTTGCATCTGACTTTGTCCACTATAAATTTATGCTGCGCTCCTACAGCATGGCTCTTTCCTCTGCAAAAGTAAACTATTTCAACACCCTAATAAGCACACTGTCCCATCAACCCAAACACCTGTTTCACACTTTTGATGCTCTTCTTCACCCTGTGACTCCCCTTCCTTCCACCACCTTGTCCGCCACAAACTTTGCATCTCATTTCACTGGGAAGATCTCTGCAATCAGGAAAGATATTTCTAATCTCTCTCCTACCCCTATCAATATATCACCCAACCCCACTCTCCCTCCCATCCTATGCTCATTTGCACCTGCTACAGCACAAGAGGTTTATGCTCTGCTCCTGTCCTCCCACCCCACCACCTGCTCCCTCGATCCTATTCCCTCGCATCTCATCCGCACTTTGTCTCCATCTCTTGCTCTTCCTCTCGCTAACATTTTCAATCTCTCCCTTTCCTCTGGCACATTTCCCTCACCCTTCAAACATGCAACCGTAACCCCAATTCTGAAAAAGCCCAACCTTGAACCCAACTCCCCATCCAACTACCGCCCTATCTCGCTACTGCCATTTGCCTCCAAGATCCTCGAGAGAGTTGTGTACGCCAGATTGACAGACTTTCTCGAATCCAACTCTCTGCGTGACCCCCTTCAGTCTGGATTCCGCGTTGGTCACTCTGTCGAAACTGCTGTGACCAAAGTATCCAACAATTTAATTGCTGCTAAATCTCATGGCCAATACTCTATCCTAATCCTCCTTGATCTTTCTGCCACCTCTGACACTGTTGATCATCAACAGCTTCTTCATATTCTCCGTAACTTTGGTCTACAGGATACTGCTCCCTCCTGGTGCTCATCCTACCTCTCCCAGCGCTCTTTCAGTGTTTCTTTCTCTGGCTCTGCCTCTTCTCCACAACCCCTCTCTGTCGGTATCCCCCAAGGTTCTGTCCTCAGCCCCCTACTGTTCTCTATCTATACTGCCTCCCTTGGTAAACTCATCAGCTCCTTTGGCTTCCAATATCATTTATATGCAGATGACACGCAAATCTACCTGTCCTCCTCTGATCTCTCTCCGCTCACCTTGACTTGTGTTTCTGACTGCCTTTCTGCTATTTCCAACTGGATGGCTGCTCACTTCCTTAAACTCAACCTGTCCAAAACAGAACTAGTTTTTCCTCCCTCAAGTGCTGCTACTCCTGTGTCTGTCTCCATCCAAGTCAACGGCGCTACTATCACCTCTACCTCGCAGGCTCGATGCCTAGGGGTTCTTTTTGATTCTGATCTCTCTTTTACTCCCCATGTCCAATCAATAGCCAAATCCTGTCGCTTCCAGCTCAAGAACATAGCGCGCATCCGCCCATATCTAATGCCGGACGTGGCTAAGTTACTGGCTCATGCAGATCTCTCGCATTGACTACTGCAATCCCCTTCTCACCGGTCTTACATGTTCCCAGCTTGCACCGCTGCAATCTATAATGAATGCGGCTGCGAGGCTTATTTTCCTGTCCGGTCGCACCTCCCACGCCTCCACGCTCTGTCAGTCCGTGCATTGGCTTCCAGTTAGATACAGGGCCCAATTCAAAATTCTGGCGCTAGCTTAGAAATCCCTACATAATGCTGCTCCAACATACCTATCCTCCCTCATACACAAGTATGTCCCGTCGAGACCCCTGCGCTCAGCCCAAGACCTACGCCTATCCTCTGCCCGGATCCCCACCTCTGATGCTCGCCTTCAGGACTTCTCCAGGGCTGCACCTATTCTGTGGAACTCCCTTCCCTCCTCAATCAGACTTTCACCCAGCCTCCACTCCTTCAAAAAAATCTTTGAAAACTCACTTCTTCATTAAAGCGTATCAATTAAACTGTCAGCAGGTTTCTCATCCCCCCACCCCATGACTACTTTCCTGCAACTGTCAAAAATGACCTACCAAGCACTCAATAAACCCTTCTCTAACAAACTATTTAATTCCTCTACTTTAACCCTTTGTGTCACTATACCCCACTCCCTCTAGCATGTAAGCTCATCGAGCAGGGCCCTCAACCCCCTCTGTTCCTGTACGTCCAGTGGTCTGATCTCAATTATGTGTCTGTTAGTCCACCCATTGTACTGCGCTACGGAATTTGTTGGCGCTATATAAATAATAAAATAATAATAATTTAAGAGTTAAATCACCTTTGCTCCTGTTTATGTAGCCTTAGCCCACCTCCCCTGGCTGTGACTTACACAGCCAACATGACAAAATGGCTTAATTTTCAATCAGATTTAAGCACATTATGTTTACTTCAGCTGTTTTTATCCTCTGCTCTTTTAGTTGGACTTGAAGGGGACACTACAGGCACCAAAACAACTTTAGCTTTAAGGGACACTATAGGTACCAAAACAACTTTTGTTTAAAGAAGCAGTTGTAGGGCAGAGATCATGCTGCTATACTCTCGCTGCTCAATGCTCTGCCATTTAGCAGTTTAATCACTTTTGTTCATGCTATTCTAGTCACACTTCCCTGCATGTGACCTGTATAGAATTCCTAAACACTTCCTGTAAAGTGAGATCTAATGTTTAAGCTTCCTTTTTATATCACATTCTGTTTAATTTAGAACTTCTTATCTCCTGTTCAGTTAATAGCCTTCTATACAATGCAGGAGCCTCCTGAGTGTGATTAAAGTTACTTTTTAAAAGCAGGAGATATAAACATCTAAAACAAGTTAACATCTGATCAAATAAAAATTTTTTATCATGCAGGCTTTGTGAGTGACAGCCAGGGGAGGTGTGTTTAGGGCTGCCTAAACAGAAACAAGAGTGATTTAACTCCTAAATGGCAGATGATTAAGCAGTGAGACTGCAGGGGTATGATCTAATCACCCAAACTGTTTCACTAAGCTAAAGTTGTTTTGATAACTATAGTGTCCCTTTATTTTATTTTTGACACTTCAGAAATGTATACCATAGTCATTAAATGTTGGGATATGTAAACAATATTTAAAAAATCCTTGTAATTGTTCCTCTTTCCTAAAAGTCTGGAGTGAAGAGGGATAGTTAATTTGTATAAGTAGGTGGTTTTTTAGAGGGAGGTCAAACTTTTACTTTAGTAATCCAGATTTAATTTCTTACTTTATTCATATCATCCTGGAACCGTCATCATTCTCAACCATTTTTCTCTCCTTTTATTCTATTTCCTAATCTTCAATTATTATTATAATTTTTTTTTTACCAATTCCTTGCTAGATTTCTTGGTAGTTTTCCTTTTAAGGTGGTCATAGTCCAACACTGAAACCATGAATACAGCCGAATAGTTTGACAGAACAATGGGTGCTTGTTTCCTGACTATTCCCATTCTGGACTGCCCAGCACAAAATAAATGGTTTTGACAGACTAATTGAAGCTTTCAAGCTAATTCTCCCTGGGATGTATTTGCTAAACTGTGAATATTAAAAGGGAATTACAAATTGTAGCCTGACATTTTCAATACATATTTTGTGATTTTGACCCAGAATTTGCAATGCCCTGGTGTAATGTCCACATATTCCATTACGTGATGTTTAATCAGAAATATTAATTTAAGGCTTAGATTACTAAACTGATGGTTTGATTCCAACTTTGGTAGTTTGGCCTAAATTCTGTGAACTGGCAACCAGCTCGCAAAATCTCTCTTTCAATCGAAAAACTCTGTAAGAACCTTTTTTACATATCACATTTCTCTGTGGTAAAATAAATCTGCATGCCTTGGTACTGTAAACCCCACTGTGATTAATTAATTCTCTTAATTCCATCTGAATATGAGTTCTACATGCTGTCGGGGCTGGGGGCGTTTCTTCTGTGCTAGTTTTTGTGGAATTCATAGGAGTCCTGTTTCAAGTGACTGATCTGGCAAATTTACATAAAACCTGAATGGGATAGGATTAATTTAAAAAAAAACAAAAAAACAACACACCCTATACTTAGAGTAACAGTACAGCACGCTCAGCAGAGCTTTGAAACGCTACATGTTTTGCCAATTGCTTATTAGGGTTAAGAGATAAGGTTAACAATATTTCAAATGCTGAATATGTCCAGAGACGGATTATGAACAAATTGGGCCTGGTGCTGACAATCACAATGGGCCTAATAACAGAATCATGTCAAGAGAAAACACTAAAGTAGTCATACCTCCCTAGCGTCAGTACTGGAGGGAAACTCATGGGATGCAGCTATAAGAAAACACGTACCTTATGCTAATCTCTCGATTTCGTCTCTCAAGCAATTCCATAGCATCCAGTAAAGCAGGTTGTCAGTGGGTGGAGTAAAATGGTGGGCTACTGACCATGTGAATCACATAACCCACAGAGCCCAAAATGGCAGACATGCCCAATAGGGCAGTGAGACTGCCTGAAGATTTGGAAGGTCAGTACGGCGTGACTCTATGTCAGGCTGCCCGGCAATCATGAAGGCTGGCCAACCAGGGGTGTACTATAGAGACAGCACCCTGAGCTGGGGCAAATGCTAATGATGGACTGTCCACTAGCTCTCACTTGTCCAGTTCTCTCATTACCTTCTCAGCAGGCAGCAGCTGATCTCATTGTGTTATCACAAGGATGAATAATTCTGAAATAGAAAACTCAATATATCAGGCAAAATTAGGGAGAATGTACTTAGGGCTCCTAAAATATTCCGACCAGAGCCAGATTAAAGGAACACTATAGGGTCAGGAACACAAACAAGTATTCCTGACCCTACAGTGCTTAACCCACCATTTGGCTTGCCACCCTATAAAAGTTTAAAACTCACCTTATTTCAAGCGCAGCACAGGTCTGCCGGCACTGGCGCCACCCCCTTTGTGACATCATCAAAATAGCAGGGAAAGCATTGAATTGGCTAAAACCGACACGGGGCGGGGCCAAATGCCGTTTTAGCCAACCAGGACTTCCTCATAGAAATGCATTGAATCAATGCATCTCTGTGAGGAAAGTTAAGCGTCTCCATGCACAGCGTTGGGACACTGAATGGCAGTGCTGCTTTGAAAAAATCCTGAAGGGAACTATTATACTCACCAAAACAACTACATTAAGCTGTAGTTGTTCTGGTGACTATAGTGTCCCTTTAAGATTGCCTAGGGACCTAAGCAGGGTGCCAGAATGGAGCCTCCCATCTTAGAACCATGGGCTTTATTTCTGTGAGTGATGTGTGTGTGTGTGTGTGTGTGTGTGTGTATGTCCTCCCCCCTCTCACCCACCTCCCACCACCTGCTTACCTTACCTGGTGGAAATGACCAACAGGAATATAGTTGGCTCAAGTAAATCTGTAGCAGTTGTGCAGATGCATTCGGTGTCCTTATTAAAATCAGTGCTTTCACATCCAAACCCTATGCAAAGTATAGGATTCACAGAGCAGCAATAGTAATACAATTCAGAGCTGAATACATCCAGCAGGATGCACATTTACAAATTATTGTTCACTTGTTATTTTAGGAATTTAGCAATTGCAAGTCTTGAGAGAAGTGAGATTTACCTGTCACAGCACTCTGATGGTAGTTCAAAATAAAGTTTTTATTGGATTTGAAGCCTCATTTAGGGCAGAGCTTCAATCACTCCCTTCTCTATTATTAAGGGGGGTGGAAAGGGCATTGGGTCCCCTAGCCACCTGGGGGAAAACAGTGTCGGATTGTGGGGCCTGGATAATGGAATATCCACCCACAATTGTATGTATATTATTATTATTTTGGCCCCAAACAATATTATTGTTTGGAGAACCCATTTGCAACTATCAGCCAAGGGCTAATGTGGGGCATTAGGTATTTCATATTATAATAGATACAAACGCTTCCATCTGCCACCCATGAGATGGATACTATGTTCCCCCGGTATAAAATTAGTAGGCACCACCAAATGGCCACAGGTATGGGTCAAGCAGTGGACATTAATCTGTCCATCCCCATTTTTTACTTTAAAGTCCCCCACCCAATGCCCAAGGGTGGCACATCAGGGTGACTATGTCTGGCAAATAGTTTGGATTTCCTAAAATCTAGGCCAGGATTTAAAGCATTTGAGCCCAGATTTGAATGAATGGAATCCAGGTTTTAGCCCTCTACCTATGTTCGGAGACTGAATTGCAGAATCAGGACATTGTTGAATAGGGTGAACAGTGCCTGGATTATGCAGAGAATAACCGTGTACGAATTCACCTTGCACTTTCAGCTAAAAGGCAACAACTCTAATGAGACAGAAAGGGGTATTTTTTCGAAACCCTTTATACTTAATAACCCTTAATAGGCCACATTTGGGGTAGGCGGCAGAACTGTAATATAGCTGAGTAATACAGAAGCATATACAAACACACATAATTAATGCCTGTGCTCACACTCCCTCTACACTTGGGTGATAGCAATGGCTGCAGTATTCATCAGTCCAAATACGTAGCATAAAACAAACAAAAAAAGTAACCCGTGCACCATCCCAATTCCTCTGTACAAGGATTAAAGGACCAACAAACTCGTTTTCCTGGCTCTATAGTGTTAATAGGTCCCCCCCACCCTCAGGGTCCCACTCCCGCCAGGCTCAATGCTTTCCTATGGACGGCAGCGTCTTCTCACTGTGAAAATCAGAGTGATTGGTGTGATACCAAAAACCTCAGTGATAGTTAAATGTGCATAGGGATTGGGAGAGTGTGCAGGTAACTTTTTTGTACTATGTATCTGGACTAATGAATAGTATAATCACTGCTGCCGTGTGTGAGCATGGGGCTTAATTTAGTTAATTAACAAAATAGTTTCTGGAATGAGTTAAATGTCAAATGAGAACTGTCATGTTTGATAGGATATCTAATAATATTTAATAATTCTTCAGGAGTTTCTGGTCCAGCAATCAGGAAACATAATTATTTCAAGGTAGGGAAGGGGTGTATAGGAAGTGAAAGGGAAAACAACACTGTTACTGTTGTTGCGTGTCTCTCGGGAAATAACTGTACTTCCAGCTTACATTTTAGTTTTAAAACAAAACCAACATTTTTCTGGAAATTACACAATTGAACAAAACATTGTAAATCACCTATAACTTGTGTTAACAATCTTTATGTGTTGCTCTGTTTTGTGTTTATTTTATATATAAACATCTGGCAAAATTACATCATAATCCAGTTCGGTTCTGGCACAGCCACAGCCAGGGCTTGCCCAACACATTGTGCTGCCTGGGTCCAAGTATGAAATGCTGCCCCCCCCCTCCCAAAACCCATATATGCTTCTGCAATAGAAGTGTCTCTATGTGGGTGTGCTGGGAATGAATTGAGCGCCTGTGTGTGTACTGGGGATGTAGTGTGTGTCTGTCTGTGTGCTGGGGATGTAGTCTGTCTGTTTGTGTGCTGCTGATGTAGTGTTTGTCTGTGTGTGCTGGGGATGTAGATGTATCTGTACACCATGTCTGTGTATATGCATGTGTGTTAGTATATGTATCTGTGTGTCTATGTATCTGCTACATTTGTCTGTGTGTCTGTATAACTGCATGTGTATCAGTATGTCTGTGCAATTGTATGTATGTCTATATTTCTGCATGTGTATCAGTGTGTCTGTGCACACATACAAACACACAGATACCCACACTACATACAGATACACACACACACACACACACACACTCCCATACATACACAGATACACAAATTACACACATACAGATACACACACTACACAGACATGTAAACTACACACACAGATACACACATTACACACATACAAACACACAGATACACACACACAATACACACACATTACACACATACAAACAGATACACACACTTTACATGCACATATACACACATAAAATTGAAGAGATACACACACACAAACATACACTAGACTACACACTTCCTTCCAGCTCTCTGTACAGGATAGTAGGTGCCCTGTTAAAGTGCCATAGTGCACGACCAGGCCCCTCATTGCATTTCTCCATCGGGTGGCCCTAAGGGCACGGACCACCTGATGGACCCTCACACAGGTTCCGAACCCATGCGTAGCTGCTGTTAGGGTGCCGCCTGGAGCCGTGGCTCCACCACGCTCTATGGACGGGCCGGTCCCGGCCATGGCCCACATTCATTCCGTCTCTCCTCCTCTTTATACCATATCCAATGGCAGAAAATGGCAGAGCTTATAACAATGATTGACAGGGACTCATAATGGAGGCACTATTTCCTCGATAAAACCAAATAAAGCATTGTGGATTCCTATATTTAGTCTTATTTGTATTTGTTAAATATAAGGGCTTAATATATATAACATTGAAAGAATGTTCCAAACACCATAATCACTGCAGCACACTCTGACTGCCCTGGTGCTCTCCTGGGTGGCTGCCATTTTGTATAGATAAACGCCAACCAGGGGGAGCATTCGTACCCCGAAAAGAGATGTTTTCCTTGCAGGTTTCAGCACAGGAACCTTATGAACAGAAATTGATAGGAGAATGTGCCATTGTGAGGTCGCTTGAGGTTGGTGGGGACACTTTTGGGGCACTGGCTAGTTTGGTGGGATTTTCTGTGCCTGGGAGACAAAGGGATTGTCTCTTTTCCCACATCTTGGCTTCCAGGCAAAGAGGCTCACGGGAGGAAGACCTCCCCTGTCATCCTGTGTGGGAGACCCCTCGCCTGCGTGGCGGGCTTTCCATATTTGGGAGACAACGGAACAGCCACCCCCAAGTATAGAGGATCCTGTTTCCCATTGTTTGGCATGGTAGAGGAGCCATCATGGTTTCATTTTTCAAGTTTAGCAGCATCCTATGGTGAAAAGTGTTCCTTCACTGGTGGGGCTACTAACTGCACAGGCCGTGCTGTGTCCCACAAACTTTGGGGACCCATTAGGTATCCCTTATATTTATGGACCTGGACACCCCAATGGGCATCTCTGATCAGGAACAGGTGCCTTATAAAGGGTGGCGCAGCTCTTTAGAAATTGTCAGGGGAGGGGGGGCAAGAAGAAAAAATTGGGAGGGGAGGGGGAAGAAGAAATTATCAGGGAGGGGGAAGAAGAAATTGGGAGGGAGGGGAAGAAAAATTGTCAGGGGAGGGGGAGAAAAATTGGCAGGGGGGGGAGAAGAAATGGGAGGGTGGGAGAAAAATAAATTGGTGGAGGGGGAGAAGAAATGGGGAGGGTGGGAGAAAAAAGAAATTGGTAGTGGAGGGAGAAGAAATGGTGAGGGGGAAAAGAAGGTGGTAGGGGAGGGGGGAGAAAGAAAGAAATGGGGAGGGGAGGGGGGAGAAGAAGAAATGGGGAGGGGAGGGGGTAGAAGAAGAAATGAGGAGGGTGGGAGAAGAAGAAAAGAACAAAACAAGCATGTTTTACAGCTTTAAAACAAGTAGCTCTCTTTTTAGTCATAAAATATTCATTTTCCATCAGGCTGCTTAAACAACTTCCACGCATTGTTTAAAATCCTGCCTCAAATTGACAAGTGGCCAAATGAATTGTTTGAAGCGAAAGATGAGGTCAACTGAGTATTTTTACTAAATAATAATTTTTCATAGTTCAATTTCAGTCAAGTCAAATTTACTAAACATTAAAAAGGCTTTATTTTTCTCTGTCTGATCTCCGAGGTTTCCAGTAGTATAGGTAATCAATATCTCTTTTATTGATCCCAATGAATTCTATCATTGGCCCATGTAAATAAGGAAGATTGCGGAACTGCTTGTCCTCACGAAGCTCTTATTTTAAGTATTTCCTGCAAATTTGTTGAATAATATAATAATTTAAATTTTCTTTATATGATTTGTTTTGTTCTTTTCTTTTTTTGTTTAATTTCTGTTTATTGATTTTGTAGACAAACAACAAGCAGTTCAAAACAGTATAGTACATTAGGACACACAGTAATACATCCGTAGTCAACAGCAGAGGTTTCCAATTGTGTAAGTACAACAATAATAGAGATCATACATGGGGTTACAACAAGAGATACAGAGATGTTACAGTATTACATTCAGTGTTTGTGCCACTCCTGGGTTTGTCAGCAGGAAAGCATTGTATGTGTCTCCTCAATAAAGAATGTTAGACTGCGTAACTGCATCTTGATGAAAAATTATAACAATGGAACATAAGAAATAAAAAGGTAAGAAGGCAAAAGTAAAAAGAATACAGTGAACATGGTTGCTCTGAACTGTGGTTTGGTAAGTACAGTTCTTGCCTGATCATGTATTCAGGTGTCATTCTCACGGTCTCACCTTTTAGTTATGTAGTTCTGTCTACACATAGGCAAACTGAACTGTGACATCCCGAATATATATATATACATATATATACATAACATAACCTGTGTCATAATGAATCAAACTGGATGGGGGAGTCCTGTAGTCCTATAGTCAGAGAGTCCTGGTGTGGGACTTCTTCTCCCACCTAACATGCAAATGCTTACATAGCACCAGGTCCACATGCGGGACAACAATACTTGACTCAATCTTAATGTTTAAGAGTAATCCTTTATTGAACACAAAGTATTAAAAATATACATACAATGGAGCACAATGTGCAGAAACAAAGAAGGGAGACACTAACGTGTTTTGTGCTGTACTACGCACTTCCTCAGATGTATTAGCGTCTCTCTCTTTTTTGCCCCCCACTGCACATTGTCTTCCAATGTATTATTAATTCTTCATTTTCAATCAACCATATTGAGTGTGGTATTTTTGTCCAGCATTTGTACCGAATATTATGAAAGAATCTTTACATCTTACAAAAGAAACTTTTTAGCCTAAAGGAATTATTTAAATGTTCCTTTATATTTTGTGTTTTCTTTATTTTCTTGCATGCAATTGATTGCTTTATACATATAGCATAAGACTCAGGTAATATATCATACCATCTATTTTTATTAAATGAGGAAGCATGTTCATGTACCTCACTTTGGAAGAATGCCTGACTATGCATAAGCTTATCCAAAGGGTCATCAAATGCTGACATCACGCTAGGCATTGAAGTGTTGTGAGAGTGAGTGTGTTTTGTATTTATCTTTACTGCACCCCTCACCCCAGTAAGCCCTCCTACAGTATTGTTTAACGGCGTGATAAAATACGTAACTGTCACTTTCAGAGAAATGACAGTTTCTCCATAAGATTGCACAAGATATCCTATGGTTCTAAAATATCCTTACATCAAGAACCATGTTGTCAATGTTGTAAGTTCAGTTCACAGCAGACATATCTAAAACCTTTATCTTTACAAATGGTGGGATCCTTGTCCGTCGATAATGCTTAACGTATGTTTATAATAACACTAGAAAATATGTTTCTATACATTTTTCTAAATTTCTATATTTCCCTTTTTTTATTAATTAAATCTTCCAGGTTTACGCCACACAGAGAGGCTGACAATCTCTGATCTTGAACAGCCGAGCAAAACATTGTCTCATGACTCAGAATCTTGAAAGTCATCACGCTGGACCTGATTTGGTTTACTTAGCAGCAGACAGAGGAAGCTTATGACAGCTCTAAATGAAGGGGATGAAGCGCAAGGGGATAACTTTAGAGTGAAATAATTTGGAATCACAGATTAAAATATATACAGTATGATATAGCACAGATATATTTAAAAAAAAAACAATGTATTATATGAAGGTATTTATAAAAATTGAATGTTGGTTATTTATAGGCCACTTGGAGCCATAGCAAGCAGCCAGACTGGCCCACCGGGATACCGGGAAATTTCCCGGTGGGCCGTCGGCACCTGGGGCCGGGCAGACACCTGGGTCTGCTGGCGGCCGCTGGGGGAGCTGTTCTGTCTCTGACCAGCGCGCAGCTTAATGAGACCGGGAACGGAATATGACGTCATATTCCGGCCCCATTCTCATTAAGCTGCGCGCTGGGGAGCAGAGACAGAACAGCTCCCCCAGCGGCCGCCAGCACACCTCCCTATGCAGCCATGAGACGTCATCAGCAGCCACTAGCACACCCAGCTGGTCACCCACAGGTAATATTCTGTCAGTGTATGTGTGTGTGTCTGTGTCATGGTGTCTGTGTTGTGTGTGTGTCTGTGTCATGGTGTGTTTGTGGCATGGTGTGTGTCTGTCATGGTGTGTATGTGTCTGTGTCATGGTATGTGTGTGTGCCTGTGTCATGGTGTGTATCTGTGTCATGGTGTTTGTGTGTCTGTGTCATAGTGTGTGTCTGTGTCATAGTGTGTGTCTGTGTCATGGTGTGTCTGTGTCATGGTGTGTCTGTGTCATGGTGTGTCTGTCATAGTGTGTGTCTGTGTCATGGTGTGTGTGTCTGTGTCATGGTGCTTGTGTGTGTGTCTGTGTCTGTGTCATGGTGTGTGTGTGTCTGTGGCATGGTCTGTGCGTGTGTCTGTGTCATGGTGTGTCTGTGTCATGGGGTGTCTGTCATGGTGTATATGTGTGTCTGTGTGTATTTAAAAAGTGTTTTTACTCACATTTTTTTTCTCCCCACGCCGTGCTTGTCTCCCCTCGACTGGCCCTGCCTCTATGGCTGAGATCATCAAGCTTGATGATCTCAGCCAATCCAATGCTCTGCCATAGGACTGGCTGCAAAGGCCCTGAATGTAGGTGCTGCACACTGTGCAATCACACTGTGCAGCACTGACACAGGAAGCACCTCTAGTGACTGTCTGAGTGACTGTCACTAGAGGTGTCACTAGGAAGCAATGGAAACACTGCCATTTTTCGGAAAAGTCAGGGTTTACATTGAAAAGCCTGCAGGGACAGGCTACAGACACCATAACCACTACATTAACCTGTGTGTGTGTCTGTGTGCACCTGCTAGTGAGTGAGTGAGCTTGTGTTTTTATGCCAATGAGCTTATGTGTATCAGTGACATTGTTTATCTATGAGGCTGTGTATCAATGAGCTTGTGTATGTCAGAGAGATTGTCTGTGTCTGCATGTGAGTATGCTTACTGTATAATTAAACGTTTTACTCTGAAAGGACCAGTATTATATATTAGAAAAAGCAATATATATTCGAGATATATATATATAAACATATATATATATATATGGAGAGCAAACAATGGGTCGCAAGAGTATTCTGAGAACGGACAGCAGCTAAAATAGCCTGCCCTTCGGTGGGTCCCCGCTCAGAACTCATGCTGGTTTTAGCTCAACTTGTGCCATTACAGAGAGAACATATCTGAAGCATATCAGACTGGTCCCACCCATACGGGCAGTCCAGACCCGAAATGCCAGCAAGTTCTCTCTGCACGAGAGATACAGCAACCCCAGACGATCGTTTCAGCCTTGTTAGGCATCGTCAGTGAGGCATAGCTGATATCTCTCTAGGCACCGTGAGCAAGGGGTCCACGTCTGGATTACCCTTTAGACTAATGGAGAGCAAACAATGGGTCGCAAGAGTATTCTGAGAACGGACAGCAGCTAAAATAGCCTGCCCTTCGGTGGGTCCCCGCTCAGAACTCATGCTGGTTTTAGCTCAACTTGTGCCATTACAGAGAGAACATATCTGAAGCATATCAGACTGGTCCCACCCATACGGGCAGTCCAGACCCGAAATGCCAGCAAGTTCTCTCTGCACGAGAGATACAGCAACCCCAGACGATCGTTTCAGCCTTGTTAGGCATCGTCAGTGAGGCATAGCTGATATCTCTCTAGGCACCGTGAGCAAGGGGTCCACGTCTGGATTACCCTTTAGACTAATGGAGAGCAAACAATGGGTCGCAAGAGTATTCTGAGAACGGACAGCAGCTAAAATAGCCTGCCCTTCGGTGGGTCCCCGCTCAGAACTCATGCTGGTTTTAGCTCAACTTGTGCCATTACAGAGAGAACATATCTGAAGCATATCAGACTGGTCCCACCCATACGGGCAGTCCAGACCCGAAATGCCAGCAAGTTCTCTCTGCACGAGAGATACAGCAACCCCAGACGATCGTTTCAGCCTTGTTAGGCATCGTCAGTGAGGCATAGCTGATATCTCTCTAGGCACCGTGAGCAAGGGGTCCACGTATATATATATATCTCGAATATATATATATGTATATATATATCTCGAATATATATTGCTTTTTCTAATATATAATACTGGTCCTTTCAGAGTAAAACGTTTAATATATATATATTACTCAACCATCTGGGGTGGCAAGACATAGCCTTACTTATTACATACGGCAATATATGGCGCAATGACTTATGGGGCTGGCATAGATTTTTTTTCCAGGGCTGCTTTGTATCCCCAGTCCGGCCCTGCGTGGGGGAAGGGGTTAGCCCTGAGTTTGCAGCTGTACAGGGGACACATTCAAATTGATAATTCAAAGTTAAATTTCTGCATTATCATGGTAGCTGAAGAGGCGTGTGTTATGGTACTGGTGAGAGCCTGTTTTCTGTCAAATAATTAAAACCGACAGACCTATTGCACTGTATAAGGAACAATATAGACCTATAGCTATAGGTATTACGGTAAATAGTTTTTGAACAGTTTGACCGCACAAGATGGTGATCTCTCTTTCTTGTCCTGGAAGTTTTGTCTTGGCAGCCAGGGATAGGCTCTCAGACCAACTTCAGAATGAACTTAAAATGTTTGGCGCTGAAGGTAAGACACCACCCAGGCTCCCTTACCACCAGGGCTGGCGCACCCATAAGGTAATGTCCAGGTGACCAGCAGGAGGGGAGCGCACAGCACTTCCCTCCTGACAAGGACCCCATGTAGATGATGTAGTGTGGCCGCTCAGACCATGAGAGAGGATCTTCTTTATTCTTTACCCAGTCTGACAGGAAGCTGCTTGCTAAGAGCAGAATAGAGGATAAAGAATACAGGGGTTTGAGGTGAAAGAGATACACAGAGGGACTTGGTAAGGGGAAAAAGAGACACACAGAGGGTCTGGAGAAGGGGGGGAAAGAAACACATTGGGGCTGGGTAAGGTGAGAAAGAGACACACAAAGGGACTGGGCATAAGAAACACATAGAGGGGCTGGTGGAACAAGACACACTTCTGTGTGGGATGGGGGAAGTAGGAAACACACAAAGTCGGAGGAGTAAGAAACAGGGGAGTTTAAGATGCACAGGAAAAATTGGGGCATAAGATACACGGAAGGGAGGGTCGTAAACACAAAACATGGATAATATACACTACAGGGGGTAATAAATTCAAATGGGGGGCTAAGAGACACCCAGATAAAGGTGCATTATTTTTTTTAAGGTGTTGGCAAAAAGCATCTTCACTTGTGTAGCCAAAAATCCTTGCGCTGGCCCTGCTTGCCACGATAAAAACTTTATAGAAATTAAGTTGTTATTATGTGGGAGAATTCCTTCCTTTATGTCTTATAGGAGTTAAATCCCAATGGAACAGATTAATATGTACCTGCTCTATACCAAACTTCCTCTATATCTAGACTGCAAGTTTGTCTGAGCAGAGATTTCTTCACATCTTCTTTCACTTTAATTTAATTTGTTTGTCACAATTCGATTTTTTTGTTGACATTCTCTAAGTAATAATCATAATATTACTTATGTAATGTCTTAAGACGCTGCAAGGGAATTAAAGCATATCATTGTCACATACAAGTAATACTGAATGAAAAACGAATTCAACAATAAATTAGAAAAAGATAAAAGAGTAAACTTTTAATAGAACGGTAATTTTCTCTAATAATGTCTGCATTGCAGGATTTTCCTTCTTGCTACTGTTCATGTGCAATAAGCATTTCATTTATGCACTACTTAGCTGTAAAAGTATAAATGCCAGATTAAATATAGTATTGCAGCTGTTTGACTATAAAGCACCCTCATCACTTACAAACTGGGAACGCTGCCTGCCGTATGTATTTTTATAGGAGATCGATTAATTGTGCTCTGTCAGGCTCCTTCCTATTCCATTGTAACATGTGCAGGTATAAGGTGGCAGAGAAGGAGGCTGTCACGAGCTTCGATAGCACTAATGTCAACCAAAAAGGAAAATATTGACATAATGATAGATGTGCATTACACAGCAAAATAACAAATAGTTTGCAAAGCTTCTTCCTGACATTTTATGTGATTTGGACAACCGGAGAATAAAATGCTAAATCATTTTTTTTTTTTTTTTGTAGGCGTGAGGATTTTCTTGAAAGCAATGATTATATTTAGAGATCATTCCATGCACCACAACCACTGAAGGGCTTAGCTCATGAGCGTTAACGGAGGCTCCTGGCAGAAAGGCAGTGTCCGACAACTGGTAGACCCCAGCTTTGTTAAACATTTGGCTATTTACATGGGGGGACAAGTGTGCTCCTGACTCCATAACTGCTACAGCACACTGTAGTGGTTATTATGCTTAAAATATTCCTTAAAGTAGCACTGTCACCGCCCACCCCCTGAAAAATTTGTATTTCATCAAAATAGAATCTTTATGAAATATATTCATACTGACTATGTTGGAATTTGACTAAAACTCCCTCCCAGTCAAGAGATATACTGATAAAAAGTAGGGACTTCATTGTCTCTGTATATTTCCGAAGCCTGACTTTCTTAGGCACTTGGTGGAGCTACTGCCGTCCAGAAGTATTGATCCGCCAGTCGTCAAGAGTGATGGCTGCAGGGAATTGACTCTGTCTATTTCGGATTCCGAGGTCTCACTGGATCCTCCATAGACCTCAATGCTGTAGGTCTGATGAGGACGCGTGGAAGGAAGTTGGCTGTGCTCATGATGGCCTGGTTCAGGGAAGTAGAAATCACCATTTCCTGTCCCTCCCAGCCACCAGAGCCCCAGCTGCAATGTCAGCATCGGAGGTCTATGCAAATTCTTCAATATCCCCAGACGATGACAGTGCGGTTTTGAAACATGCATAGGAGCATTCGAGTTAGCATATCAAAATGTGTTACACCCAGATGTACTAAATCTTTACAATATTGTATGACAGTGGATAATTATGGGAGCTGTAGTCCAACATCTGAATTCTTGCACTTTGACACCCCTTTCTTGATTCTCTACAGAGAAAATGTGTTCAAGATTGGCTCATGCTTCCCAGTTCTGGATAACTTACCCACAGTTTTGCTCGGAACAAAATCTACCCATATAGCCTTTTATCTCTCAGACACATCTATTGATATTGTGTGTTAGCATGTTTCTTAGGAAACTGGGAGAGTCTCCGGATTCCACCCCAGAAACTCCAGGAGTAACAGTTGAATGATGGACCTCTGTAAGACAAGTACATTCTCTTAGTGTGGACTGGCAGCAAGCTCCACTCACGTTCTTGTGTATACACAAAAATGTATAATAAAATAACACTTATAGTAATATATTGCAATGTGTACCGTATATACTCGAGTATAAGTCGAGTTTTTCGAGTTAATGTCTGTATTATGGCAACTTACATTGCCATTATACAGACCAGGACCGCCGGGCTCATTACAAGCCCAGCGGTCCTGTTAGGGGCTGGCAGAGAACTGTAACTTACCTTTCCTGCAGCTCCTGTCCGCTCCCTTCTCTTTCCTCTGGTCCGGTCAGCTCCCCTGTAAATCTCGCGAGAGCCGTGGCGAACGCACCGTGAGACTTGCAGTGGAGGAGAAGGGAGCTGATTGGACCGGAAGAGAGAGAAGGGAGCTGACAGGAGCTGCAGGAAAGGTAAGTTACAGCTCGCTGCCAGCCCCCCTCCTACACAGTGCACACCACTGGACCACCAGGGAATGAAAGCTCCCCTCCCTGGCCAGCTAACAAGCAGGGAAGGGGACAAAAAAAAATATAAATAAAAAATTTAATATTAAAATATTTTTTTTTAATAATAATTAAAACAAATAATAAAAATGCCCCCCCCCCCACCAAGGCTCTGCATCACATACACACACTGCACTCATACACACACACACTGCATTCATACACACAAACACACTGCACTCATACACACACACACTACATTCGTACACACTACATTCGTACACACACACACTGCACTCATACACACACACACACTGCATTCATACAAACACACTGCATTATATACACACACACACACACACACACTGCATTCATTATATACACACACTGTAAATAAATATTCAATTAATATAATTTTGGGGGGATCTAATTTTATTTAGAAATATACCAGTAGCTGCTGCATTTCCCACCCTAGTCTTATACTTGAGTCAATAAGTTTTCCCAGTTTTTTGGGGTAAAATTAGGGGTCTCGACTTATATTCGGGTTGACTTATACTCGAGTATATACGGTATGTTGTTTTGTTATTCCCAGTTTTATATCGCTCCAGGATAAATTGTTGCTGTACACTTAGTAATAACATAAGATGAGCATCAATTAAAGTATGTTAATACATGTTATTATATAATTTTCTATTTATTTTTTCAATTATTTTTTTTTTGCTTTATTTTGATTTGTATATTTGTTTAAAGGTATTTGCTTGCTGGTTTAAAAAACTATTGTCAAATGTTGTCCTTTTAAGTA
This sequence comes from Pelobates cultripes, assembly GCA_933207985.1. Classification (NCBI taxonomy): domain Eukaryota; kingdom Metazoa; phylum Chordata; class Amphibia; order Anura; family Pelobatidae; genus Pelobates; species Pelobates cultripes. Next base: position 32,112,027 of record OW240921.1, on the reverse strand, counting down.
AAGCACACTTTACAACATAAAAACATTACACACATAGAGTTTTTATCCTAAACTTTTTTGCACGCTATTAAGTTTAGAAACACCAAATATCACGCTGCATTGTATACAGCTCATTTACTTTCAGCAGTTGTTAATTGCAGAAAAAAAATATTTCCACTTCTGGAATATCTACTAGCTTCTCTACAGCACGTAACTTTCCGGATGATACTGTCTTGTGCGTATACTTTGAAGACTGCACATTGATCAATGATGCATTAAACATAAAAAAAGAAAATTATCTTCAGTAAGGAAGAGATGAGTCACACCTTACTCACTGGCATGTGGTCTGGCACGGAACAAGACTGATAGTGGCATCCTGGCACATGGTGATTAACGAATAACAAATCTTGACACTATGTGACCAACATATGTAACCCCTTCTTGGAATAGGCTGTCACATATCTGTGGGCATAATAGCATATATTTAAAGCAAGTCATGTCACCCAACTTTTTGATGTTTGGATGCCACAAGGAATTCACACATGCACTTGAGCTAGTGGGTGGCACTGTCTCTGTAGCTGGCAACATTTTGGGGTTTGGGTAAGAGAAGAATGTAGAACATGTGGAACTGGGACATTAGTCTTCCTGCAGTCAACATTCCAATTTGTAGAGCAATAAATAGCTCCTGTCAAGAAAGGAAAAGGGGAAATTGCAAAATAACTATAATACAATTAATATTGACTAAGGGACAATTAAACCATGAGACAGAAGCGTTTATAACCGGAAAACTGAGTAAAATATCAACTTTAAACATATTGAATGGATGGCGAGGTCCAATTCTAAGGATGGCAATGAAGTAAAGCGATCTTCCTAGAGAATAATGTTAAGCAAAAACTTCAAAGCAGTCAATGTCTATATCTTAGTGTCTCTAAATATATGGCAGAGGACTTTCACATCAATTTGCTGCAAAGTGAAAGTTACAAGCAATTGGTCTAAAACCAAGAAACATCATCACGTTTTTTGTTAATCTACTTAACTGGAAAAACAAAATACATCCCTTCAGCAAACCAAGACTGTTAGGATTCATGTTAGTGTTGCTATGTCACTTATCTCGGATTTCTTTATCAACAGGTGATGGAGAGTGCCATTTGGTCAGAAACTGTTTGATTTGTTTTAAATTTGCCAGGATAGTACCACTGGCAGATTCTAGGATGCAAGAGAGGACTGGACACTATTCACAGAGCATTTCAGCAGAGCTCCATTCATAGAGCCTGGCCAAACTCTTTTGAGTGCAGGCTTTAATGGAGATGCTTCCTCTTTGATGAGCTGGTCTACCCCTTGCACAGAGCCTGCTCTCTTTCCTGCCCATCTCCATCCCAGGAGGGGGACTGGGAAGATTGGCAGGTATGGATAGTAATACCAGCTATACCAGTAGTAGCAAGTCGGTTATGGTGTGTGTCGAAACAGACAAACAGGTAGGCCTTAAAAAAAAGGCCCATCTATTGACAGAGTATAAAAAAGGGGAGAGGTGGTGGGTTTCAAAAAACGTAGGCAGAATGTCAGAAGGAAGCTGGAAGGAGGGAGTAGATACATCCCTCCCACAATTCAAGGCATCCTGCCTTACACACACACACACACAAATACACGCATATATATATATTATTTTTTTTTTTTTTATTGATTTCCAATTGCGTCACAAACAGGGGTAAATTCCTTATTGATTCCAAAATGGCAATCAGATATCTCCTTGGAGATGTGCTATAATATACTATTTAAAAAACAAACAAACAGACTTTATTTCTGCGGAATAAAGCAACCTTTTTTAAGGGAAGTAATTTCACCCAATCTATTTTTACTGTAAAGAACCCTTTCTTTACAGTAAATGCGTGCACCAATCAGATGGTCTCTCTGAGACATCTGACTGAAAGTAAAAGCCTCTACTATGACAGCCACTAGAGGCAGGTTAATCCTGCAACGTAAACATTGTCGTTCCTGCAGACTGGCAAATTTTTCAACTGCTGGATTAAAATGGGGGAGACGTAGCAGATCACTTAATTTACATCAAGTGGTCTGAAGGCCTATAGTGTCCCTTTAGGGCATTTACACACTGTTCAGAGGAGAGGATAAATTTAACATAACATTTTTGGAATTCGAGTTGGACTATTACATTTAAAAGGGACTCTCCAGTGCCAGGAAAACATATCTGTTTTCCTGGCACTGCAGGACCCTACAGTACCCCTCTCCCTCCCACCCCCATCCCATTATGCTGAAGGGGTTAAAACCTCTTCAATGACTTATCTGAATCCAGCGCCGATGTACCTCCCATGCACCAAATTATTCAATGATTTCCTATGGGGATTCCGGCAACGCTGGAGGTCCTCATACATAACGTGAGGACGTCCAGCGTCGTTTAAAACACTTTTCGTGTTCTAAGAACAAGGAAGTCCCTCTTGTGGCTGTCTAATAGACAGTCATTAGAGGCAGACTTAACCCTGCAAGGTAATTATTGCAGTTTATAAAAACTACAATAATTACACTTGCAGGCTTAAGGGTAGTGGGAGTTGGCACCCAGACCACTCCAATTGGCAGAAGTGGTCTGGGTGCCTGGAGTGTCCCTTTAAGCATTATTAACAAAATGATCTATTAAAATAAGAATGTTAACTATTGCTATCTAGGCAAGGCAATAATCCTTTATAAAAATGTTTGGAACAATTATGGTTCATTTTAAGTAGATAGATTTATTTATTTAATGTTTTGTTTTTGTTTTTCTTTGATTTCGATGTCTGAAGGCCATTTTTGAATGATCTTCACTTAACTTTGGTTAATGAAGAGTTAACGTAATGTTGATATTTATCATGTTGATTTAGAGTGCCTGTAAAATATCTCTGTTTTGTTTTACAATACCCTCTGTGCCAGCAGTTTGGGCCAGGATTTTTCTAATGTAAGGCATTAAACTTATTGTGCCAGGTTCCTGTTTTGAAAAATGGCATTATGTTACATTTCCATTAGGCTTTGGTAATGGATTTCCTACAGAGCAAACATTTAACATATTCTCAAATTGGAAGGGCCCAGCAGGAATAGGAACCGTGCGTAATTACAAAATAAACCTTATTATTAACCCCTACTGACAGAGGATCTATGCAGTGCAGTTATAAGACACTTATCATACCCAGAAGGTATTCTGATACAACCGTGGGAATATGTTAGGTAAACTGGCAGGTGGTCTTTAAAGATAGGAAAGACACATATGCTGTTCTTATATACAATAGGGTACAATTCTATTAAAGGTTAACATTTCATAGATTATGTGCTGGAAAAAAAATCTGATTTTACAAGCAGCAGCCTAGATAAGAAAAAAATACAGTAACCTGCTTGTCCTTGGCTTGATATCAAAAAGGAGAAACTGAAGTTCTACCCAGTGGAGTAACCTACCACAGTCGCAGGGATTGCACTTTCGCTGTGTGGCCAGCTGGAGGGGAGCACAAAGCACACTGCTCCTGCACACCAGTCACTGTATGTAGCATGGCCGAGGGGGCTGTGGTCTGACAGAAAGAGCTCCCAGTGAGATAGCTAAGGGGGAATTAGACACATGTAAGGGCTGGGGGGGAGGAAAGGGGGGGATACAAGGAATGGTTGGTAGGGAATTAGACACATTGAGGGGCGTGATGGAAATTAGACACATGGAGGGGTTGGGGGGAATTAGATAAATGGAGGGGCTAGGAGGGAGGAATGAGACACATATAGGAGCTGGGGGAATAAGACACATGGAGGGGCTGGGGGGAATTAGACAAATTGGAGGGGTTGGGAGTAGATTTTGACACATTGAGAGGATGAGGGTTGGGATGAGACACATGGAGGAGCTGGGGGACGAATGAGACACAAAGAGTGACTAGTGTGAGGAATGAGACAAATGGAGGAGCTGCTGGAGGAATGAGAAACATGGATGAACTGCAGGAAGGGATGAGGCACATGGAGGGGTTTAAGGGAGATGAGACACATGGGGGGCCACAATGAGGGCCCATGGTTTCTAGTTATCCCTCTGGTTCTACCAATGCAGTCACGGAAATTCAAGTATCTTCTGCACTTACAGAGGCTGAGACAAGATTAAAAACAAACAATAAGGAAAATACAATGCACACTAATGTTATACCACATTACAAACAGATCATAGCAATTCACTATAAAATGCTACTCCAGACTGCTCAAGACTTGTACCTCAGCAGCCTTCTCTGTTCATAATGGCTGACTGGCAAGATGGCATCTCAGTACAGAGTGAATCCATGACTGGATGACACTGGATGACTTGTCCTCGTTTTTTGTTGCTTCCTTTCTGGTCCTGACTTCAGACTGTCACATGCCGTAACGTAGGAGCTGAGCTAGATTGCTTTATAATGAGAAATCAAGCAGTCAATCCATCAATCAATAAACCGATGAAGAGTCGATGTAAGACCAGGGCTTTCTCTTAGTGCTGGCCATCTGGCTACAACAAGTAGTGATGTCTTTATGTTAAACAGAAGCCCTTGGGAGTTCATTATGTTAAGTGTGTATTATCATTGCTTACTACTCATCAAATCTGTATATAATCTGCATAATGATTATACTACATAGTATGGGACTCTGGTAAATTATTATTTTGGGCCCTGTCCCTGAAAATAACAGGATCTAAACTATTTAAAGGTTGTGTCTGTTTTGTATGCTGTCTATGTCGTATTGTACTCAGAATCGTTCTCCTTCTTTTATCCTACTGTGTCTGTCGTACTTCCACCACTGCCAGGTCAAACTATATGTTAAGTGAATATAATCAGAGATTGTAGTAATATGTGTGTGATAGCTTGGCACAGACTACTGCATGCGTAACCGGAGCAGAGAGAGTGAGAGATTTGAATGAAATGATACCCTGGCACCAGGTGCATTACTGCAACATTTAAAAGATGTTAAAGACTATGTTCACTGTGGTGAGTCACAGTGTCATCTTCAGTACTTGAGAAAATCACTAGAAATGTACACCACTTCAAGTACCCAAGTGTTATATTTTGCAAATTAAAAGATAAATATAGAGAAATGTCTTTATTTTTTAGTAGAAGTTGTTTGTTTTGCAAGAAAGCAATTTTTAAAGCAATACAGAGTTTTAGTGGTTATGGTGTCAGGAATGCCCCAACTCTTTCCAATGTAAATAGTTAAACTGTTTTGGAATTATTTGATCTGTTGCCTGGGATTCACTTGGAACCACTCTCTGCCTCCACTGGAGCTGCAAAGTCTCACCCCAGAGCTGCTCCTGGCAATGCAGGGCTTAGCTCATTGGCAGAAAGAGACACTTTTGCACTCTTAGACAAAAAACTGTCCCTGCACTGCCAGGCTTCACATAAACTCTTAATCTGGAACTTCTGACTCTCCTGGGGACTGCAGGAAGACAGGGGCAACAGGTGGTGGTTTGGCGTTTTAAGTGTTCCTTTAATGCAAAAAAAAAAGCTAATTTTTATGATTTTGAAGTGTTAAAGCATATTGTTCCACTAGACATTTTGTGGATGTATGTGAACATTCATGGCTGTTGGTATGCAAGACTCAGTTGGGCTCACAACACCCCAAGTCAGTACCGCTTCATGTATGATTTCAAACTATTGTCTAGTGGTCACTCTTCCTATATACTGTAAAGTTATTGGCTATTGGTCCCACTTCCTGTATGGTGTAAAGTTATTGGCTATTGGTCCCTCTTTCTATACGCTGTAAAGCTATTAGCTATTGGTCCCCCTTCCTGTGTTGTGTAAAGTTATTGGCTATTGGTCCCTCTTCCTATATGCTGTAAAGCTATTAGCTATTGGTCCCGCTTCCTGTTTGGCTTTTGCCTATTTGTCCCTCTTCCTATATACTGTAAAACTATATGACAATTCACCATGAAGTCACAATAAGACGTTTTTCCGGTTGGCAAAAGCCAAAACGTTTTATTCACTCTCTACATTACACAACGTGCAATTCCCCATACAGCTCTCCGACCGAAACCCAGTCGTGGCTCATTGCTCTCGCCAACCGTCTACAGAAAACCCTCCCCATGGGTATAACCCTGCACACAAAGTTAAGGAATACAAAATGCCCTCAGCCAATTCCCAAAGGTCTTCGGTATCTTACGATACCTCCGCCTTTTCTCCTCTTCCTCCTTCTTGGCATCTTTCTTGTCCTCTTCCTTCAAGTCCAAGAATTCCTCGAGGGGAAGAAGGGAAAATATCTCCACAAACTCCCCTTTCCAAATTTTCTCTTACAGGTCTGCCTTTAAATGACATCCAAGGGGGCCTGCAAATGACACATGCACATTTTTCCGCGCCGCGTCTGCTCATCAGCTGACCCCGACGACCCTGCCGTTTCGCCTGTCTTGCCACCGACTTGCCACCGACTGTTAGCACCCCAGCTGACCTAACCATCTTGTCCCAACCGCCCTCCGGAGACCACACCTTCCCGAAATGCAGTGGCGACTCGCCTTCCCCAGACCACGACTCCAAAAGTGTTTTTAGATCACTTAACAATTGCTCAGAGTGTCGTATATGTATGGACTCACCGCCTGAGACCCCGGCCGCTACTGGCTGCGGGGCCGCCGTCCTTCCGTCCACCTTTCCAGGTACAGGAGTGTTCTGATGACGTTGACTCCCATCCGCCTGATCCTGCCTCGGGACCGCGGGTGTATTACTCCGCGACCTGTAGGGAGAAGATATCCTGGGTAGTCTTTTCAACTTCGGCCCTACCCGTCCTTCCTCCCCATGCTCCTCTCTGCTGCCCCATATTTCGCTCCCCCTTGCCGAACGACTGCTCCTGAAATCTCCTCTCTGATGAACCAGATGAACCAGATGCGCTGCGCCGACTTCTCCTCCCCCTATCCCTGGAGCTGGACCTCCTCCACCCTTCCCTGCAACAGGACCTTGACTCGCTGCGCCTGCTCCGTGCTGGGGTCCTGTCCCTGCTTCCCTGTCTTTCCGCTGTGCTCCTAGCACTGCTCTGCCTGATGCTAGCACTGCGCCGCTCTTCCCTCCGCTCGCTCCATGCAGCCTCCCTGCATCTTTGCCAACCCTGGGAGCAGCCTGAAGGGCCATCCCGCCTGCTTCTGTCACCCCTGTCGTCCTCAACCTGTGCTGTCCTTTGCAGCTCTCTCTCGGCCGCTGAGCCTGGCCTTCCCTCAGCCTGCTGTTCCCCCTGCCCCTGCCGCCCCCTACGTATTCTGGCTGCCCCTGCTGTTTTCTTCCCTCCTGTCAATGCTGCAGGACCCGCGCCTGGCCCCTACCCAGGCCGCCCCTGTGCTGTCCCCGCTGACCAAGCCTCCCCTTGCTACTTGGGGGCCGCCTGCACCAATAATCCAGTCTTCGCACCATCCCCCTGTCCCTCAGCAAGGCCAATAGTGGCTGACTCACCGGGACGTTCCTCTCGTGGGATCCTGCTCACGTGGCCCTCCGCCGACCCAGCCGCAGTCCCGTACATACTGAGGGTAGCTTCCGGTCCCAATCTCCTGCCTGCCGCTGAACCCCATGGCATCTTCTTCCCTGACGGCCTGTGCTTTACGGCCGTCCTTGCCCGACCGTTGCATGCCTGGGCTCAGCCGCTGGGGCGGTCTCGTCCTCCACGCCGGTCATCGTTCAGGTGCCGAAGAAGAAGGCCCAGCGTTACCCAACTGCTCATGAAGCCATGACAACCCTCTGTCCCTCACCACTGCCCGGACTCCGGCAAGGATCTTTTCCAACGATGCCATGGACCTGCAGAAACGAGAAAAAAGAAGAACCTCGCCGACCTGCCACAATTAACAGGTAAGTGAGACTCCGATTAAAATGGCCCCTATCTAACATGGCCGCTATTTATCTACCAATACCCCACCCCCAAGCTCCATTAACCTAATCCAGCCCTTAAACTCCTTGCACCTGCCCACTCTCTGGCTCTGTCAAGGCCCACTCCCCCACTGTGTTGTTCCATGGGCTTCAAAAGCAGATTGCCTTAAGCAACAAAGAACAAAGCACGGCAGAGGATAGTGAATGCAATCCCAGCATGACTCCATGAAACCCAGTCTGATTGATTGTATGCTGGGGCAATGTATTTCATGATAGCATGACTCCTTGTTATCTGCATGTAATGACAGTGCTTAATCCATCTTTCAGGATAGCACGTGAAAGGATTAAACTTTACCTGTTAATTGAATAATGAATGAGGGAAAATATTACAAGGCTTTTTTAAGTATGTAATTTTAGGCTGGCACTCGGTGATACGTATATAAACATAACCTGACATGTTGTATGATATGATTAACGATTGCTGTGCACAACGTAAAATCTGAAATAGTAATGACAATTATTATGAAGCATGCAGCCTGGTGCAGGGTGTTATATCTACAATTAACCTCTGACACCAGGTACGTTCAAGATGTTATTATCAGGTCACTGGACCCTTAGATTACATTCATGGAATTCCTTTAAGGAGTGAGAGTAGGAGGCACTGTGTTTATACAATACAGCAGATTTGTGGTATGGAGACCAGGTGCTGCGTTTGGTGTGCATGTATGTGCTTTCTATAACGCAAAGGAATCTGTGCGTCTTTTGTGTACAGTGAGTGTGCACTAGGTTGGTTTATGGTGTGTGAGAAGTAGAGATAGTGCACAAATGTAGGCAACTGTGACGGTAGTCACCATCACCTGGGGTTTCAAAAGGACATTTTATGTAGGACTCTGGACTATTCATATGTTTAATTCACCCTGCGTCCATTGTGGGTGCAGGGTGTGTGTGTGTAATGTGGTTGTTTGAGGTTAAATGTTAGTGTGTTCTCCTGTCTTGCTAATGCCCGCAATCAACCAGGTGGGTTTGGCTGTGGAGCCTGTACAGCGCCACTGGTTGGTTGCAAGGATCTAGCAACTGCTGTATGCACAAGGACTGCTAATTTGCATTTTCTGGCAGATTTTCTGCATTTTCTGGCAGATTAATGTCATCCCCATCCCTTTATAAATATGTTATTATGCTATTATAATTTCCTGTATATTTTGTGACATGTTTTAGTTATTTGAATTGTATTACGTTTGTCACAGCAATGTATATGTCATGAATGTATTGGCTAGTCCCAAGTAAAATAAAGTATTGTATGTTTGTTCCATTTGGACGGTCTCCTCTGTGGATTTTTAAGGATTCCAGCCACAGATTTGTCGTACCTGTTGGCTGGCTGCATGATCCCTTTAGCCCTGGGATAATTCCTGAGAGCTAGGTCCAGAAGGACCTTAGTCAAGCCACAGCGTCTGGGGCAGAAGAGAGGCTGTTTTCCCTGGTTCCAGATAGGAAGCAATCCTGGATGGATGTACCCAGCCCGGGGTACAAGTGGGTCGGCTACAGCAACCTTCGGCACTTCAGATGTACTTGATGCCTTTACAGCCAAAATGCTGGCAAAGCATCTGGGGAGATGTAGTTCAACACATCTGGCATGCCGAAGGTTGCCTACCTCTGTGTGTAAAACCAAAAACAAACAACAAAAAAGACAGTAGCCCACAGATTATCACACACTCACCTGAACAAGGGAAAATTAGCAAATATTACTGGCAAAAAAAAACCCTTCAATATATGTGTTCGGAATTGTAGTAAATTGAAAACATTATTGTAAAAATTAGGCAAAAGTAGCAAACTGAAAAATGCTCCAACTCAGTTACAGTCACAGGCAATTTTCAGCTGATATTTTGCAATTTGGTTGTCGATTAACTATGATTTGGTTTTTAGTTGAGGGGATGCTGTGACAATAAAAAAGACAATAAAAATCAATTAAACTAACAATATTCAAATATATATATATATATATATTGACTGTAAGCTTGTTTAAGTAGGGTCCTCATAAAACTATTGTTCATGTAATATTTTGTAAGTGTCTTATTTATTATTTAATTTCCCCCTTTACAATATTGTAAAGTGCTGAGGAATACGTTGGCTCTATATAAATACCAATAATAATAATAAGAAATATATATGTACTTAGTAGGTAATTCCCAACCAAAAATTTATATTGTTCATTAGCAATATGGCATCTGAGGGTCTGGGCCACAAGCACCAGAGGAATCCCTGGTGTTTTTAAAACTTCCCGAAAGTCATTTTATACAAACCTATGGGATAGATCCCATAGTCTACGAGCACCATACCCAACAAGCTGTAGTAGTTATGTAGTTATGCTGCTTAGACTGTCTCCATAATAACCAACTCACATCCAAGTTATCTCTCCAAAATATTTAAATTTTTCTATTTTTTTTTTATTTTTCTTCAGCCCTAAATTGCAAATCACTTCAATCTGTGACTTCTTCATTATTAGAGAACAACCTATCTACCTAAACTAAAGCATTCTACATGTATGATGAGTAAATAGCTGTAGCTTGTTTTTACATGTTTTGAACCCTTGTATAGGGTGCCCAGACGACTCCCATATTTTGTATGAAAACCTGCCAAGATCAGTTTGTTATTCTATTTCCTTCAGTTAGTCACTAGTTATTGTTTGGCATTGAGCGCACAATTTACAATGAATAGTGTACTTTTTTTTTTTAATCCTGTGTATGTGTTCTATACATTCCATTAGAACATTGCTAACTATGCATAAAAAGGGATGAAGATGATTTGTTCCTACCCCCTTCTGGAAGACATGCAGTGTTTATACATAGCATTTCAATAAATTGAGTCATATTCAGCTTTTTCTTTGCTACCCAACTTCTTTGCCTTATCTTGATAATTTATGAGTTATCAGACCACCAGATTCCAGAAAATTATCTTTATACTTTTATCTCTTAATCATGTTCCTAAGGGAAGCAAGAACTTTAAAAACACTACGCAACTCTAAGAACTAAAAACTCAACTTCACTCTTTGTGAAAATATATTTTCCTTTTAGGGCAACAGCTAGCTGAATAGATAGTATAAATATATCACGGAGATTATCAATCTGATTTTTCCAGTAATATTTCTTAATTTTCCCTTGTTCAGGTGGATGTTGGGATAACTTGTGCGCTATTGTTTTTGTTGTTGTTTGCTTTTGTTTATACTTATATAATAGTTTTTGTTTTTTGAACGAGGAGTAGAGGTTTTGTTTGTGCACTGTCTCTTCTTCTCACACGCTATAAAACAACCTAGGGCACACTCACTGTACAATCACTCGCACTATAGAAAGCACATTCGTTCACACCAAACACAGCGCCTGGACTTCATATCACAGACACAGGTGCTATTCTAGGACAAAGAGCTAAATAAGCGTCAGTCACTATGAAAACAAACAGAATGTTTATCAACATTTAGCACTTTGCACATATGATAGGAACTATTGATAAATCTACCACTGGGATTCTGCAAAATTGGATCCTCCACCCTTTTATTGGGTTCCCACTGGTTAGAATGGGTATGTATTCATCATTTCCCAATCACCTGCCCACAATAGACTGTATACATGGCTAGTGGCAAGTGTACAATCATTTTTGTCCTTGTCAATGAAAAGTAAGAAAAATATATTTTAGCAGAAAATTATTATATATTGTGTTACGTGGAATATGAATATTTGTCTTAGTTTTCTACTTTTTTCAAGGCTTCATTTAAGGAAAGTTTGCTAAAAATTCCACCAGCATAAAGAGTACCTACTAGCAGAGTGTTCTAATGGAGATCTCCAAAGCTACTTCCTTACCTTATTTTTTCATTCATTCACATGGAAAATGGGGTGGTAAATCAATACCAAAACAACATTCCTCTTTCAACTAAACCAAACTGATACATTAACATCAGATGGAAACAACCTTTATGTCTTTAAGAAACAAATGGCAGAAGTCCTCCCTTTCAGCCTTTCTATTATAACTGAGCCTAACTACATGTATCTCTATGGCCTGCTATCCCACTAGTGACAGAGACAGTAAAATACTGAAACTAAGAGAGAGAAGGAGATACAATCAGTGTGAGGCATTTTTTGCACTATTTTAAAGTGAATAAGTTTCTATATGGGGACATTAGACATGATAAGACAAAAAGCAGAAGGATAGAAAAAGACGACACATTTGGCAGAAGAGAAACAATTCAAAATAGTTATAAGAGGGTGACATGGGTAAATTGAGGTTATGAACCTTACAAGGGAAATGTTATCCTATACATGTATACAAGAACAGTCTATGGACTTGAAACTTAATGCTTAGTTATCATCTGCTCTACAAAGCATTGACCTATGTGCTGCTCACACAAGCGAAGCCCTACATACTCCATACTAAACTCTAAGCTGTATAACTCAGATATTCAGCAAGGGGTGCTCCCCCCATGTAGAAAAGTATATACCAGATGCAACAGTTGGAGGATTAAAGATCACTTGACCTTGGAAACAAACTCTAGAAAATCTGGCCCTAGGCCAGTGCTTTTTAAAAAAAATATATATTACTCCATCTGAGTGAAAAATGAAGTGTAACCAACTAGCGCTATATTTATTATCAGTGCAAGTGAAAACACCTAGAAGAGTATTAGCAGGATTTAGATTAATTGCCACCAAATAAGTCCGGTGAGCGCTGATTTATTTTTAACACACAAAAATCAGAATTGTGACGGGCCACCTCGTCACCTTGCTAGGATACCAGACTCTCTAACCAGTCCACCTCCTCTCAAAAGACTAATATCCCTATTTCCCTAACCCTTTAGCTGTGCCTCCCAATCCAGCTTTCCCTCTTGCCGACCAAGGGCTTCCATGAACTCTCCTCGAACTCTAAATAGGATCGTGGAGCTGCAGCGATCCACTAAAATGTTTAACAGAGTGCTCTCTGTCCCATGACCATCTTTCAGAATGCTTTTTGGAGGGTTAATAGAGGAGGTGACATCTAGGACTTGGAGGAGCTCCTTGTAGTCGCGGAAAGTGCCGCATTTTAAGGTGACCGGGAAACTCTACCAAGCACTCTGGAACTCTGTGCCGAATCGAAGGCAAGCCGTTTCCCACTGAACTTTGGACTTTCACCTAATTCGGGCTAGCCAGGTCCGATCTGGACACTTTGTGGACAGATTGAGCACTCCGGAGAGACCTTTCCGAGGATGTATGGCATGTGAGGGTGCTTCACTGTATTATATGTATTTTATGGGTTTTTGTATATCTGGCTTTCTGTGTCCGAGAGATAATTTAATTAACCAATAACTGACACCATTACTTCCCAGACACAGAGACTCCTGGGCTGTCTTATGTTACTTTAAATGGAGACACCATGCTGGGGTTCTGTGTATAAATTCAGTGCGCCTTTCCTTAATAAATCAGTTCTTCTTAACACGTCAATAAGTCTCGACTAGTGCTTTTGTGAGACTCTTCACTCAAGATAGCATGAAAACCAGAGTTGTGTCAGTTCAATGTAGCTTTTGCATGTTATCATCTTCATGTACATGAAGGACTCAAACTCAGGATAACTGTCAGCTGTTTGAAGCCAGAGAAAAAGGAAATGAAGGTAACAAATCACTGCAGTTACATTGGGGAAGGATAGGAACGGAAGCCTCTGTATGCAAGTAGACAGACCCAATTTAGTGTAGTGGTATATGAAGTTGGGTGAAATTTCAATACACGCCAGATGGCATCACTTTTGACCCCCAGGTAAGGATGTTACTTTAAATGTGAGAAATGCACTCTCTAGTTGAAATCAGTGAGTTAATGTATGGGTGTCATGAATTATTGTAGGATGTGGAGGAGGTGGGTGGTCCTATAGTAGTTTAGTAAGTGGGGAAGGCCTAGATGACCATGGATTTTTGGGAGATTCAAAGTACATAAGTTGTGTGGGCCTAATTCATGCAACAATTGCAGTGGGAGAAAAATGGACAGTTCTGGAAATAAATACAGGAATTTAAGAAGACTGTTTATTTTTTGATGTTGAGATATTTTGTCCAGGTAATATGAGAAGGACGGGGTTCCAAGAGGAAGTCTACCACTTTAGTGGGAGGAACTTGGCAGTGTAGTAGGAGTAAGGGTCAAGGGTGAGTCGAACCCCGATATAGTTCAGACCAAAGGTGCATGAGCAGAAATTGAAAAATACTTACAGGGATATTCACAAAAGTGAGAAATTGTAATGAATTCCAAGTAAATTTAAAATTTTCAGTCAAATTAGCCAAAGTGGAAAAATTCACAAACTGAGCAATGCTTTCGGTTTCTCTACTCTGGCCTCATGTTTAACATTTACTTTGAATTCTCATTTTAGCAAATAGCCCTAATATCTTTGAACATAAGTATGCAAAAGGGACAGTCATTTCAGTACCTTCTACATTTTAATGATTTTCCACTATAATAATATGCATTTCCCATCCCTAATTTATTCAACTAGAAACCTTAACCTCAAGTAATGGGGTGTAACTGTAAATATAATTGTTACTTTTGTCCAATTTTGTTCACTGTATATTTTCCTATTTCTTTTGCTTCCAAACATTTCTACAATATTCACATCAAACTAGTGATGGTGGCTGCCAATATAATTCCCAGAGCAGTTTACATATGGCTACATTATTCTATCCTGATACTTTATTTTGTCTATAAATGTAATATTATTTCATTATTCATGAAGATATCGATCACGTGAATTAACATCATGGCCAGTTACCAGAAATATTTCCAGAGAGTAATAAAATAATAGTATAATAATGATCCTTAGCACTTTGCTTAATATCTCTTTGTAGTTTTTTTTTTAGCTATCAAACATGTATAGAGAATATTTTGAAGTGATCTTATAATATTTGACATGTCTTTTTCAAGCTTAACACATCTGCTTAATACAATGCTCTTAAAGGTAATAATTACTGTTATATCACAATTAACAAATCACATTGTGCTAGTGTACACATCCTTTATCAATTTAAGTGATATATAATAAAACAAAAATAAATTTTCAACAAATACTTTTAATATTTATTTACATATGAAAGTGGTGTAAAGGTACGCTGCCAGGTGTACCCCATTGCCAGCCCACAGTAAGATGCACAGCCTTGCCAGGCATCATCATCTAGCACATCCAGTCTTCTGCAGCAGGTGTAGCCAGATACCTTTATAGAACAAAGCAAGACCATGCAGGTCTATGCTAATTGGCTAACCGAGTCAGCTGAGCTCAGAGCAGGATTAACTGACCCAAAGCAGCCGCCTAGAGCTCAGGGCTGTCAGATCAGGGTAAACCAACACACAGAGGATAGGAAAATAGTAGCTAAAATGAAGTGATAGAAAGAGTGAGACAAGGGGCTTAACAGGTGCCCTAGATTGCCGAAAATACAGAGTCAGTATGTAAGCCAAGGATTCCAGAGGTATTAAAAAAGCAGGGATCGACGCTACAGAATGGCAGAATTGTCAATATAGGCTGGGTCAGTAACAAGAAAAACAAAGTAGACAGAACGCACTCTCGGGCAATAATAAACCATGATCCAAAGAGAAGAGGGAAGCATTTATAGGAATAACCTAATGTGTCCCCAAAATATGATCTATTAAAAATGTCATTATAAAATAACTTACTTTTACAGAGTCCTTAAACCTAAAGGACTTCTGTAGGCGCTGTGAGGTTGCCATAGTGATCACCTTGCGAGATCACCGACTAGCAGAACATGGTCTGCCAAATTCACAGTGTTCAACCCGACCAGAGGGGCATGAAGCCTGCAAGTGACGTATGGCAGCCGGAGGTATGACAAGAGCTTAGACCCCAGTACTATAAATAGTAGGCCCCAATAATCATTCTTATAACAAGAAAAAAGGGAAGGTGGGGCACCAAACTGGAAACCTACCTAATATCCTGTGAGATCTCTCAACCAATGAGCATGGTTTATTTGTTTCAAATTCTGACTATTGTGAATTAACCTATGAATGTTCTAACCTATTTAAATTACACTTTGACTGAAGCACTACTGACGTTTGTTCACAGTCCAAGTTGTTGGACTTAGTTAGTAAAAATAAAACTCCCAATTACGATGAACTGCAAATCATTTTCCTCAGCCATCTGTTTTGAGTTCACAGTGGTCTATGATTTACACAAAGTTTCCTTTTGTAGCAATTTTTTGCTTACTTTCATGATCCAAGTCTCTGATTCTCTTTAAACTATAACTCTCTGACACCCCAGTTACTGTGAATCATGGGTGTTGTAGATCACGCAGCTGAAGTGCCACACATTGCGGTCCCTGAAGACATGTATAATATTAAACAACAAGAATAAGAATGTGTACTTAATTATATCAAAGATAATCAAATTCCAGCTTCCCACGTTTCATCAAGCATTAAACATGTTTTAATGTTGCTTTGTACTTTTTATGATAAAATAAAAACAAACATAAACCAAGTATAATACAGAATATTGCTCAAGACCAGCTTGGCATGTTTTCTTCAAACGTGGTTGACATGCACTCACATGTAGAATATGTTCAACGTAAACAGTTTCGAATCGAAAGAATGAAAACAAGACATAATTATGTGAGGCCATTGATTTTATCATGGATGACATGAACAGAAAGGTTGATCATTGCAGAACACGATGTTATTCCTGCTTAGTCATAAAACTGGACAGTTATATATTCCAGGTACTGTCAGGAGGTATGGAAATAGCACAGACCAGCAGTATGTAATAATCATATGCTAAAAGCGGAAATCAATGTAGTAATCATTACTGTTCCAATGGAATCACTTTGTATGTTAATGAATTACTTTCCACTTCCAGCGAGTGAATTGCACATACTGTTGGGTATCAGCATTTATGACACCATGTTGACCTTTTACTTATCCAAGAAAACATGGTGGACACACCATCTCTACTAAGCCATTGTTTGACAAGCTGAATTTTAAATAAGCTAAACTGGGAAAAAAAGTTAAGATTTTACAATCCTTTTTGGCATTTCTATTGTCTTTGAAAACATTAAATACATTCTTATTAGGGCTCAGCTTTCATAGAGGTGTGCATTTTAAATTGTTTTGCATTTTGTAATGTCAATTTCTGCTGCCTGTACCTGTGTGTTCCTTATTCTTACATCATACATTCCCAAGCTAAAACTATTTAATAGTTAGATTTTACTTACCTTGGCCTTTTTTTTCTCTTCTTTTTGGCCTGAACTGGAATTCAACCAAATTTGGGCAGATTTGGGGGTCAGTCAAATTCCTGAACTCCAAAAATAAATGACCGAAAGACATCGAATTTCATCTAATGAAGTTAAACTTCAGGCTTGGTAGGCTGGAACTCCCTCGAGTGAAGAAAGCAACTCTGTTAAATCGATAGGCCCTTGGTTTTGCGAACGCCAAGAAGGCCTCCTTCCTGGAGAATGGATTTTGCAGTAACAGCAAATCACAGAAGACATCAAGTTTGAAAAGGGTCCAAGAATCGGACATACGTGCTGCGCCAATCATGATACGGTTACTGGCTAGAGGAGGTGTGTACTTTAAAAAGCCGAAACTCCCTCCCACAACTCAAGGCACCTACCTTTTTAAATAATATAAAATATACAATATACTGTATGTATAATATATATATTATACATACAGTAGGTGGAGCATTCAGTATATCTGTAAGATGACAAAAAAGATTTGTAATGAATAGGTACTATGTACAATTAGATAGGGATAGTAGCACTCACAAGCTTGGAGCCAAATATAGACATATGGCTCGCATGGGAAGCGCAGAGGGTCTTTTAATAGGATGTCCCCGTCCTTCTTGTCATCACTCTCTCTCAGATCATTGTGCTGTTAGTGAGTAATCCAGACAGCTCTTATTCCAAATAAAGGTTCTTTATTCCATAAAGTTAAATAAATAATAAAATGGATAAAAATGTCCAATAAGACAGATAAAAAGTTTTTGGCTTGTGCCTTGATGCTCCGAAACGTGTTTTGCCCTATTACCAGGGCTTTCTCAGTTGGTATAATACTTACAGGCTTTCTGGCGTTCTTTAAATCACCCGTCGGCGCTTCACTTCCAGGTGCAGTTTTCTGTTCTTTGGAACGCATCTTGCATTCCACCCAGTTTCGCTGGAATCTCCTAGTCGCATCCCTCACACATCACTAGAGTGTGTGACTTGTAGATCTCCCAGTCACGCCTCTATCGCGTTACTGGATGTCTGACGTGTATATATAGGCACGTAAGGTGGAACGCATGATGCGCTCCACGGGATCTACCATCCAATCCCTTACTGTTATTGGTTGTCTCTCTTGTATGGGTGCGCCCGTGGAATGCCTCCCAGGGTGCCGATCCACTCGCGGTACATATACTTATACCTCAGGAAGATGAGCACCCACAGACACACCCCAAACCACATCCAGACCAGAAAAGAAGGCTCTATCTCCCAGGAGATACATGATGGATTATAGGAGTAAAATAAGTGCAGAAAGAACATGATATGGTATAAAGATAAAACAAACATATATAGTATATAAAATAGGGGAAAAAGGGGGGCGTGGCCTGAGCCTTGATGTGAACAGACGCGCATAGCTGCAGTTCCTGGGTTGACAGGGTGCCAACAGCGTGTTTCACATCATTTCAAAGAGACACTACCACCCCTGGAGAAGGGTAACTTGCCCGTCCACATGGCCTCCAAATCTGGCAAAAAAAAAGTGGCCTAAAGCAGCAGATCTCCGGGTGTCCTCGATATCACCAACGCTACAGAGGGCCCAAGATCGCAACCACAGCCTTTCCTCTCCGACAGCAGGCTCAGAGGTGAGCGGCGTCACCTCAGTCTCGAAGCTTAACCCGACACCGGCAACAGATCAATCAGTCCGCCGCATGCTGGGGGAACTACAGACCTCACTGCAAGCCAATTTTTATCAACTGGCCCGAGAAATCAAAGCCGAAGTCCAAGCAATTGGTGACTGCACTTCCCACCTGGAAGATAAGACAGAGGAGCTAATTGAAGTGCACAACACACTGCAGACGCTCACGCCGCCATGGAACAAAAGCTGCAAGCTCTTGAGAACAAAGTGGCGGACCATGAGGATCGGGAATGGAGCCATAATATTAGAACCAGGGGGAATTCCTGAGACTATTACACCACCTGAGTTGCCTGCTTACGTAATGCGCCTGTTCAAGGAGTTGCTCCCGGAAGCCTCTGACAGAGACCTGCTCTTGGACTGCATGCATCGTCTGCCGAAGCCAAAGCACCTGTCCCCTTCAGTACCCCGAGATGTTATCGCGAAGGTACACTATTTTGCCACCAAGAAGGGTATCATGAAGGCTTCTCGGACCCCAGGGGCAGATCTATTTGCACACACCATGCTGAAGCGCAAGGCCTTTGTTCCTATTACCCAGGTACTTCACAGAGAAGGAATCCCGTACAAGTGGGGCTTCCCACTAAGGCTCCTGGTCAGACGCAATGGAGTTGAGGTAATTACAACACCAGAAGATGGCCACAAACTCCTTCGCCTCTGGAACCTTGAGGTGGAAGCCGAGAATCCGAAAAGGCGTTCGCCACACAATTTGCAGCGGAAGGTACCGCAAGATTGACAGAAAGTGGCGTCTTCCAAGTGAACTAGTAGGGGATACTACCAAAGGCGTAAAACACTCCACCCAATACAGGTACACTGAGTAAGGGGTGGGAAGTAGCGCTGGACTATACACAGTTACCTTCCACGTATTACTTAGCGGTTAAATTTTAAATATATATATATACACATAGACAAACAAAAAAAACGCAAAAAAAATGGTGACAGAAACTATAAAATAGAAAAGGAAAAAACAAAACAAAAAGACAACAAAAGAGTAATTCTGTTATATGGGATTTCATGGCATCTAGTTTGTCCCAGGACGCAGCCTGGCAATGTTATTTTACTGTCTCACGCTACGGGGGACTTAACCTTTTCGCACCTATTCACCCCCATGGTCAGGTGCATGCTGACATGGGTTTTTTTTTTGTGTGACTCTTTTAGCCCTGGGATCAGGGCACAGCTGAACAGACATTTGTATATAGTTACATTTCTTTTCCTGTGTTACCTGTTTGTTTTTTAGTTGTATGCACAAATATACGGAAATACTGGGGCAGAGGGGGAGATGTCTGTACCTAGCCTTTCGGGACACACCTCATACACTAGACCCTAGCAGTCTTGGCCACACACCTTGGCAACATAACTGGTCTAGAGGGAATCAAATTCCTCACACTATACAAGGGTGGTCTGCACACGCACCAGCCATAATTGGGGGGGCCTCGTGGAACAGGGCGTGAGGAATATTGGGACGGGAAACTATGAACTTTTCACGACATTGATTCTGGGGCTTGGAAAGAGTAGGCTCACGCACCCGATAACTAACTATGGCAAGTTTGAAAATCGTATCGCTTATCACTAAAGCTCTTAACTCCCCACACATGTGAGGATTAGCCCTTGTGAAAATGCACATATTGCATTTTACCAAGAGACCCACTTTAAATGGGGGGCCAGACCTAAGTTTAACTCACCGTTGTACCCAATAGACTATCATTCATGCTACAAAACAAAAAAGAGAGGGGTCTCTATACTAATCAGTAAACACGTGGCATTCTCTCTAGTTCAGAAAAAGAGGGATAGGGAGGGGAGGTATCTCCTGATACAATGTCACATAAATAACACCCCGTATACTCTGGTCAATATATATGGTCCACATGAAAACCGGACAATGTTTTTATCTACACAAAAGAAGGATCAGCGTTAATATGTCAGTGGGTAGGCAGCAACCACAATAAAGGGGATCCCTCTCACCCTTTAAACAGAAAACAAACATTTTCAGAAGAAAAATAGGGGCCTCGCCACAGGGAATAGCGGTAAATAGTCACTGTTAGAAAGGAACTTTTGTTTCACACCAAATTGTGTATTTATGGTATATTCAGTGGCAGGTATGGATTCCTGAGGCTTGGGAATGGTACTTGTAATCAGTCTCTCCGATATTTGGTGGTATAAAATGGAGATAAGAAGAGGAGAGAGGACCAAAATAGTGCAATATGTCTCATATAAAGGGATTATAGTGGAATAATAATAATGCAAAAATAGTGCTCTCAATAAGATAAAACCAAGTTTAAAAAGATATATATATATATATATATATATATATATATATATATATATATATATAATATATTCACACAGCATAGAGCAGGCTGACTGCTTTGTGGTATCTGGTGGTATGATCCCCACCTTGAATTTCTTAAGAAAGGTGATAAAAAAAAAAGGCCAGGTAAAATATAAAAGAAAATAATATAAAGGAAATTGGCACAAACCTAGATGTATTTGTCCAAAAAAGATTCCTTTATTGTAATACAAGGTAAAAACATCCAATCTATTCAAAGTATTTGAATCCTTTTTTGTCATCTTACAGATATGCTGAATGCTTCACCTACTGTATGTCTAATTTATGTTTGTTTTGAAGTGGTGTTAGGGGATTCCACTTAGGTGTTTGAGCATTCACTACCATTTCATATCCTGTCCTGTGCACTTTATTGCTTGTTAATATATATATATATATATATAAATATATATATATATATCACTAGAAATCCCTGCACGCAGGCTTTAGTACTTATCAAATTGCCGGGTGCAATGCCAGAGCCTTTAAGTATCCAGAATATCAGAAAGGTAGCTGCACTCATGGTCTTTCATAAAATTAAGTTTTTATTGAAATAAAACTTTTAAAAGAAGGATCAACATTTCAGTCCTTTTCCCGAACTTTCATCAGGATTAATACAGAATAAGTAATCATATATATAAGAGAATAAGAAGTGGAATTAGATGCCACGGTATACGTATGTTTGGTCACATGGGTTAGTCACCTAGCAACCACGTTGGGTCACACCACTCTATCACGTCACGTGCCTCCCCTGACACTTCCGGGTTGAATTGGTCTTCGGGCTGTCCTAACACTCGATTTGTAATGTATTTACTTATAAATGTACACGGGTTGAAACGTCCATTTGTGACACAGTTGTACATTACTTTTTTGAAGACACATTAAAGCACCATTTGATTGAATTGGAAGATTTGTTTTTTTTTGTATATATATATTTTTTTTAGATTTTTTTGTAGTACACTGATGGGTCATTTTACTGCTTTTAGCTTGTCTCAATCTTTTCTTCAACAGTTTTTCAGTACCAAAAGGCTTCCGAGCTAAATCAACATACAAATTTAGACATCCTGAAAAAATGTTCTATTTTACAGAAAAAAGCCCTTTGCATGTCCTAAAGTAAACAGTCTGCTGACACTGAAAGTAAGATATGGCTGAATTAAGGATGATGTGTCACTTCTTCAATCTTAGTACAACCGAATATCTAACCTATTTGTTGTGCTATTTTTTTTTAAGCTTTGTAGTTAATTTTATGTTCATTGACATACTTGCCTGGCAAAATATGTACTGCACTACTAGTGAAGGTGCTGAGTGTGCATGTACACATATGGAAATTCTCTGGGTACATACCCAAGTGCACATAAGCTCCTGTGGCATTATGGGGCAGCAAAGTCAATGCTACATGAAAGCACATAGGAGGAAGTATGTATTATACTTACCTCCAATTCTGGCCAATGTCAATATTGTGCATTTTTTTTTTGCATCATCACACACATCATGTTGCCCAAAAAAAGATCTTCTCTTATTCTGCCCTCCTTAATATTCCTTCTCAATCAATTGGAAGCAATATCAGTGGAGTAGAATCAGGCCGACTTAGATCAGAACTTGGTCTTGGTGCTGGAATGGAGGTGAGTTTAGCTAGGATGGTTTTTTTTTTCGGGGGGGGGGGGGGGTAATCAATAGCTAGGGTTACTTTGACCAAACACAGTGTTTTCTTAAAACATGGTTTTTTTTTGGTTGGAGTAACTCTGCAAATATTTGGACAAATGTGTACCTTCTGCAAGTGGCAATGCATCAGGATACAATGGCCTTCACAGAAAGATAAAAGTCAGCACCATAACCAAGGCACAGTGGGAAAAGATAGAATGAACATTAGAGTGGTAGGAACTACCAGTGTTAATCTAGCTAGATACAAGCCAGGATTAGACAAAGCAAAGTCAGTACAAACATGGTCTGATATACAGGATATAGGAAGATATAATCTGGATAACTGGGTCTAAAGCGCTTAAACACTGGACAGGACAATTCAAAGACATTCACAAGCTGGGTCTCAAGCAGTTTGGGTTAAAGACTAGAGAATTCAACGGATGCTCTTAAGGGCTGTATGACCATAAAAGGGCACTTTGCTGCTGCTGCTGACAGGAATTTATCTAGGCCCAGTTATGCATACTGCGGAAATTAGGATGCCAACCCAAAAGCCTATAAAAAGGCACAAAGTCCACAGCTCATGTCATTTAAGTTAATTCAGAGCCAGAATGTGGCAGTCACAACCTTGTGAAAGTGATGCTGCGTCAAAATTGCGTGACTGCTGCTGAATTGATGCAGGTGCGTCGATGTGAGAGTGATGATCGGCTCGGTGGAGATGTGGCTGAATCGACGTGGCTGCATCATTTTTGGTGAGAGTACTTGATTTTTTACACAAGCATCTAGAAAGGGTTGGTACAGTTTTGATGCAGGGTTGTCAAAGTCAGAAGGTAGCCTTACAAGTATGTCAAAACAGGCCTTTGTGTGACCTTTTTTTTTTCTCTGCCAGTTGATACACATTGTAAAATTATGATAAACGTTCACCCGGCACTTTGTTTTCATTGGCATCTCACATGTATCTGCAAATACGTAAACACAGGAAACGACAAAGATCTGTTATAGAAATAAAATTAAACAAGATGTTAAGATCAAGAAGAGAGACTTTTGCAAGTATAAAATTATTATGTTTTTTGTTTGTTTTATTAAGGTCTTTTAAATGTCCAGCACTTAGAGAAAGAAATAGGAAATAGTCCAATGGTTTGTTGGAGCAGAAATGCCGCCATTCCTTTTATCAAGAACCATGTCCTTTTTTTGCACTTCCACTGACTGTCTGTCCCGATTTGTCTATTTTTACATGAAAGCACATATCCCGAAATGAGGTCATCCACACTGAAAAATTAGGAATTGTCATTTGTGTTTTATAAAGAATAGGCATAGAGTCCCAACAGGTATAAAAAAAGAAAAAATTAGGACATAACTTTCATCTCATATGCCCATAGGCATAAAATGTTTTTGTTTTTTAAATATATTTTTTTAAAGAAGATTTTACCATTATGACAATGCTATTTGGTGAAATCATAACCATAATGTGATACAGGTATATATAGATTCATAGTACATTCATAGTATCTAATAAGCACCTGTACAGGAAGGCAGACAGTCTCCTTTTTGTTTAATTTTAAAACTAATTAGAAAAAAATAAAGAAAAAGAAATATATGTGCATTGCAGAAAGAGGTGACTAGTGTGTGGCAGGCATTAGACATGTGTAATTTGTTTTGTTCCGAATGTACATTTGGACAAATTTCGTGAAATTCGGACATTCGGATGCTTACATTCGGATGTCTGAAGTTCAAATTGGCAAATTTCCAGTGCTGAACCGAATCGAATTGCCGAATTTCTGAATTCCCAAAGTGCTTCGGATTTCTGAAATGTAGCAAAAGAAGAGAGGGATGGAAAATTATGTGAATGATGACAGGAATCTTCACCAATAAGCCAATTCCTGGCACTGGGAACCCTATAGATGTGTAAGTGGTTGTGTTGGCAGTCCGGGCGTTGGGAGACCTATAGATGTGTATGTGGTTGTGGTGGTTAGGGTTAGGGGTTAGGCATAGGGAGCCATACAGATGTGTAAGTGGTTTTGGATGCAATCTGGGCACTGGTAGCCCTAAAGATGTGTAAGTGGTTGTGGTGGTTAGGGGTTAGGATTAGGGGTTAGGGTTAGGGAGCCCTACAGATGTGTAAGTGGTTGTGGTGCCAAAGTGCTTTGGATTTCTGAAAAATGGCAAAACAGGGGAGGGGTGCTTACGAATGCCCAAATTGCCAATTTGCTGAAGTTCTGAATTGCCGAAGTCCCGAATTGGTCCGAAGCAGACTAATTTTTTTACTTACCTGAATTTCCGAACCGAACATTTTTTGCCCATGCACATCCCTAGCAAGCATGTCTGATACAGAAAAGAAGGACCAGTATGCATATAGAAATGATTGCAATACAATTTTTTTTTTGTTACAAAAATACAAAAATAATAATAATAAAATAATAATGATAATAAAAAATTACAAATTTATAAGCCTTATTAAATGACCACTCTAGGCACCCAGACCACTTCAGCTTAATGAAGTGGTCTGGGTGCCAGGTCCTTCTAGGGTTAACCCATTTTTTTTATAAACATAGCAGTTTCAGAGAAACTGCTATGTTTATTAATGGGTTAAGCCTTCCCCCAAAGCCTCTAGCAGCTGTCTCATTGACAGCCACTAGAGGCGCTTGCGTGCTTCTCACATAGTGGTCCTTTAAGGAAATGGTCAAGTGCTTGGGTAAAGAGTGCAAAAGCTAAAGCAGGTGTCAAACTATGTTTTGTGCAAAAGTGGACATGATAGACATAGGCTATGTGAGGCCATATAATGTACATTGTGCAAAATCAAGAAAATGCTAACTTCATAATAACAGGATATCTTGTATAAACAGGAGGATCGGTGTGTACTATGGAGGAAGTGCAATACAGTAAAAGTCAGACATTACAAATATGAAAGTGACGTGATGAAATGTGAGCGGTATATGTCCCAGAGATCCAATAACATTCATGCAAGAAGGTTGGTTCTGTGAGTTTGGAAAAAAACAACAAAAAACTAATTGTAGAATAAAGTTGATGGGGAGAGAAAACTAGTGTGATAGCTAAGTAATACTGAGCAACCTTCTGAACTACAGTTTAGATTTTATCAAACCAAGCCAGTGGCATGGCAAGAGCAAAACAGACTATTTAGCTATATTGGGTATAATACATGTAAATAAAGGTCTCTGCTGTGATCAGTCCTAGAAAGCATAGAGTGTTAGAATTTTATCAACACTCTCTCAGCCAAGCAAATGCTTATCAGTCATGTTGTGTGTTTATGGGTGTGACGAGACCAATCTCGCCACTGTGCATTGGAGGAGCCTGGTTGCCCGCCTGCTGCCTTTACACTATGGCCCCATGTTGAAACGCTTGATTTTCCCCTGCAAAGACACGAAATCCGGGTCATTCGGTGCTTGCCCTGTTTGAGTGGTGATACCCCAGAGAGCTATGCCATGGAGCCCATTCGTATAATGAAAGACTATGGGAAAGACTTTGGCTCCATGGAAATTAAACTATATGTGTGTTCTCTGAGCGCCATTCAGTAATAATGTGCGCTCAGATCTGAGCTATCTGGGGATATGTTGAATGTACCTGTTTTGTGCAATGGCTGCACAGTTATATATTTTTATGTGTTTTATTGTCTTTTGCTGCCATGTGTTCAATTAAGTTTTGCCTCTGTCCTTGGAGATAATTGGATTACTTCCCAATTATCTCCAGGATAGAAGACTCTGTGGAACTGGTTTGGGGCAGAAAAGCCATGCTTCATTTGGTCACAAAGGACTTCGATCTATCTTTTGAACCAATGGACCAATTTGGATGATTTTGACATATGTTTGTATTTGGAGTATGCTGATTCTCTGAATGTGATGCATACTTTTCAAGTTATGAATAATGTGGAAAAACTGTATTTCTCTGGCTGTGATAATTACATTATCCATTGTGTAAGGTAATTGTATCACAGGCAGAGGGGAGGATTTTGTGTGGGAGTGTCTGAGTGTATTGTATGTGTTTATTGGTTGTTTTCCAAAACCCTGTGGGTGGTACTAATGTGTAAGAATGTGTACATAAGAGCAATAAACTCACATCTCTGTCTGTTCCTGCTTGACCCCCAAAACGGACCCTTGCCTCGTTCTTGGGGGGATTTATTGTATGCTGTTCCAGTTTGACTGCTAGGAGTGTAAACCTATTCGTATGGTTTTTCCTATTCGGCTGTTTACAGCATTCGTATGGTTCCAGTTCGGCTGTTTACAGCATTCATATGCTTCTCCGGTTCGGTGGATTGGTGTCTACAGTAGCTGTGCCTGTGTCTCTGGAAGGGAAGATCTACTAAATGGCTTTTAACCTCTTTTTATGCCTGGGGGTGCCGTTACAATGGGCACTTGTTATATGATATTATTTGTACCATCGCGAAGGGTCCAATAAGAACACAATGACACAATGACTTGTTGTTCAAGTTAGTCTGGAGAAAGAGCTGGTTCTCGTGGAACTAAGGACCACTACTTTGCCAAACTAACTTCTCCAGCGATATTGAGGATAGAATATATCAAATAGCATTCGCTGCTAATACAAGTAGCTTCTGCCAGCTTTTGAGGGTGGCAGTAGTAATGGGTATTTCCAGATGGTCATATTGTGCTGGTACAGTGTTTGAAAAGCCTCCCACATAGATGTGGGGGCAATTTAATAATCCAAAAGGGCCATGCTTAAAGGGGCCGTGCTGCATTGAATGGTACTATAGGGGCCGTGCTACATTGAATGGTACTAGAGGGGCTGTGCTACATTGGATGGTACTAATGGGGCCATGCTACATTGAATGGTACTAGAGGGGCCGTGCTACATTGGATGGTACTAAAGGGGCCGTGCTGCATTGAATGGTACTATAGGGGCCGTGCTACATTGGATGGTACTAAAGGGGCTATGCTACATTGAATGGTACTAAAGGGGCCATGCTACATTGAATGGTACTAAAGGGGCCGTGCTACATTGGATGGTACTAAAGGGGCCATGCTACATTGAATGGTACTAAAGGGGCCGTGCTACATTGGATGGTACTAAAGGGGCCGTGCTGCATTGAATGGTACTATAGGGGCCATGCTACATTGAATGGTACTAAAGGGGCCATGCTACATTGAATGGTACTAAAGGGGCCGTGCTACATTGAATGGTACCAGAGGGGCCGTGCTACATTGAATGGTACTAAAGGGGACATGCTACATTGAATGGTACTAAAGGGGACGTGCTACATTGAATGGTACTAAAGGGGCCATGCTGCATTGAATGGTACTATAGGGGCCGTGCTACATTGGATGGTACTAAAGGGGCTATGCTACATTGAATGGTACTATAGGGGCCGTGCTACATTGGATGGTACTAAAGGGGCTATGCTACATTGAATGGTACTAAAGGGGACGTGCTACATTGAATGGTACTAAAGGGGCCATGGCCTATGCTGCTACATTGAATGGTACTATAGGGGCCGTGCTACATTTGGTACTAAAGGGGCCGTGCTACATTGAATGGTACTAAAGGGGACGTGCTACATTGAATGGTACTAAAGGGGACGTGCTACATTGAATGGTACTAAAGGGGCCATGCTGCATTGAATGGTACTATAGGGGCCGTGCTACATTGGATGGTACTAAAGGGGCTATGCTACATTGAATGGTACTATAGGGGCCGTGCTACATTGGATGGTACTAAAGGGGCTATGCTACATTGGATGGTACTAAAGGGGCCGTGCTACATTGGATGGTACTAAAGGGGCTATGCTACATTGGATGGTACTAAAGGGGCTATGCTACATTGAATGGTACTAAAGGGGCTATGCTACATTGGATGGCACTAATGGGGCCATGCTACATTGAATGGTACTAAAGGGGCTATGCTACATTGGATGGTACTAAAGGGGCCATGCTACATTGAATGGTACTAAAGGGGCTATGCTACATTGGATGGTACTAATGGGGCCATGCTACATTGAATGGTACTAGAGGGGCCGTGCTACATTGGATGGTACTAAAGGGGCCATGCTGCATTGAATGGTACTATAGGGGCCGTGCTACATTGGATGGTACTAGAGGGGCAATGCTACATTGAATGGTACTAGAGGGGCCGTGCTACATTGAATGGTACTAAAGGGGCCATGCTACATTGAATGGTACTAGAGGGGCCGTGCTACATTGGATGGTACTAAAGGGGCTATGCTACATTGAATGGTACTATAGGGGCCGTGCTACATTGGATGGTACTAAAGGGGCCATGCTACATTGAATGGCACTATAGGGGCCGTGCTACATTGGATGGTACTAGGAGCAGTCTAAATAACATATCTGTATGAAATACATATAAGTGATATGCCACTTTAAAGACCGACTTTGATGCTTTGTGAAATTAAGGATTTGGCTTCAATCATACCATGGAGCTTTTTACAGGTTGTTGTTGCATTTGAAGAACAAGTTCTGGATATTGCTGTTATTTGGCTGTGTTATTGGAATATTGGAATGCACTAAGTAACAAAAATACAAGGCAGTCAGGATTTAAATTATATTGATTTCTGTTTGTGAATAAATATCCAAACATTAAAAACTCACACGAGAAAGCTAAGCCTCTGGGGGTGACACAGGCTTTCCTTGCTTTTATGGGTTAGATCCCTGTAAAGTTTTGTATATCCATTTTGCAGCCACCCCCTTTGTGTCTCTCCTTTTTATCTGATTTCCCTTTTGTGACATTCTGTCCTATTCCCCTCTAACTCTCTCCTTTTATCCCACTTGACTGCTTCTCTCAGTGGAGGCAGGTCCATAGATATGGACATGGGGCATGGTATCCAATGGGGTTAAGTGGGTAGAGCCCAACAGGTCAGGGCTCTATCCATAACCCCAAAAGAGGCCATGTCCCATTGCCGCATTAAAAAACAGCTTCCACTAGTTTCTCACTCTATGCTTTCATTTGTATCTCCCTTAACCTTTATTCTTGCCTTTAACTCCTGTTGTGTGAGGCTGGCTCTCCTTATTGTCTCCCTTCATCAAATAGTCAATAGTTCCTATGTATCACAGGCTGTGTGTGTGGAGAGGACATGTTTCTATCCTTCTCACAACACTAGTACTGGAACAACCACATTAGTGGAACACAGACGTTAGCACTGCAATGCAAGGCCCTTCATACACTATGGCCTCGCAACTGTAGTTCAAATAAATTAATTCTGGACTGTTTGGGGGATATCTCTTACTGCCAGCAATCAGGCAGATGGGTCTCTGTCTGGGTTTTTGGTGCTAAAAAACTGCTGATGGGGGGGGCGTGGCCTGACACCGAGCTGCATGGACGCATCCTTACGGAGCTCCTGCTACCGGGCGAACTAGGGCTAAAATAATCGGGCTGCAAAAAGAACACACAAGATTCCAGTCTTAAGCTACCACTCCCGAGCCTGCAGAGATGTCACACAGGCAAAAAAATAAAGCTGCAAAGGCAGATCGCGCCTCCTTTTTCTTGGCCAAGTCGGCGACACCACACACACGCGAAGGCCGCAGCCCAGATGCAGATGGCGGTGCCGCTCGCTCCGAGGAGGATCCACCTTTATCCCCAATGTCCTCAGATACAGGACCGGAGGACAGCCCGCCTACAACTCAGCAATTGAAAAAAATGCTGTCGGAACTTACTGACACCATTCAGAAGAACATGGCGACGCAGATACAAACCCTCACCGCAGATCTCAGGAAGGAGATTATAGAGGTGAGCCAACGTACTGCTCAGATAGAGAAGAGGATGGATGATTTCGCTGAAGCGCATAACGGTCTCGCGGACAAGCTGCATGAATTGGACACCGTCCTGCACGACCATGCGGTCAAAATGGCCGACATGGAGGACAGATCAAGACGCAATAACTTGCGTATCCGCGGTATACCAGAGTCAGTGCTCAACCCTGCACTTCCCGACTACCTGTTAGACCTCTTCCAAGCACTGTCACCGGAGACGCACCCGGATCAGCTTATCATCGACCGAGCACATAGGTTGAGAAGACCGAAACACCTCCCTAACTCCACCGCGAGGGACGTGATAGTCCGTGTACACTTTTATCATGCCAAGGAGAGGCTAGTTCGAGCATCCCGCACACCAGGCATGCCAGATCCCTACAAGGACTTAAAAATCTACACGGACCTGTCGGCGGCAACCCTCCAATTTCGGAAAAACCTGACTCCCCTCACAACAACGCTACGGGAGAAAGGAATTATGTACCGATGGGGATACCCAGCAAAATTGCTCATCCAGTACCAGGACTCACTGCACGCTGTAAGTTCGCTGCCGGCTGGCAAAGAAAAATTTAAGATGTGGGGCCTCCCGGTTGCC
The DNA here is from genome assembly GCA_933207985.1 of Pelobates cultripes. NCBI lineage: Eukaryota > Metazoa > Chordata > Amphibia > Anura > Pelobatidae > Pelobates > Pelobates cultripes. Next base: position 32,081,092 of record OW240921.1, on the reverse strand, counting down.
TCTACAGACGACCATAACAAGGCAAAGATACCTCGGATGACCCCTGAGTGGACCCCGGCCTGAACAAGACCACTCTGCGAGACCTGCCTCTTCTCCTGCGGAGAGAGTGTTAAGTATGCCTAACACTTACTGCGGCACACAGCGCAGTCACTAAGACCTATGAACTGTTGATGACCAAATGTTACTAAAGGCTATGTTCTTACTTTTAGTGTATTACAAGTTAAAAAAAAAAAAAAAATGCCTGCGGCACGAGAAAGCCTCAGCATACTATCTCTTTAAGCCATTCCAAGCCCTAAGAGCCACATATGAGCCACGACAACATCAGGCTCACTTAATGTACCCCCTACATTGCAGCCAAGATCAGCTTGGCGTGCTCCAGCTCTCTTGTGTAGAGCTTACTCAGGGTTTATTCCCCCTTCCCCACTCCCAGTTTATTCTCTCCCTAGTTCCCTCTTTCCCTGACCTATCCAGGTTTTCTTTAGCAGCCTGTAATATCATACCAGACGCAAAAGCCCGTATAAGCAGTACAGTACGACTTGACAGGTCTGATCGTGTAGCTAGGTTTGAGAAATATTTGCTAAATGGTTATTGCTGCAACATAGGAAAAGATGCTGTTGTTATGCTAACACCGGCTCACCTCCACGCACCAGATGTCATATGCAAAACTGATCCCTGATTATCATAAGAGTAGTAACGTATAATGTGAAGGGGTTGAATACCCCTGGGAAAAGATGTTTACTGTATAAAGAATTGATAAAAACTAAGATTGACATTGCATGTATTCAAGAGACCCACTTTAAGAAAGGCTATACACCAAAGATCTTTACTAAACACTTCCCGTTACAATACCATGCACTCTCAGTAAACAAAACAAAGGGTGTATCTATCCTAATACACAAAGATATCGCATTCACCAGCCAGAGGCAATACATAGATCCCCAAGGTAGATTCATAATCCTACAGTGTCTCATTAACGCAATCCACTACACACTGGTCACGGCCTACTTCCCCAATGAGAACTCCAATCAATACCTAAAGTCCCTGCTAACGAAAATAGACCAATATCGCCTAGGCAATTTATTACTATGCGGCGACTTTAACTTCACTCAATCACCCCTGGATAGAACAACCCAGGGAGGCACCAAAACTAGATTGTCGCACGATAAGTCCCACAAAATCATCAACAAAACACTCTCATTACATGACCTCTATGATGTATGGAGAACTCTTAGCCCTGAAACAAGAGATTATACTTTTTATTCAAGGGTACATAATTCGTACTCTCGAATTGATGGGTTTTTTGTTGATAGAGTTACCTTGCCCCTGGTAGCAGATTGCAGGATTGGGGAGATTACGTGGTCAGACCACAGCCCGGTCACCCTGGTACTGAAGGATGAATTCCAATTCACGGGGAAAGGCACTTGGAGGTTGAATGACTCCCTATTAAACGATGAGAAATTTACCGCTAACATTAAAGAGGAGCTTATAACCTACTTTAACCTAAACAATGTTCAAGAGACCACGGCAGCCACGGTCTGGTCCGCACATAAGGCAGTACTTAGAGGCCTGTTTCTTAAACAAGCTTCGCACATTAAAAGGACCCAAGACTCGGCAATGTTGGAATGCCACACTAAAATAGCGCAACTTTCTGCTTTAAATAAGACCCAGCCCTCAGTAGAAACAGGGATACAACTCTCCCTGCAGTATGACAAACTAAGAGACTTGACGGCAGACAAAACTAGGAGGCTGCTCCATAAATTAAAAGCTACCGCCTACCACCAGAGCGGAAAAGCCACTAAATTGTTAGCAGCAAGATTACGAGACAAATGCAACACACAAAAGATTGCACATCTTATAAATGATAGGGGTCAGAAAATACTAAATCCCAGCGACATATCGCAAGCCTTTGCAAGATTTTATGCCAAACTATATAACCTGCACCTCACGACAGGTATAAACAACCCAACGGAAGACAGCATTTCCAAATATCTTAGCCAGATACACTTGCCACGAGTCACACTAGAACAAGCCATAACGCTCCAACAACCCATAACCTTGGCAGAAGTTAGCGCAGCTATCAAATCTCTGCCTCTAGCTAAATCCCCGGGAGCTGATGGTTTCACTAATGCCTACTATAAGAAATTTGCAGACACACTAGCGCCCCACCTGTTGCGGGTGTACCAACAAGCCTCCGCAACGGGCTCCCTCCCTCCGGAGATGCTTATGGCCACAATTATCACCATTCCAAAACCTGGCAAACCTGCAAATGAATGTAAAAACTTTCGCCCAATCTCCCTCCTCAATACAGATGCCAAACTCTACGCTAAAATTATAGCAAATAGGCTGAGCGGACTTCTGCCAGAATTGATTTGTGACGATCAAACAGGGTTCGTCAGAGGGAGACAGGGCTCGGACAATACATACAAACTGATGCACACCCTGGAGCAGCTCCGGAGGCCTGGCCGAGGGGGTCTGCTTTTAGCCTTGGACGCGGAGAAGGCATTTGACCGCCTTGGCTGGGCCTTCTTGAGACAAGTTCTAGAGAAATACGGTTTCCCCCATCAGACCATCACACAAATTTTCGCACTATACTCGGCTCCGAAAGCTAGAGTTCTGCAAGCCGGGTTCCTATCGGACCCTTTCGAATTATCTAATGGGACCAGACAGGGATGCCCTCTGTCCCCATTGTTATATGTTTTAGCCCTGGAACCACTTCTGGTCGCAATTAGATCCCACCCCAATATTACTGGAATTCTGGTCGGATCTAGAGAAGTTAAGATAAGTGCCTTCGCAGATGACATCCTCCTCTATATGACCCAACCAATGGAGTCTCTGCCCCATGTCATGTCCCTCATTCACGAATATGGATCACAATCCTACTATTCTCTCAACACCTCTAAAACTCAAGCACTTAGCATAGGCGTTCCTGAAAGTGAAATGATAGCCCTCAGAGGGTCCTACCCCTTTGATTGGAGGAAATATGACATTACATACCTAGGACTATTGTTCTCTAAAAAGCATACAGAGCTCTACACGGGCAACCATGTTAAAACGTGGAGAGAATGTGCCCTACAACTAAAAAAATGGTCACCTCTCTATCTAACATGGACTGAAAGAATAGTGGCAGTAAAGATGTCGATACTTCCTAAACTGCAATATATTTTTAGAACGCTCCCGATTCCCGTCCCACACTCCTTTTTTAAACTGGTACAAAAGGAGGTAGACAACTTTATTTGGGCAGGGTCTAGACCGAGGGTAGCCAGGAATCTTTTACAAGCTCCTAAAAAGTCAGGTGGATTGGGACTACCAGATGTGAAGGCCTACTACCATGCATCCATACTAGCCACCTTACTTCCCCACCACATGGGTAAAAAGCCCCCTCAATGGGTGGAGATAGAGAGAAACCTGCTGAAGCCCTTCACACTACCTAACATATTGTGGATACCAAAAGTATACCGCCCGACCCTACCACATCCATCCGACCTCCTCACCCTCAAACTACAAATATGGGACAAAAGTAGGGCGACACTCTGCTCCCCAACTAAACTTTCACCAGCTACACCAGTGGCGGCCCTCCCGTATTGTATACCGACCTTTCATGCCAATCCTTGGATAGACAACAAACTAACACACCTCTATCATATTCTCCAACACGGGACATTAAAAGACTTCTCCACACTGAGACACACACACAAACTTCCTGTAACCTCACAATTCTCATACATACAACTGAGATCGTTCCTCTACAGGTCAACTAGTGCTGACAGGGTATTGCAATCTGATATGGGACAACCCACGGTGTGGGAACAAGTCTGTATAAACGGGTCATTACCACTCGCATGTAAACCGACCTCCATGTGTTACCGACTTATCGCTAACTCTATTCCATTCCCTGATACTAATGTAGCACAACAATGGAATACAGATCTGGGAGAGCCTATCTCCCCCACACAATGGAATATCTTATTCCAAGACATAAACCAGCTACTCACATCCACTTCCCTAGTGGAGCAACAACGCAAGGGTGTTTATAGATGGTACATGGTACCTACTCGGATTAATAAATTCTACCCAAATAGCTCTCCCAACTGCTGGAGATGTGGATTAGCAAGAGGAGATGTCCTCCATATTTGGTGGCAGTGCCCAGAGCTTAAACCGTTCTGGACGGAAGTCCATACGCTCCTGCAAGACTTGATTGGCATTAATATGCAATTTACGCCCCAAGTCTATATAACGCTAATTCTTCCGAGCGGAACCCCCAGAGCCGAGAGGAAGCTTATATATCACGTTCTCCTCTCAGCTCACAGAGAGATCGCAAGATCATGGAAATCTAAACAATGTCCGCCCTTCGCCAGAGTACTAGCCGCTCTGATAGAACAAAGAGCATATGAAGGAGCATACACCAAATTGTGGCCCCCATCCCATACCTCCGCAAAGGCATGGGAGATCTGGGACACATGGAGATCGGATCGCCTGGATTAATCCCAAAGGGAGCAATCTGTAGAGCTGTGTTTAGAATATGGGTCGAGTCGACCCCCGGACCTTAGAGAGTACAAGCTTATATTGAATACCCATACCCACCCTGTCTCGGCTAACTGTTTTGTACTGTATGACTATGTAATATACTATGTAATATACTATGTGACAATTATAATACTTGCTGCTTTCCCCCCCCCCCTTCCTTCTTCTCTTCTGTATCCCCCCCCCCCCCCCGACCAATGTCGGGATTATGACAAAATATTAATAAAAATTGTCAAATTTAAAAAAAAAAAACTGCTGATGGCCACCATATGGGTAATCCACCTAGGGTTTTATGGTTGGGTATTCCTCCAAGATGAAACTTGCCAGGGAATTAAAAATCAAATTGCAAAATTCAGGTCTAGACAGTTATTTTAGCCTATGTTTTATCATTTTGATTTCAATTTGCTATAATTCATTATTAAGTGAAAAAGTCTCCCGTCTAATAGTGTCACTTTCATTTCATTCTTGCACATAAATATATTTAGGCAAAGGAACAAATTAAATGAAGAATTATTATGTATACAGACTAAAGTAGACCAAATATAATTGATTGGAAAGCATAAGAATAGATTGTGGAGAGACTAAGGTCGTGTAGAGGAGCCAGTCTACATTGAAGGGAGACTTTATCAAATGGCGCTTAGTTATGCTGAATCCATAAACAGAGGACATCAAGACACCACATTTCTTGGCACTGGCACACAGTTCCTTATTTCAATGAAAGAAATACAGGCTGTGTGGAGAGTTACATGGATTATATTTAGATTACACTAGGGTAGAGTGCTATGGAACTTTGAATTATTCTATGTTTGCACGATATGTATAAAGTTGGGCTAGGGTGGGGCGTGGGGGATACATCTAATGTTATCTGAACATGTAGTAAGGCCATCCAAGAAAGCAGAGAGATTATGAACATTTATGAACAAATATACACTAGATTAGCATGTTGGTTTTATTGTATGGGGTGTCTGTGAACTAGCCCCATGGTTTTATGTTGAGCTTTTTAAAATGCTTTGACATAAAACTTGAATTGATGACGTGAAATGTACACTTCTGTGTTTATCGATGTAAATTTCAACCAACCTTGGACAGTATTGATTAGTGAAGAAACCTGGGATAACCCATCTTCTTTCAAATTTTTACTGATAATAAGGAAGTTTCAATTTCGCATTACCAAATCAGCTGAAGAGGAGGTTGTTTTCAGATGTAGCAGAGAGCACCTGCGTTTGCTAATCTGCTTCTAAAGGATTGATATTGATGAATTATTGATCACAGTCTTGCATCTGTAATTAATTGTTAGCCTTTTTTAATTTTTGGCTGTTATTTTGTGTGTTTTTGACCCAATCACTAATCAATAATGTAACAATATTTCTCGGCTGGTAAAGCCATCAAAAATTGACGTTTGCTTAAAATTGTGCTAACTTCACTTGTCATCATTAATCTCAAGATTTATACTCAGAGATTGTAAAATTAATCTAACGAAAAACAAAAAGGATCCATCTTGGATCTGACCTGCCTGTTTAACCCTTTTTTACAGTGCAATGGTGATGATAATTGGTGAAATGTGTATTATTAAACTGTTGAATACAAAACTGAATAAAACCATTTGCTAATTTTTGAGGTGTTGGTTAATAAGTTGAAAAGAGTTTTCAGAGGTTCGTCAAATTCTTTTTGGTATAAAATTCAATAAATATCCAATGGCTCTGTTAACCTGTAAATATATCTTTTTGAAAGGATTGTAATCAGACTTTACAGCTGGGCCCATATTCATTGAGCAAACAACTATAAAGATGTTGTCCTAAGGTACTGAGAAAAGTATATCCCATGAGATTTTATTTGGAAAAGTAAAAAAGGGCAATCTTGATCAAGTGCAGTAGAGAAAAATGAAAAAATGCTGCCGAAAGATAGAACTACTTCTCACAGTTCCATATACTGCGTATTTTAAAGCACAAATTGTCTTTGGCGCAAATAGCTAAGTGCAAAGTGTTACCACACAATAAAGTACAAAACATATAATGGAATGTTATGTTAAAAAAATGTTTATCAACTCTGAATCAAAGTGTGGTATTTTAAAGGAACACACAATAAGAAAAAAACACAAGGAGATTTCATTTTTGTCTCAGCTCGTCGGCGGATTTTAACGTGCCCATAATTAACTAACGATAGATTGTGACTGAGGCCAAAAGTCTGAATTGTGCTCCAAAACATTATGCACTCCAACCTGTTCCGCTTTTGGAAGGACAGTCCTGATTTCTCGGTCCTGTCCTCCCGTAATGGTTTTGGAACTCTCCTCTGGCAGCACATCATGAGCGCAACATTAGATGCACTTGTGCTGTGCAGCAGGCTTTACGACTCTGCAGAGAGCACTTCAGAAATGCTCTCTACATGGTCCACCATAGAGGGGGCCAGCTGGGAGACTGTCTATTTTCCAGGTGAATTATGGGAATCATCTTTGACGCAAGCTACCTCACTGGATATTCCCCATATCGGAAGGCTCTTCCCCACTGCACAAAGTTGGCAGTTAAGGGCAATATGGCCATACTCATAAGTCAAACTATTAACACAGTATAAATAGAAAATACATAGTAGGCAAGAAATACTGTATTCAGTAAGCTAAATGACTATTGACTTAAACGCTTTGCTAATGTTTGAGGCTTTTGTTAATTCGTTGCAATATACATATGATTGTCTCATAATGTAGTGGGACACTGTCACGTGAGCAGCTAAAATCGAATTATTTAGTATGCATAATTATGTCACCACAGAGTCCTGATGTGTTTGACAAACATTAATGGCACAGATCCATGTAACTAATCATTTCCTATCTAATAGGAAAATTAAAACAGGGTGTGAGATGAGAATGTCATTTAACTTTGATATAAAAAGCACACGTCTCCATGACATGAAACCCAGCCCTAGCAATACAACAGTGGGTCATTTCCGGTGGAATTTGGCATCTGTTGAAGACGGTCTTTTTTTTGTCAGCCTTTAATATTTTCAGTGTTAAAGGTGTGAGCAATTCTTAGTAAATCAATAATAAAAAATAAAAACAATTAAAAAAAAATAGGCATCAGAAAATAATATCTAAAAATGGATGTTTCCCATTTATAGACTTTTTGATAGGTAAAGTAGAAATTATGCATTGTGAAAAGGTAATACAAATATTGAGATGGTTATTCACTAATGCGTGAATTGTCAGGACTTCAAAGTGAATGCAAATTTGAGGCCAAAATAGACAAATTGCAAAGGATCAACAAGTCGGCTATTTGTTCAGTTTGGATTTTTTGGGCTACATTTTTAAATTTGTTTTGAATTAACATAAAATTCCAGATAATTCACACTTCTGAATATTTCTCAGCTATGTCCGTTTAATCTATCCTAATACATGTGAATTTTTACTGTCAGTAAATTTGTAACATCAAATTAATGCAAATGGTTTAATTAGTTTTTTTTTTACCAGGGATCACTAGCCTGCCTCCCAAAGGGGCTAACCTCTTCTTGGGGGTCTGGGTAACACAGTACAGAGACCGGTTTAGGATTCCCATGAGTACTGTGCTGCAGGAGCTGTGTTTGTATTAAAATATCCTGGAAATCTAGATATTTTTATTCCCGTACATCCTGACAAGCCTTCAGAAACAAAAGGCTTTATAATGATTCAATCTCATGGGGTTGTGGCAAGGGCTGGATTTGATTATGATTCTCTACATATCTGTGGTGTGAGCCTGAAAGTGACATTACAGTTTAATGTCATCTCTCATTTCCTGACACTGCAATGACTTACAGTTTGTGCCTCTACTAAGATGTAAAATACAGTAACAGTTTGTCCAAAATGGATTAAAGTGATTTTTGCTTGTTGCTATATTTAGACATTTACAGAGGTCAGAAGTAGAGTTGAGCGGACACCTAGATGTACAGATCCGGCGGGTTCGGCCGAACTTTGAAAAAAAGTCCAGGTTTGTGCTCGAACTTGACCCCGAACCCCATTGAAGTAAAAAATGCCTCTAAAAAACTCCTGGAAAGGGCTAGAGGGCTGCAAAAGGAAGTAAAATGTGGGTAAGAGTAGGACAAGTGCCCTGCAAACAAATGTGGATAGGGAAATCACTTAAAATAACATAAAAATGTAAAATACAGCTGAGCCATAAAATAGCACCAGATGGAATCTTTGATTTTAGCTTTGGAAGAACATAAATCAAAATCTAAAGCATGGCTATCAGGAGGATCACCAGAATTATCCATTTGAGAGAGGGTTGGAGTGCAGGGTATTCTCTTTCATTGTTTAAACTGAGCTCAACTCCTGATGCATGGAGAAAAGGACTTCACAAGCCTCTGTTATTGTGTACATAGTTTATACTAAGTGACCAATAGGTTGAGGAGGCTGTGACCGTGGCGGTTTAGGTGGAAGCAGCGGTGGAGGAGGAGGAGGTATATATATTTTTTTTTTATTTTTTTTAATTGGGACACAGAGTAGCTGTTGACATTATAGTTGCTCAGGCACTTTGTTGACTCTAGAGAACCTCGAGCCAATCGCACATCCCCGTGACGGCGACTTTGCATTCGGATGTCATCCATATCAACTTTCGATGCCAGTTTCTGCGCCTACCATGGTGACCATGGGTAACGGGGAATCAGGGTTTCATTCCGTACAGGGACCCTGAGAAACGGCTACCACATGTAAGGAAGGCAGCAGGCGCGCAAATGACCCACTCCCACGCGGGAATATATTGACGACAAATAACAATAGTAGACTCTTTAGAGGCCCTGTAATTGTAATGAGTCCACTTGAAATCCTTTAACTCTGATCAATTGGAGGGAAGTCTGCAGCTGAAACTCCACTATCGCCTGCTGCTGCTCAAATAGTCTCTCCAGCATGTGCAAGGTGGAGTTCCACCTTGTGGGCACGTCGCATATGAGGCAGTGAGCGGGAAGGCCAAAGTTATGCTGCAGCGCAGACAGGCGAGCAGCAGCAGAGTGACAATGCCAAAAGCGCGCACAGCCGCTACAGTGAATGTCACATCCTGTTCCAAGTTGCGGATCAGTCTGGTGATGACTTTGCAGTTCGGGTTCGCTCAACTCTATTATGGATCCTTTGATCGCTACATGTATTACTTGGATAACTGGTAATTCTTGAGCTAATACATGCCGACAAGCGCTAGGGGACGGCTGCTCCGCTTTTGCACCCTGCTCCCTCTTATGCTGTGCTGGTGCCTCTGTGCGACCAGTGCCTCTTCCTCCAAACTGCACATGCCACTCGCATGACCTTGATTCCATGTGGGGTCTAGGACATCATCATCCTCCACATCATCTTCCACCCACTCCTCAACCCTGCCCTCCTTGCCGGTATGCACACTGCAGAAAGCCACAGCAGTTGGCACCTGTGTTTTTCCAGCATGTAAAGTCTGCAAAGGTCATATGGAAATTGTTTTAGAATTGTATCCAGGCAACAGTTTTCCCTATAAACTGACCTCTCAGTTTGACTTGTGAGGGTATTGCCCCAGAATTACAATATTGTTTAAGTACCTCTTAGCTATTGATAACTGGTTTGAATAGAGCACTATTAGATGCTTCTATTTGACTCTCAGATATGAAGTGCATGCCCAAAATGTACTATTTAGCAGATTAGCACCCAGAAAATAAGAATTTTTACAAGTGCACTGTAAACGCACTATTAGACGCTTCTATTTGACTCTCATATATAAAGAGCAGGCCCCAAAATGTACTATTTAGCAGATTAGCAGCAAAACAATTAGAATTTTTACAACTGAGCAGTAAGTGCACTAATTAACGCTTCTATTTGACTCTCAGATATGAAGAGCACCCCACTAATTTACTTTTTAGCACCCTCAAAGATTTTAAAACTGCAATGTGACAGCAGTATTTGACGCTTCTATTTGACTCTCAGATATGAAGTGCACCCCACTAATGTACTATTTAGCACCAAAATAAAATGACTTTTTAAAACTGCAATGTGACAGCAGTATTTGACGCTTCTATTTGACTCTCAGATATGAAGTGCACCCTACCCCACTAATCTTCTAGTTTGCAGAATTCTTTCCTAAGCTGTCCCTATCAGAGGCAGCATCCTCTCCCTGCACTAATAAGAGCTCATGTGCGTGCGGCGCTATGCGACTCCAGCTTATATATAGAGGCTGAGTCACATGCTACACTGACCAATCACAGCCATGCCATTAGTAGGCATGGCTGTGCTGGCTTCTAAGGGCACACAAGTCAAACGCTTGTTGATTGGCTGCCTGCAGCCTTTAAAAACGCGCCATTAAATCGCCGAACAACTCCAGCCTGAACATACAGTGATATGTCTGTGTTCGGGTACGGGGTCCAAAAAACGTAATGTTTGTTACGAACCCGAACTTTTCAGTTCGGATTCGCTCAACTCTAGTCAGAAGCCTTTTGACTAAGATGCCTTTCTCTCAAAATATGCCCCTGAAATTGTTTAGTGAGCCCCTCTTTCAGCTGTATGCAATTATTTGTTATATTGCTTCTTAAAGCATGCCTCCCAACTTTCCTATTTCCACAGGACAGTCCTGATTTATGGGTCTTGTCCTGCATTAGTTTCCTGGTGTACCCAACAAGCATAGCAAGAGCACTTCAAAAGATGTTCAGGGCACTAGAACCCTGCAGAGGGTACTGAAACAGTGCTCCCTGCAGGATCTGCCCCCAGTGGACTGGCTTAAATGATGGACAGGCAGATTAGCGAGCATTCAGGTTAGTCTGACCTACCATAAACTTGGGCAGACCAACCAACTTTTCAAGTGGATCCACCAATTTTGCGGAGGAACTAGTGACATAATAACATCACTGGTCTGCCCCCTTTACCTCGCACTGGCCTACTGATTCTCAGATCGTCAATGTTGGTGAGGTATGCTTAAAGGACCACTCAAAGCACAATAGATGAGAGTTGACAAACTACAGTCCCCAAATGTTGTTGGAGTTCAACCTCCAAAATTCTTTGAATGCAATAGATGAGCAGTGACTTATGAGATTTGCAGGCCAACAACACTTGGGGCCCAGGGATGACAACCCTACCATACCAATAAAGCTTAATGTGGCGATTATGTATCAAAATGCATTTTGATAAGGTCCTCAAGGGTGTTTGTTGGATTCAGGGAGAGCCTGTATTTGTCAAACCACTGAAAAATGACTTTGGAAAAAAAAATCAGCACCCAAGACTTCCTGTACCACATTGTGTTATGGTTTTTACATATTGATACATTTTTCTATATTTTAATATTTGAAAAAATATATTTAAAGGTTTAACCAAAAATGTGAATTGATTTGAAAAGATTGTACATTCAGGCCTTCAAATTAGAAAATAAAGTTAAAGGACCACTCTAGGCACCCAGACCACTTCAGCTTAATGAAGTGGTCTGGGTGCCAGGTCCAGCTAGGGTTAACCCATTTTTGTATAAACATAGCAGTTTCAGAGAAACTGCTATGTTTATAAATGGGTTAAGCCTTCCTCCAAAGCCTCTAGCGGCTGTCTCATTGACAGCCGCTAGAGGCGCTTGTGTGCTTCTCACTGTGAGAATCACAGTGAGAGCACGCAAGCGTCCATAGGAAAGCATTGTAAATGCTTTCCTATGCGACCGGCTGAATGCGCGCGCAGCTCTTGCCGCGCGTGCGCATTCAGCCGAATGGGCAGAGAGGAGGAGGATCGGAAGAGGAGAGCTCCCCGCACAGCGCTGGAGAAAGGTAAGTTTTTACCCCTTTCCTCTCCCCAGAGCCAGGCGGGAGGGGGACCCTGAGGGTGGGGGCACCCTCAGGGCACTATAGTGCCAGGAAAACAAGTATGTTTTCCTTTAAGGAGGGGCGTTGAAAAGAGGAAGGATAATTGGCAGATACAGAATATTGTCACTTAGAATGGCTACTAGATAACATGAGGACTTCAAGGAAGGTGATGGGGGGCCGGGGGTTTATGAAGGAGAACTCTACTTATTTACCTGGTAGTTTGCACTGGAAACAATTTGGACTTATTTGGCATTTGCTATTTGGATACTTTATCTTGAAATGCTGATCTATGAAGTATAAGATGGGGAGAAAAGCATTCCAGAGCAATGTTCTGCTCTTTAAATTCAAACACATGGATAATGTCCTATTCATTTTTATGTTTAACATCTTGTTTTATTTATGCTTTGGTTTTATTAACCAGCCTTTGTTTATTTAAGATATATTTATACTTTTCCCATTCGGACACTGGTGGAAAGAAGTGCTTCACTTATAACATCCTTGGTCACTGTCCAGGAATCTGAATTGGAGAAAAGTCACTATGCAGTCCAAGTTGACAAGGCTTTTGCAGAGAAAGTTTATTATAAAGTATAGCTGTAAAATAAGTATACAGACACTGACACATACAGATTCACACACTGGCACACATACAGATGTACAGATACACATATTCAATGACACACACACACAGATCCACAGACATACAGATACACACATTGACACACATACAGATACAGACACTCACAAAGACACAGATACACAGACACACATACAGATACCTAGATACAAACATAAACACACACACAGATACAGACACACAGATACAAAATATGCAGATACATAGACAGAAACAAACATAAACACATAAAGATACACAGATACACACACTAAAGTGCAGGCATTTAAACAGACACAGACTAACACACATGCAAATTCACAGACATACAGATACAAACACTGACACACATACAGAGGCACACACACAGGTAGAAACACTGACACACATACAGTTGCACAGATAAAGTGATACACACTGACAAACATGCAGATACACAATTATAAACACTGACATACATACAGATACACACAATGGCACACATACAGATGCACAGACACACAGATACAAACAATTACATACACAGGCATACAGCTATACACACTGACGCACACCCAAATGATACACAGACACACAGATGCAAACACTGAAATACATACAGATACACACACTGACACACATACAGATGTACAGACACAAAGATACAATGACACACAAACACAGATACACATACATACAGATACACACACTGACACATATACAGATACAGACACACACAAAGACACAGATACACAGACACACATAAAGATACTCAGATATAAGCACAGATACACATAAAGATACAGAAAATACAAATTCTGATACACATGTAGATACAGAGACACAGAAACAAAAATTGACACACATAAAGGTACACAGATACACACACTGGCACACATACAGATACACAGACACACAGATTCAAACAATGACATACACAAAGACATAAACAATGACACACACCCAAATGATACACAGACACACAGATGCAAACACTGACACACATACAGATGTACAGACACAAAGATACAATGACACACGGATACACCGACATACAGATGCACACACTGACACACACACAGATACACAGACATACAGATACACACACTGACACATATACAGATGCAAATATACAAACACGGACACATGCAAATGCACAGACACAGGGATACAAACAATAACACATATACAGTTGCACAGACACACTGATTTACACACTGTCACACATGCAGATACACAGATACAAACACTGACCAACATACAGATACACAGACATACGGATATACACACTGACACACATACAGATGCACAGACACACATATACAAACATTGCCACACATGCAGATACACAGACACACATATACGAACACTGACACACATACAGATACAAACACTACACAAATACAGATACAGACACACACAAAGACATACATACAGATAAAGGTCAACATTTGAGCCACCCTCCAGTTTCCTATCATTTGGGCACAGGAAGGTGAATGCTGCTGGCTGGGGATGTTGGGAGTTATGGGCTTGCTTTCCTGGTTTGCCCCACCCCCACCCCCACCCCCTGTCTCCTGATTCCACTCCTGTGTGTCTTGGTGTGTGTTAGCTGGGAGGAAGTGACAGGCTCTCACATCCTCCTAGCACTGCAATATTAAAGGGTCTCGGTCACTTTGTTAAAGCATCACAGAGCACGACCAGGCTCCTGATGACACGTCTAGCGGATGGCCCAAAGTTCATGGGCAACCCAGTGAAGCCCCTCAACCTGCCATAATGGATTTTGTTTTTGTGTACCCCAGGGAAAACTGGTTTGTAACCCCAGGGATATGCATAACACAGGTTAAGAACAGTTTACCTATTTCATTAGAGGACTATTTGCTGAGCTCTTCTTGTTTTTTTGGAAATGTTTGAGTATTCCCGATTGTTATGTTTTAATAGGGACCCAGAGTGAGTCTCTATTCTTATCTGGTGGCCCTTTGGTTCCCAGAAATGTACACCGAACAAAACTATAAATGCAACACTAGTTTTTGCCTCAATTTTTCATGAGCTGAACTCAAATATCTAAGACTTTTGTATACAAAAGGCCTATTTCTCTCAAATATTGTTCACAAATCTGTCTAAATCTGTGTTAGATAATCCATCCACATCACAGGTGTGGCATATCAAGATTCTGAATAGACAGCATGATTATTGCACAGGTGTCCCTTAGGCTGGCCACAATAAAAGGCCACTCTAAAATATGCAGTTTTACTGATTTGGAGAGGTCAGTAAACTAGTCAGTATTTGGTGTGACCACCATTTGCCTTCGAATAGAGTTGATCAGATTGTTGATTGTGGCCTGTGGAATGTTGGTCCACTCCTCTTTAATGGCTGTGCGAAGTTTCTGGATATTGGCAGGACCTGGAACACGCTGTCGTATACGCCAATCTAGAGCATTCCAAACATGCTCAATGGGTGACATGTCCGATGAGAATGCTGGCCATGCAAGAACTGGTATGCTTTCAGATTTCAGGAATTGTGTACAGATCCTTGCAACATGGGGCCGTGCATTATCATGAAAACCGGGATTAGTCCATGAAGAGAACACCTCTCCAAAGTGCCAGACACCATTGAATGTGAGTATTTGCCCACTCAAGTCAGTTAGGACGACGAACTGCAGTCAGGTCGAGTCCCTGATGAGGACAACGAGCATGCAGATGAGCTTCCCTGAGACGGTTTCTGACAGTTTGTGCAGAAATTCTTTGGTAATGCAAACCTATTGTTGCAGCAGCTGTCCGGGTGGCTTGTCTCAGACGATCTTGGAGGTGAAGATGCTGGATGTGGAGGTCCTTGGCTGGTGTGGTTACACGTGGTTTGTGGTTGTGAGGCCAGTTGGATGTACTGCCAAATTCTCTGAAACGCCTTTGGAGACGGCTTAAATGAACATTTAATTCATGGGCAACAGCTCTGGTGGACACAGGGGCAGACTGACCACTCGGGCACATCGGTCATGGAACGAGGGCCCGAGACAGTCAGGGGCCCGGCCACACAGCCATGCTCCAGCTGGAGAGATTAGAGATCTCTCCAACTGGAATGGCAAAATAAGAAAAAATCTCTTCCATTGATAGATTTTGGGGCCCCTGATGGAACGCAGGGCCCCAGCAACATACCGCTCTGCACATCCCCTCTCCCCTCATCCTCAAATGAGACCTGGCAGCTTCACCTGCTCTCTGCCAGGTCTCCTTCTTCCTGTCCCACGCAGCACTCTGACATCACTTCCTGTACTCTTCTCTCACACAGAGCCCTCTCACAGCCAGCGAGGTGAAGGAGCAGCAGCCTGGGAGAGACCAGAGGGAGAGATATTATATAAAAAGGGGTACATGGGGAGACCACAGAGAGCAAGGGGAAGATGGGGAGTCACTCCCTCACACGGTCACTAGTCACCCCCTCCCTCACTCTGTCACTAGTCACCCCCTCCCTCACTCTTTCACTAGTAACCCCCTCCCTCCTTCACTCTGTCACTAGTCACCCCCTCCCTCAATCTGTCACCAGGCCCCACCTCCCTCATTCTGTCACCAGTCACCCCCTCTCTTACTCGGTCACCAGTCATCCCCTCCCTCCTTCAATCTGTCACCAGTCACCCCCTCCCCTCCCTCACTCTGTCACCTAGTCACTCCCTCCCCTCCTCTGTCACTAGTCACCCCTCCCTCACTCTTTCACTAGTAACCCCCTCCCCTCCTTCACTCTGTCACTAGTCACCCCCCTCCCTCAATCTGTCACCAGGCCCCACCTCCTCATTCTGTCACCAGTCACCCCTCTCTTACTGTCACCAGTCACCCCCTTCACTGTGTCTCCCCTCAGTCTGCCACCATTCACCCCCTCCTCTGCACCAGGAACCCCCTCACTCTGCCACCTGTCACCACCTCCCACACTCTTCAACGTGTCACCCCCTCCCTCACACACTATGTCACTAGTCACTCCCTCCCTCACTCTGTCACTAGTCACCCTGTCCCTCATTCTGTCACTAGTCGCCCCCTCACTCTGTCACTATTCACCCCCTCCCTCCCTCACTCTGCCTCTAGTCACCCCTCCCTCACTCACTCTGTCACTAGTAACCCACTCCCTCACTCTGTCACCAGTCACCCCCCTTCACTGTGTCTCCCCCTCAGTCTGCCACCATTCACCCCCTCCCTCTGCCACCAGGAACCCCCTCACTCTGCCACCTGTCACCACCTCCCACACTCTTCAACGTGTCACCCCCTCCCTCACACACTATGTCACCTGTCACCCCTCTTGGACAAGTAGATTTTATTTAATTTTCCACACCCCTGCACATGCAGACACAATAACGCTCAATACACATATGCATTCACACTGACACTATATACAAAAAAGCACATGTAGTCATCCAGAAATGCACAAGTGCATTCACACAGACTCAAATACAAACATGCATTGATACACAGGTCTTCACAATATACACATCCAAAGGAATGCCGTATTATATGAGAGTTATATTTAATATTTATTAATGCACATATATTTGGCCTTCAAAGGGCCTTGGATCTAATTTTGCCCGGGGCCCCAAAGGCTCTCAGTCCGCCCCTGGGTGGACATTCTTGCAGTCAGCATGCCAATTTCACGCTCCCTCAAAACTTGCAACATCTGTGTCATTGTGCTGTGTGATAAAACTGCACATTTTATTGTGGCCATCCTAAAGCACACCTGTGCAATAATCATTCTGTCTAATCAGGATCCTGATATGCCACACCTGTGAGGTGGATGGATTATCTCGGCAAAGGAGGAGTGCTCACTAACACAGATTTAAACAGATTTGTTAACAATATTTGAGAGAAAAGGGCGTTTTGTGTACATAGAAAAAGTCGTAGATCTTTTCAGTTCAGCTCGTGAAAAATGGGGGCAAAAACAAAAGTGTTGCGTTTATAAGTTTGTCCAGTGTATTTATATGTGTTCAATTAATTTCCATGATGCAGCTCAAAGCTGTTTTTTGTTGCTCTTGGCTGTAGCACTTACAGTGTTAAATTAGATCTAGGAAGTTATGTTGAATATGTGAAGTTAGGATTTAAGACCTAGCCAAACTAAACCCCCAAATGATTGTTTATTTGTTTTTTTCGGTTAGGGAGTTTAGATCAGATTTTAGTTGAGGCAGATTTTTTTAGCATTAAGATGCCTGTCTAAATAGGTTTATAGCTACTGCCTGCTGTTGAAAGCAATGTTAATGCCCCACTCTCATAGGTTTCTGTGAGTAAAACTTTACAGCCGTCAGCTGTTTTTAATGCTTATTAACACAACGGTTGTCACTGAATGCTATTTTCCACTGTGTGTTTTTTTTTTTTTTTTCTTTTTTTCCTGATAGGGAACTAAATCCTAATGCAAGTCACAATTTGAATTTCCTGCTGTATCAAATACAAAAAACTTAAAGCGGCACTGTCATGGCCGAATCCAGTTTTTTTTTAACCCCCCTCCTGACTCCACTACATCTAACTGACCCCCTAGTCACCCTCAAATGCCCCTAAGCCCTCCATATTACCTATTTTTTATTCTTTATTTTCTGCCCCGATCTATATTCAGGGCGCCGCCATCTTTGTGTGGGTAGAGGAAGTGTCTGTGGGACACGTCATCTGCCCACACTAGATAGCGCTGTGAGATTCCTGCACATGCCCAGTTATTTGGGCATGCGAACGTGAATTTCATCTATTTATTCAGAAAACAGAAAATTTATGCCATACTTACCGATATTTTCTTTTCCCGGATATATGCCATGGCAGCACTACGTATGGGTATAGCTCCTCCCCTTCTCAATTGGACAGGAACACCTCCTAAATAAAAGAGACTCCCCCCTATACCACCTCAGTCTTAGTTTAAAGCCACGGAACAACACATGATTTCAGAAGAGGGTGGGACCGCAGTGCTGCCATGGCATATATCCGGGAAAAGAAAATATCGGTAAGTATGGCATAAATTTTCTGTTTTCCCCGGATATATCCATGGCAGCACTACGTATGGGTTATACCCAAGCTAAAAGGAGTAAGGGAGGGAGAATAATAAACACAACGCATAAATCCATGCAAATACGGTTTATTGATCCACAAACTATAAGGCAGCAGAGAGGACACTTCTACCAAATTCTGTGGTAGATGAACGCACTATATCCAACTGATAGTGATTGATAAACGTGTTGAAGGAGGACCATGTTGCTGCCGAACAAATGCGATCCGCAGAAATGTTGGCTGCAGCTGCCCAAGAAGCGGCCAAGGATCTGCTAGAATGAGCTCTAAGGCCTTGAGGGACAGGGACTCCGGAGGATGAGTAGGCCTGACTAATGGCTGAGATGATCCATCGGCCAATAAGAGACGAAGAAGCGGCTTGACCCTTCTTGTAACCTGAAGGAATAATGAACAGTCTAGATGTCTTCCTTATGACTGAAGTCTGGTTCAGGTATGTAGATAAACAGCGCACCAGATCAAAACGATGCCATTTTTCTTCTTCTTCCGATGAGGGATGAGGGAAAAAGGCTGGCAAAATGATGTCCTGATTCATATGGAAAGCAGAAACCACCTTGGGTCTGAATGCTGGAATCGTACGAAGGATCACTCTGTCTTCCTGAATAATCAAAAAGGGAGACTCACAGGAGAGAGCGCTTAGCTCGGAGATTCTTCTGCCTGAGGTCAAGGCAACTAACAGAACGGTTTTCAATGTAAGAGTAAGTATAGAAACACTCTCCAAGGGCTCAAATGGAGAACCAGACAAGGCCTGTAAAACCAGAGGTAAATCCCAAGGAGGGGAGCAAGACCGTACTGGAGGGCGAAGCTTGAGAATGGCTTGAAAAAATCTAGCAATATCTGGATCAAATGCCAGTTTCAGATCTAACAGAGCAGAAATAGCTGAAGTATGCACTTTTAGGGAGCTGCGACTCAAACCCTTGTCAAATCCGTCCTGTAAAAATTGAAGGATGTCACAGATACTGGGAGACAAAGGAGAAACATTATGTGCCAAACACCAGCTACAGAAGATGTCCCAAATACGATAGTAAGCTGAAGAAGTGGATTTCTTCCTGGCATTCAGAAGAGTAGAAATTACTGAAGAAGAGAAGCCTTTGCTGGAGAGACGTTGCTTCTCAATTTCCAAGCCCTTAAATTGAGAGACTGAGGAGATGGGTGAGAGATCGGACCTTGTTGTAGGAGACTGAGTTGATCTGGGAATTCCAGAGGCATGTCCTGAGAGAGTTTCTGCAGCAGGGGAAACCAAGGCCGTCTGGGCCAGAAGGGAATCACTGCGAGAATCGTCGCTTGCTCCTGCAGGATCCTTCTCAGCAGGGGGGAAATCAGAGGAGTTGGGGGAAAAACATACCCCAGATGGAACTTCCACTCGCAACAGAGAGCATCCTGGTCTTCCGCCAAAGGGTCGAAGTAACGCGAGAAGAACCTTCCCACTTTGCGATTCTTCGCTGTGGCCATCAGATCTACCTGAGGAAGACCCCACTTCTGGACTTTGCTTTGGAATGCCAGAGGGGCTAATTCCCATTCTGTGGGATCCAGGGTTATACGGCTTAAGAAATCCGCCACTTGATTGTTCTTTCCTGGAAGGTAAACTGCCTTTATCCCCTTCAAATTCTTCTCTGACCATGACATAAGTGGGGTCAACACTTTCATTAAGCGTTTGCTCTTTGTACCCCCCTGATGATTGATGTAAGCAACTGCAGAGGTATTGTCTATCCTTACTCTCACCCAACTTTGTTTCAGACAAGGAAAGTGCAGAAGAGCCTGGAAGACTGCTTGCAATTCTAAAACATTCGAGGATAGAGGATACTGTTTGTTTTCCCACTGCCCCTGAACATGAAGAAGGCCCAAATGAGCTCCCCAACCTGATTGGCAAGCATCCGTCGTGAGAGTAACCCAAGGGATATTGCTCAGAGGATACCCTTGATATAGATTCTCGTTCATCAGCCACCATGCCAGTTCCTTCTTGATCTCTGATGATAAAGAGATTGCTTGATTCAGATCCTTGTTCATAAACTGGGATAGAAACCTTTCTTGTGGAATCCTCATATGCCACTGGGCCCATTTCGTAAGGCCTATTGTAGAGGACAAACTTCCCAGAAGGCTCATAAATTCCCGGGCCGGGATGGAGTTCAGAGGCAGAAGACGAAGGATCTTTGATTGAATACGAAGCCCCCTGTCCAAGGATAGGGAGACCTGTGACTGGATTGTGTCGAATCTTGCCCCTAAGTATATCATAACTTGAGAGGGGGAAAGCTGACTCTTCTTGAGGTTTACCAACCATCCAAATTTTTGAAGAATTGAAAGAACCCGATCTCAATGAAGAAGTAGAATATCTCTGCTGTGTGAGAGAATCAAGATGTCGTCGAGATAATGGAATATTGAGATGCCTTCCAGACGGATATGTGCTATTAAGGCAACCAGGATCTTTGAGAAAGTCCTGGGAGCTGTGCTCAGGCCAAAGGGAAGGGCTTGAAACTGAAAATGCTGACGGTGAATCGCAAATCTCAGGAACTTCTGGTGTGGTGGAGCAATAGGAACATGAAAATAAGCATCTCGAAGGTCTATGGAGATTAACCAGTCGCCTGGGGAGATGACTTTTATAATGGAACTTATGGATTCCATCTTGAATTTTCTCACATACAGATTTTCGTTTAATTCGTGAAGATCCAAAATTGGTCTCCACCCCCCTGATGCTTTTGGAGTGAGAAAAAGTCTGGAATAAACTCCCAATCCTCTTTCTTTTGCAGGAACAGGACATATAACTCCTTCTGCTGAAAGGGAAGAAACAAAAGACCGAATGGCCACTGCTTTCTCTGCTTCCATAGGCATGCTTGTAGACATGAACCGGGGATAAGGGATTGTCGAGAATTCCAGGTAGTAGCCGGATTTTAGGGTCTTTAAAACCCACTTGTCCTGTATTGCTGGAGCCCAGACCTCGTAGAAGTGAAGAAGTCTTGCTCCCACTCCCAAGGGCTGGACTGGCGCCCCATCAGAATTGCTTTGAAGGTTTACCATTGCCACCACGTCCTCGGGTGGTTTTGGAAGAGGAGAGACCACTTTTCCAGGATTGGAATCTGGAAAACTCCCTACCAGGTCTGTATTGTCTAAAGTCCTTGTCGCGAAAGGAACGTCTGTCCTGCGGAAAGGATCTTTTAGGACGTCTATCTTGAGGAAGAAAGGCCTTACGTCCTTCTACTGCCTTTTTGATACATTCATCCAAGTATTTGCCAAAGAGCATCTCTCCTTGAAAGGGGAGGGAACACAGGCTATTTTTTGAAGAATTATCTGCCACCCAATTACGTAGCCAAAGAGCCCGTCTTGATGCTACAGTAAGGACCATGCTTCTGGAGATGGTTTTA
Organism: Pelobates cultripes; assembly: GCA_933207985.1. NCBI lineage: Eukaryota > Metazoa > Chordata > Amphibia > Anura > Pelobatidae > Pelobates > Pelobates cultripes. The sequence continues at coordinate 32,058,878 of OW240921.1, read as the reverse complement.
ACCAAATCTATGGAAGCTTCTGATGAAAAATCAATAGCCAGCTTCATTTTCCTTAAGGATTTCAGCAGCCTGGATCTACTGACTCCACTTGATATGTTCTCTTCAAGGTCATCCATCCACTGCTTCAAGGCCCTAGAGACAGATGTCAGGGCTACAGCAGGACGAAGCCCAGAGCCAGAGGCTATATAGGCTTTGGACAAATTTGAGTCCATACGTTTATCCATTGGATCTCTTAAAGTACCAGCATCATCCAATGGAAGAATAGTAAGAAAGTGGAAAAACACCCAGAATACGTGTAAATTAATATATAAAATATGCAACAACCTGATGGAAAATGTAATCCATATGAATTCTGTATAAAAAAATCAGAGATCCAACATAGCGTAATACAGTAAAAAAACTTAGCAATATATAGATATAGGTGATTGTAGATACACTCACAAACACACGTGGAATATGGCTTCTCGCCCACTCAGGAGCAAATATATGATGGTGATAAGACTGGAAAATCCTCTCAATGGAACATATGGAAATAAAGGAAATCACAGATAGTGAAGTAAGTTGTAAAAATACAAAATCACAATTTATTGGTCACACTTACATGTGTGTATAGCACAAAGAGCATGTCTCTCAGTAACCTTGAAACTCCATGCAGTATGGTCCTCAATCCAAAATAGGAAGTGGCAGGAGGGGTTATCAAAGAGCAGCCAAAATACAGATGTATACAGATTAAAAACAATATAAAATAACAATGTGGAAATAAAGTCCATACATAAATCCAACGCGTTTCGTCCTGTCACAATGTAGGACTTCTTCAGGGATATTTTCATGATTCTTTTTCTCCGGTTTAAATACCTGTAAAAATCGCCGTCTAATTCCGTGCATCTGTGATTTCGGCGTGCGTTCCAGCCGTGGAACGCACAGAGGCGCGGGAGATAATCGGCATTCACAAAACCAGTTCCGTATTCTATTGCGCATGCGTGCACAAAGCGCGCATGCGCCTGCTGTATAAGAGATCGAAACCTAAACAAAATATGCAACAAGAAGGCAGAAAAACAACCTCAGATATTTAAATATAAAAGAAACATAATAGTAGACTTTGTTGGAGGATGTAGATAAAAATCTAGCACATATATGAAATAAAAATAAAAATAAAAATAAATATAAAAATAAATATAAAAATAAAGATAAAAAATAAAAATAAAAATAAAAATAAAACCAAACAAAAATAAAAATTCGTTGCTACATTTAAATGTACATCCCACAACATAGCCCATCAAATTAAAAGACACATTAACATGTAAATACATATCCTCCAAAATCATCAAAAATATACAGAAATGAGAGGAAGGACAAACATATGAATGCATGTACATGTACATAAACATATACATATATACATACATATGTGCAGACATATAAAAAAAGCTAGACTATTAAATAAGACCATGAAGGTCTATTTCTTGGTTAAGTCCTTGATGTAAGGTATTGAGGTTAAAAATCCAAAATGCTTCCTTTCTGATTAATTCCTGGTTCTTATCACCTCCTCTCCAACCTATCTGAACTAAATCTATACCGTAAGCTTGGAAAGTATTCCAACTAAACAAAGGACAAGAATTGCAGTGTCTGTGGACACTGTGATCTAATTTGTTTTTCCTTATATTATTGAAGTGTTCTAGAATTCTGATATGTAATTTTCTGTACGTACGACCAATATACTGAGCTCCACACCCACATTGTAATAGATATATGACAAAATTAGAGGAGCAATGAATATGCTTTTTTATTTTGTATGATTTTTTCGTATAAGTTCCTATGAAATCCGTGACTTTCCTTTTTTGATATTTACAAGTGGAACAATGGCCACAACTGTAAAAACCAGTAATTGGAGTCTGAAGGACATTATTACATAAAGGTGTTACAGGCAATAAACTTGGTGCTAATTTATTTTTTAAGTTAGTAGATTTCTTATATATTACTGTTGGAAATTTTGGTAATACATCCTTTAAAATGTCGTCTTTCATTAAGATATACCAATGTCTTTTAAGTATTTTTTCAATTTTTTTAGCTTGGGAATTATATTGAGTGGTGAAGGCAAATTCAAATTTATTATTATTATTTTTATTTTTATTTTTACATATAAATCTATTATTTGGATTATGTTGAGAGGTAGTATAGTTGAAAATGGTTTCTGTACTTTTATCATTTTTCCTTTTATTTAACAGCAAAGAAGATCTATCTGAATTTAGTATTTCCAATTCAGCTGTTTCCATATTTTGAACATTATAACCTTTATCTGAATATCTTTGTTTTATAATTGTGGACTGTTCTAAAAAAACCTTATTGTCCGTACAGTTTCTCCTAAGTTGGGTAAACTGACTTTTTGGGATGTTTTTTAACCAAGGGGGATAGTGAGCACTTGAGCATTCAATAGCAGTGTTACAGTCTGTAGGTTTAAAATATGTTTTGGTTTTTAGCTGATTATGTTCTATATATATAGTTAGATCCAAAAAATTGATCGAGGAATCACTGATCGTAGAAGTGAATTTTAAATTATAATCATTATTGTTAATTTGACTTAAAAAGAAAACCAACTCCTCTGCAGTACCATCCCAGATTATGAGAACATCATCGATGTAGCGTCGCCATAGGACCAAACCACCCCCAGTTGAATCCCCCAATCTGACATGTTGCTGTTCCCAATGGGACACGTACAGATTGGCGAAACTTGGGGCAAATCTGGTACCCATGGCGACGCCACATCGCTGGAGAAAAAATTGTCCGTTAAACCAAAAAAAGTTTTTAGATAACACAAACTGAATACAGTCCATCAAAAATTCAATCTGAATATCTTGCATGTCTTTATATGTCAATAAAGTTTCTTTAATGCACATAATGCCTTTATTATGCGGAATGTTAGAATATAGGGCTGTAATATCAGCAGTAGCCAGAATATATGTAGATTTCCAACAGACCGATTGTAAATCTTGTAAGATATGTTTGGTATCCTTAATGAAAGTGTGATGTAAGGGGACATATGGTTGTAGAAATACATCCACATATTCGGAAAGATTACAAGACAAAGAATTAATTCCACTTATAATAGGGCGGCCGGGTGGTTGTTTTGCATTCTTATGTATCTTAGGTAAGAAATAAAAAAACGCCACCCGGCAGTTGGGATTAAAAATATATTGAAATTCCTCTTGACTGATTATTGAGTTATCTACGCCTTTTTGTAATAGCAGCTTGAGATCCACCAAGAACTCAGATGTGGGGTTTCTTTCCAAAATTTGATAAGTATTTTGGTCATGAAGGATATTGTATGCCTCCTTTAGATAGTACGATTTATTCATGATAACAACCCCACCCCCTTTATCGGCTTCTTTTATAATTATGTTTTTATTGTCAATTAAGGTTTTTAATGCTAATTTTTCTTTTTGTGTGAGGTTTGGCTTAAATTTATTTCCTGCAATTTTATTTAAATCCTCCTGTACCAACTCATTAAACACTTCTAAGAATTTACTTTTTGCTGCCCATGGAAAAAAAGTTGATTTTGGTTTTAAAGAGGTGTGAACAATCTTTGGTTCAACTAGAGGAATAACCTCATTGGCTTCATTATGTTCAACATTGTTTGGAGTAAGTTCCTTTCCTTTAAAGAATCTTTTTAGAGTAAGTTTTCTCAAAAATTTCTGGTTGTCTAAATATAAATTAAAAGGGTTACAGTTAGAAGCAGGGGCAAACTTTAAGCCCTTCTTTAATAACGATAGTTCTTGTGCAGAAAGAACTGTATCAGATAAATTAAAAATGCCTTCAAAATCATTTGATTGCATATCCTTTAGTTTTGTCTGTATGTCAGATGTAATGGAAGATCTTCGTCTTCCATTTCTAGGTGTGGTCTCTTTTTTATGGGGGATTTTAGCATTTGAAACCTGTTTTGGGTATGAACCGAGTATTGTGTCTGATCTGATTTTTGGTCTTGCTCCTTGTCTAAAAAAACTTCCTGATTTCCTTTAGAATATCTGGACTGATAAGGGGATTTTTTGGGTGGATTATGATTAGAATTATAAAGATGGAATTTTGAAGCATATGAAGCTTTTAAACCATCTTTTGGGGCTTGATCTTTATAGGCATTCGGATGGGAATTAGAATTGGAATTAGAAAAGCGTCGTCCAAAAGATTTTTTGGGGCGAAAACTTGAAAATCTAGAAACTCTGTGATTTTGAGTGGAATGATTGTCTGATTGTCTATAATCATTCTTAGATCTAGACCAGTTACGCTGGTTTCCCTTTTTATAATCATCTTGATCTCTTTTAAATTTGGAAGATTTTGTGTTAGAGATTTTGTCGTCTACCCCTTTAATTTTCTCTTTAAGAATCTTGTAATTATTTTCTACTGCTTTAGATTCAATATGTGTGGATATATCTATCTCCATTTTACCAATTTCCTCCTCCAATGCCTTCAAGGATCTTTTTTGATAATTAATTAAACTCATCATATATTTTCTGGAACATTCATCATTGGCATCATGCCAGTCTTGCATTAAAGTTTGGTCCTCTAGGCCAAAAGCAGGAGTTTTTAAAATTCTTAGGCCTCTAGGGATAATATCATATGCTAGATACTGTTCTAATGATGTAATTTCCCACCATTTTCGGGTTTCTTTTTCAAATAGTCTCTCTAATAAAATAAATTTATGATTTAGAGAGTTATCTGTAGATCTAGGACCACCCTTAAACAAAGCATCGACTTTTTGTTTCCTTTCATTTCTGATTTCATCGTAAACATTATATGAAGCCATCAAAAGTGAATATAGTAGTGATATATAATAGTGAAGTAACAGGTAATATAGATAAAGGACTATATATACACTACACAAAAACGTATAGCTGGAAGAATTCCCTGGTGTACCTCACAGACACCCGAGAACAATGTACAATAGTAAGAAAGTGGAAAAACACCCAGAATACGTGTAAATTAATATATAAAATATGCAACAACCTGATGGAAAATGTAATCCATATGAATTCTGTATAAAAAAATCAGAGATCCAACATAGCGTAATACAGTAAAAAAACTTAGCAATATATAGATATAGGTGATTGTAGATACACTCACAAACACACGTGGAATATGGCTTCTCGCCCACTCAGGAGCAAATATATGATGGGCTATGTTGTGGGATGTACATTTAAATGTAGCAACGAATTTTTATTTTTATTTTTATTTTTATTTTTATTTTTATTTTCATATTTATTTTTATTTTTTATCTTTATTTTTATATTTATTTTTATTTTTATTTTTATTTTTATTTTTATTTTTATTTCATATATGTGCTAGATTTTTATCTACATCCTCCAACAAAGTCTACTATTATGTTTCTTTTATATTTAAATATCTGAGGTTGTTTTTCTGCCTTCTTGTTGCATATTTTGTTTAGGTTTCGATCTCTTATACAGCAGGCGCATGCGCGCTTTGTGCACGCATGCGCAATAGAATACGGAACTGGTTTTGTGAATGCCGATTATCTCCCGCGCCTCTGTGCGTTCCACGGCTGGAACGCACGCCGAAATCACAGATGCACGGAATTAGACGGCGATTTTTACGGGTATTTAAACCGGAGAAAAAGAATCATGAAAATATCCCTGAAGAAGTCCTACATTGTGACAGGACGAAACGCGTTGGATTTATGTATGGACTTTATTTCCACATTGTTATTTTATATTGTTTTTAATCTGTATATATCTGTATTTTGGCTGCTCTTTGATAACCCCTCCTGCCACTTCCTATTTTGGATTGAGGACCATACTGCATGGAGTTTCAAGGTTACTGAGAGACATGCTCTTTGTGCTATACACACATGTAAGTGTGACCAATAAATTGTGATTTTGTATTTTTACAACTTACTTCACTATCTGTGATTTCCTTTATTTCCATATGTTCCATTGAGAGGATTTTCCAGTCTTATCACCATCATATATTTGCTCCTGAGTGGGCGAGAAGCCATATTCCACGTGTGTTTGTGAGTGTATCTACAATCACCTATATCTATATATTGCTAAGTTTTTTTACTGTATTACGCTATGTTGGATCTCTGATTTTTTTATACAGAATTCATATGGATTACATTTTCCATCAGGTTGTTGCATATTTTATATATTAATTTACACGTATTCTGGGTGTTTTTCCACTTTCTTACTATTGTACATTGTTCTCGGGTGTCTGTGAGGTACACCAGGGAATTCTTCCAGCTATACGTTTTTGTGTAGTGTATATATAGTCCTTTATCTATATCATCCAATGGAAGGGTGGTCTTTTTAGCTAAACGGACAATAGCTGCATCTACTTTGGGGGCAAGGTCCCAATGGTTACTGTCCGTAGCCTTAAAAGGGTATAGTTTAGAAAAACGACCCTGAATAGAGATTCTTTTTTCCGCCTTCTTCCATTCTTGCTTAATGAGGTCCTCAATGGTCTCATGTAATGGGAAGGTAGGATTACGCCTTCTCAGATCAGCAAAATGCTTACTAGAAGCTGGTTCCTCCTCTCTCTTATCATTAAGCTCCAAGGTATCACGAACTGCCTTGATTAAAGCTTCTATTTTCACACTGTCTATAAAGACAGGAGAGGCCCCATATTCCTCATCTTGAGATGACAACTCGTCTTGCTCAAATACTGGGGGTACATATTCATCAGAGCTTAAGTCAGCATATTCCTCTGGGCTAAAAGATCTAAGTCTTTTCTTAGCCCTCTCAGACTGTCGAAGACCCTCTGAAACTGCTTGACGGATGTAAGAGAGAACATCTGGGTCCGGTTCAGCATGGCCTGCCGCTGCTTTAAGACACGCAAAGCAGAGCCTTTTCCCAGGAAGCACCTTGTCATCACAAGCTTCACATAAGGGGGTCTTATCCTTCTTTTTCTTGTATGAGGACCTATGGGTAGAACTGAAAATCCCCCAGTCAGAAGTCTGAAATGCACTCTTTTTTTTTTTTGTGTCTTTAAAAATTTTGTAGTGACTTACTCAGAACCTCTAGATTGCGACCTATTTCTCGAAGCCTGACCGGGGGAATCCATAGTATGGGCAGCTAAAAAATAAATAAATTAGAATTTCCAGCAACCAATTATTGCTATGAAAAGGAGTGGGGAATAGAGAAATTACAATAAAAGGACAAGAAATGTCACTTACCTGCAGCCAGAAGTTTAATCCAGTTATGCAGAATTACATCAAACAGCATACAGACAGAATAGAGGTGCTTACCCTTTAAATATAAGATGCCAAACAGGAAGTACATCCCCCTGCTGCTGGCCTCCCTCTGGCATGCGTTCCACTGCTGGAGGGAGGGAAAGGATAGGCCAAAAAAACGGAAGTACCGAAAACCGGAAGTACCGAAAACCGGAAGTGCCGAAACCGGAAGTGCCGAAAATATCGGCGTGCGTTCCACCATGCGTTCCACAACCGGAATGGATCAGCTACAAGGAAGCAGGAGCCCACCCCCAGTCAGGTAAATTCTTATTTCTCTGCCACTTACATCCTGAGGATAGGGCAGGCCATCTTTATTGGGAAAGCCAAGAAGCCCAAGTTTATTGCAGCAAGTAGGTGAACCCTTCTGTGGGAATTACCACCTCTCTGGGTCTGGCACATCCAGCTGCTACCTATAGGGTTACTGCAGCATAGCTCCCCGGTCGCTAAGGGGAGAATCCTCCAGGGGGTCGCCCTTGGTGAGGCGCCGTGTCCTGAGGCTTCCATGGGGAGAGAGACTGAACTCCCCATAGGCCAGGGGTACAATTAGACCCAAATAAGTCACAAAAGAAAATTTTTAGGAGATGCAAACTCCACTGTCCCTGAGAAGTGGACAGGAAAAAAAGACTGAGAGGGTATAGGGGGGAGTCTCTTTTATTTAGGAGGTGTTCCTGTCCAATTGAGAAGGGGAGGAGCTATACCCATACGTAGTGCTGCCATGGATATATCCGGGGAAAGACGAATTAATGAATAGCATTGTCAGACGAACAAGGAGGGAGCTACTGGCACGCAGCTCCCTCCTTGTAATATGTAAAGATCGAAGCGGCAGGGAGCCGCTTCCTAAACCCCCCATGTCCTCCCTCACTCTATCGGGGTCAATATGACCCCCATAATAGCATAAGGGAGATTAAAATCTCGCAAATGCCCCGACTCGCTATACCGCGAGTAAGGGCATGTCTAATTTTTACTTAGTATTAGTAAATGTGGCTGAGAGACCAATTTAGGTCTTTCAGCCTTTTGGTAGATAGCTCCCTGATACCGTGGGAATTAGGGAGTTATCTACTAAGCGGCTGCAAGATACAGCCACGGCACAAATTGAATCGGGGTTTCATTCATTCGAATGAAATTCCAATATGAACAAAGTGCCAAATTGAGTTCTAAAACAAACGAACATACTCATTCAGTTAAAACGCAATTCGTCAGTTTCGTCTAAAATGACAGGAAGCATCGCAAGATCACAGAGGAAAGGTAAGAATTATGGGAAAATTGCTCTGACCAGCGGACATGAAGCACACTTTGCTCCTCCGCTGGTCAAAGCTGGTCAAGCGGAGGAAACCTCCATAAGGCAAAGAGTCCCTACTTTGTCTTATGATTTTAAAGAAAACTAAAGAAGACAGGAAGAAAAGAATAACAGATCCTAAGAGGGGGGGAGAAGAGGAAGAGATTGAGGAAAGGTAAGTTCGGCATGACAGTGCCGCTTTAAAGGAAAGCAATGGTCAAAAAACACCTCAGAGTTTAATGTACATAGATAATTTAAAGACATTTAAATAAAAAAAATTTGAATACAAATTCTGAAGCTGCCTATGACAGACAAGCTAAACGAATGTTCAGGAAGACACTCTCAGACAAAATACAATGGATTCCTAAAGACATGTTCAGTGTCATCTCAATCATTTTCTTTTAGTGGCTCCATCCACCAACAGAATGTTATTTCATTAATAAATCTGCCTCCTTCATAAGGTGAATAGACATTGCTTTAGCTACAAATTAGCTACGGTGTCCACACCTATCCAAAAACCACGCCAATGCATCTCATCCAATGACCATGGAATCCCCTAGACCTTTTTTTCAATCTATCAGACATAGACATAGGCTATTCACTAAACTATAAAGTAAACTAAAAAGTAGAGTAAAAGCAGATTTTAATGTTTGCCCAAAACAGAGAAATTTGAAACATTTCTCCAACTTATTCATATTTTTGACTCAGCTATTATTACCCCAAAATTTAAACTCCCTGGTCAATTCACTGAATAAAAGTTATTTAACTAACGGAGTTAAATGTGTTTGTTTATTTGTTTACTTTTTGTAATATCTAATTTTTGGGTTATGGCCTTGCACGCTTAATTATTTAACTGAATATGATTTTGATCTTCACTGACATAATTATGATGTGTCACTTGGTCACTTTTTGGCTCTTCCTGCTGCCATCAGCCTATAAAATAAAGTTTGATAATGGCAGTGTTGAAGTCTAACCAGGAAGCGGAGTCTATCGATACAGAGATATACTAAGTGAACTATGTGTACATTACTCTTGCTAGAGCAGATATAACCGTTAAACTTGTCTCCTATAATGAAGTGAACTGAATGCATAATAAACTTTACAAACCAAATATACAGTCATGCAGAGCATACTATTGGGCTGGGGCCCTGTGTTTTCAAGCTTGAGACCATTCTGGTGACAGTCTGGGGATTTTGGCCGGTGTGGCCTGGTGATGTTCAGGTTTTGGTATACACCAGTCTTTCAGCTTTTGCAGGCCTTCCTGTTGTTTTGCCACAGCGCGGATCACTCCTTGTTTCTGGATAAGAAGTTTCGCCAGTTATCCCCATTGGTAGGTCAGGTAGTTGGATCGAAGCGTGACAGTGATTTGAGACAGAGTTTTCCAAAACTGCAATGTGGTGGCTGACAAGTCCGCAAAGACTTTGATATTGCTGTATGGCTCAGGAAGGGCAGCGTTTCCGCAGGCCTTGGTAATGCACTCTTTCACATGGTAAAAATTGATGCATGTTATTCCGTCCCGTGCGACCGTGGCAAGAAAGTGGCTGGATCTGCGAGGGCTCTATCAATCACCAGTTGATCTGGGTGCATAGCTGGTATCAATTCTTGGAACAGGACCATCAGGTAGTTGGTCAGGTCAGAGTTTTGGACCGTCTCCGGTATACCTCTTATCAGTGGTTGTTCTTTCTGGACCTGTCCTCCAAAGCAGCGATCTTATGCCTCTGTGATTCCAGCATGACATCCAACAGTAAGAGGGGGGGAGACCTATTGCCTCCCCCCTTGGCCCCCACCCTGAGCGGCGGGTGGGGGCCCTTAACAATAAGAGGGGGGAGACCTATTGCCTCCCCCCCTGGCCCCCACCCCTGAGCTGCAGGTGGGGGCCTTTTAACAACAATAAGGGGGGGGACCTATTGTTCCCCCCTCTGGACCCCACCCCTGAGTGGCAGGTGGGGCCTTTAAAAACAATAAGAGGGGGGGAACCTTTAATGCCATAAATTACAATGGGGGACCTATTGTCCTCTCCCTGGCCCCCAGCCCTGAGAGGCAGGTGGGGGCCATAAAGATAATGAGGGGGGGGACTGTAGTCCTCCCCCCCAGCCCCCACCCCTGAGCGGATAGTAGGGTTTTTTTTTGTTTGTTTTTTTATTAAGCAATTTTTGTTCACATACATGCATGACATTTACATTGAGTAAGGTAGATTGAGTTGCGACTTTTTAAGATTATCAATCATAAAGTATCAGTCATAAACATTTTGTACTGAAGTCACAGTCCATTTCACATTTATTTTTCATTACATGTTGCAAATTTTCAACTTAACCTTGGGGCGGCAAACCTGGATAAGGTAGGATGGGGGGGGGGGTAGTAAGGAGAGTTTATTTTGAGTTACTAGGTGAATACATTCTTGTATTGTTGGAGATTCTGTGTTGCGCCATTTTCTGCTGATCAACATCAGTGCCGTTATGTTTATTTGATAGGTTAGGTATGCCATTGCTTTTGTGAGTTTTGCGGGATAGATATGTAGTAATAATGTTTCTGGATTATGGGGCATAGTAAATCCTGTGACCAAGGGTCACTAGGTCGGCTACTTTTTGCCAGTAACATGTTAGTTTAGGGTATCCCCACCAGGTGTGGATCATGTCTCCTAAATTGTTGAGACATCTCCAGCATTGATCAGATACCATTGGATGTATCTTGTGTATTCGTTTTGGCACTAGGTACCATCGGTACAGCAGCTTTTTTGAAAGTTCTATGTGGGATGAACAGAGTGTTAATTTTTTGTGGGTGGCGAATATCTTTTCCCATGTTTTGTCCGGGATGTTGAGGTTAAGCTCACGTTCCCAGGATCAGGAGAATGGTAACGTTTTAATGTTCTCTTCTTTATTTAAACTTGTATATAATAGTGAGATTGTTTTTTTCGCTGGTAATTGTGTTGTCATTACCCGTTTAAAGGCCGTCAGCCGCAGCTCACTTACAATTTTCATTGTTGGTACATAGTGTTTGAGTAACCATGCCTGTACTTGAAAGTATGAAAACTCAGCTACGCTCGGGAGGTTATAATCTTTTTGTAGCTGAGGGAAGTGTATGATTGTTTTCCCCTGCATTAGTTGTGTGATACATTTAATGTGATGCCTTTCCCATAGTCGGGAGTTAAAGTTGGGGATTAACGTTTGTAGGGTGCCAATTGTCATGGCTGGGGAGTGTGTTTTTGACCTGCATAGGACCGCCCTGTTTGCTTACCAGATATGTTTTGTTAGGGCGTTGTAGGTAACATCGTTATGCTTTTAGGTCTAAGGAGGGGGGGGTCCACATGATGGATAAAAAGTGATGTTCTGGTTTTGTGCCAGATTCCAGCGCCACCCACTGTGGATGTCTATCTTGTGTTTGTAGTGTTATAATAGGGTTAATGTTGGCTGCTCTATAGTATTGCTGAATGTTGGGGAGGTTCATGCCTCCCCTGGTGTGTCTTTTATACATCGTGGTTACCACTCGGCCCGACCAGGAGATAATTTTTTTACGCCACCCTTGAATAAGTGTTTTCACTTGGTTTCGTAGCGTTACGTAATTTGCTTTAAAGAGCTGGGTAGTCACTGCTGTAAGTTTTATACCCAGGAAGGTAAGGTGATCGGTCCTCCAGTCATATTTGAATTGAGACTGTAAGTTTTTCATCTTGTTGCTGGGGATATTCAGGCACATGGCCTGTTTTTTGGTGTCATTTAATTTATAGTAAGAACATTTACTATAAGCGTCTAACGTGGCTGTGAACTGTAGTAGGGAGGTCTCAGGTTGGTTAATGTTAATAATATGTCGTCGGCAAATAGTGTGAGTTTGTATTCTTTTTGTTTTACCCATATACCTTGTATGTGTGGGTGGTTGCGGACTAGGGTAGTCAGAGGTTCTACTAGAATATATAGTAGGGGGGACAGGGGGCATCCTTGCCGTGACCCATTGGAGATGGTCAGCGGGTCAGAGATGAATCTGCTTGTGGTGACCCTAGTGGAGGTGTTACTGTAAAGTGTGGATACTGCTGTTATGAATTGCGGCGGGAAATGGAACTTGCGCAGGACCTCCATGAGGAAGTATAGTTTAGCCTATAAAAGGCCTTTTCTGCATCCAGGGAGAGGAACACGCTACCTTTCCCCACCCTCCCCCCCCACCCCGAGGACGCAGTATAGCACCTTCCTGGTTCCGTCTGCCCCTTGCCTACCTTTCACAAGGTTTTGTGCCATTTGGTTGGGTAAGGTAGGGGATTTTCGCAGTTTGTCGCTGTTGTCTGAGTCGTGATGCAAGTAGTTTCCCTGTCAGTTTGAAGTGTTCATCTGCTAGCAAGGATTCATTGAGCTTCCACGGGGTTCGGCCTCTGGTTTGGAAAGTGTCTGTTAGTGTTAAAGTTAGTGGGGCGTGGTCTGACCACAATATGTCTCCCGTCTTGCATTGTGTTCTTTGGAGGAGGGTTGGGGATGATATCAGTATGTGGTCTATTCTCGAGTGGGTTTTATGTACTTGGGAGTAGTGGTTGTATGTTCTCCTGGGTGTAGTGTTCGCCATGCGTCATATAGGCTGAATTCTGATAGTAGTTTTGTCATGGATATACATTGTGTTGACCAAGTTTTACGACTGGGTTGTTGTTGTGTGGCTGAGGTGTCTATATCCGGATCAAAGATATGGTTAAGATCTCCACATATTATCTGTGCCATTTGTGGAGGGTCTAATTTTGAGAGTACTTTATGGAGGAAGTTCCTCTGATTTTTATTCGGGCTGTATAAGTTTGCTATCGTGTATATCGAGTCATTCATTTTGCATATTAATATGATGTAACTGCCTTGGCTGTCTGTATGTAATTTGAGTAACTCAAATGTTTGTGACTTATGAATTAGTATTAACACTCCTCTCACCTTGGATGTGTGTGCTGCGTGGTATTGCGTGGGGTAGTCTTTGGTACCAGGAGGGGATTTTGGCCTTAACAAAGTGCATCTCTTGGATACATAGGACGTCGGCTTGGGCATGTTTTGCTTCTCTTAATAGCATCATGCGTTTGTGAGGGGTGTTCAGTCCCCTCACATTATGCGAGTGTATATTCAGCATCTGGGAGTTTGGGGTTAGGCCCATGGCCTTTCTGTACTTTCTCCGTGTGAAGCTATTTGGGGCTGTGTAAGCCATTTGTTGTTAATCCTGAGCCGTATATCGGAGCATAGTTTGTTGCTTTTATGCTAGCTTTGTTTTGTTTTTGTTGTACCCTGTGGGGTGTTGCAGGTTTCGCCTTACTTGGCGTTAGGATAGTGGAACCTTTGTCGGAACTTTGTGTATGGTTTTCAGGTCGTAAGTCACGGGGGGGGAATGGGGTGAACTGTGAATGGGGGTAGGGATTTAAGTGGGGGGTTTAGGGCTATATACAAGTAGTTCCCCTTGTGGGGCGCAGTGTCGACCTTGTGCACTGCGGGGGTAGGAAACATTTTTCCCTGTGGGTGGCTAGTGAGCTATTTAACATCATGTTCACAATTTAGTGGGTGTACAGAAGCTGTTTTATGTGGTCTAGGTGGGGATTAAGCTGTGGGTTTGGTCTTGTATCAGCCCCCCGATTAGTACTTAAAAGTGTTGTGTTTTAGGATTTTGGAGGCTTCCAGCCCTGAGCGTCTTCCCCGTCTGACTCTTGTACTAAATATCATTAGATATTCCTTTTGTCCTCGTGCGTTTGCTCCCATTGTTCTCTCTTTTATACTTTCTACCTGCGTGTTAATGTCCCTATGGTCTGTTCCATTTTTGTTGTTAACTTATAGCGGGCATTATCAGATGTCGGGTTTGGCATTACTTTGGGATTCCTCCTGCTAGTCCCCTTATAGGTTGTTTTATTTCGTCAGCTACCTTTCTCAGCTGTCTAAGTACTGGCTGAGATCCCAGTATGCTCTTTTTGGGAGACCGGAGGGGGTGGGGCTTGAGGGTTCCGACTTAGCACAATACATGCTCGTCTCATTCCCTGTTTGCATGGTCATTCCTGTGATGATGCATTGTGTGTGTGTGTGTGGGAGTGTTGGTCTGTTGTTGGAGTGAGTGTAAATCACTTTACCTCCATTACATCAACCTGTGTACGTTAATACAGTAAGCATGAAGCATGGTTATAAGTACATTGGTTATTGGTGCATTAATGTTTTCAATGGCAGTCAATATCCTTTTCTTATTTTTACCAGATTTCCCCCAGTTTACTCCGTGTAACTCTCTCATAAGTCCCCCTTTGGGGTATGGTTAGCTTAACCATCGTTCCCCTGATTTGTAATTGCTGGTTTAGGTGGGGTTGGGATGTATCCTCCCTTTCCCTCCCGGATAGTATTCTGGCTATAGGGACTTGCTCATATATGGGTGAGGGGCAAAGGGGGGTAGTGAATCCCCATGTATTCTCAAGGTGCTATGGGCCCAACCTGATTTGTGATTAGGAGGTTAGAGTACCGCCAGGGCGGTGAGTGAGTCCCAGTTTTATTTCTTTAGGTGTACCCCTGTGTACTTGGGGTTAAGTTGCGTGGGTTAAGTTGTGGGGTGCTTTCTACCTGTTCGGTATAGTATGCGCAGCCACTGAGCTACTGCTTTCTGGGGACGTGCAGGTTATTGAGCAGGGGGAGATGGGTCTCTTATAGCTGCGGGGGGGGGGTTGGGTCCCCTGGGGTTCTCGGCACGGGGGGGTGGGGTGGTATTAATTTGCGTGCTGGATTACCTCTTTTTTCCTGCTTGCAAAGGGGGTATGAGAGCTTTAATACGGTAGATGGCATGTGCACCAGGAGGTCAACCTTCATTTCTGCAGTTATGCCCGCTTAAAATACATATCAATAATATAGGTTCTTTACATACATTTTGATTTAAGAGCTACTAGGGATAGTTATGCAACATTTTAGCGTAAGAGATACTTGCATTATTGGGAGTTTGCGCGCTCGAGGAGCAGTCCAGAGTGTTTTTTTTTGTTAGAGTTTTTTTGTGCCAGTCTAATTGCAGTTTTTTGGGCTGTGAGCCTGTTTGTTCGTCCAGAAGGTTTTCTATTCCCCAAGATCTCATCTGACGGAGGCCGTCTTCCGGGGAGGTAATGGAGATCATTTTCACTTCCTTGTGTGTCAGCATTTTGACGGGAAATCCCCAGCGGTACCTTATGCCTTTGCATCTGAGGGCCTCTGCAATTGGGGAAAATTATTTTTGCTTGCTGAGTGTCGCTGGGGAGAGGTCTGTGAAAAGTTTCACAGTTGGATAGTCGTCCGGCGGTTTTGTCTTGTTCCTGCCTGCTCTGCGGATATGCTCCTTTATATGGTAATAGTGAGCTTTAATTGAAAATGCTCTTTGAGTGATTATTTTGGTGGGGCACATATAGAATAATACCAATAGGCAAAACATGTTTTTTTTTTTTCCAGAGATGTAGGAGATGCTTTAATGAGCCAGTTTTATTTACCAAGGGACAGAGTAGATGACGATTATAATTAGCATAACAGAATATTGGAATATTGTGCATGTTTGGCTGAGTTTAGGAGATAACGTATGATACTCCAGGATCTTATTAAATTAGAGAATTTCTTGCTTAAACAGCAGGTGTGCACTTAGAGAAGCTACAGGAGTCCAGGACACAGGATATATTAGATCCATTGTCACATGATAAAATATGTTTATATTATTTCAGAATTCAAAATACTTATGCATATAATGTAAATATTTTATACATGATTAACTACATAATTGTAGTGAAGTTTTACATTTTGCATATCTTCTCTATTTATATCCTTTTGCTTGGAAGCAGAGGTGTAACCAGAAACCACGGGGCCCTGGTGTGAAAATTGCCCTGGGGACCACACATACAAAGACACACACATACAAAGACACATAAACACACATACATACAAACACACACACATACAGACACACATACAAAATACATGTTATAGTTATCGTCCTGTTTCCTACCTTTTAGGTGCAGGTGGGTGACTTTCCCTGGGGTCCAGTGACTGCCTCCAGGTGATGGGAGTCAGAGTTCCCACTCTGACTCCCTCCTCTCCTTCCTCTTTCCTTGCAGCTCTTGGTGGTTGCTGGGAGGAAGTAATCGGGGCTTTCACTTCCTCCCAGCGTCTGACATCATCACAGGGGGCCCAGCGCTGACCGAGCCCACTGGAAATGTATTACCCTAACAGTATAGGCCACCCATTAGGCCCCTGAATGCACGGCCCGGTGGTTATAACGCCCGGGCCGGGGCCAAATTATATGGCCGGTGAGCACCCAGGTCGCAAGGGTTCACAGGGCGGCCGAACCCCTTGGAGTGACGGGCCTGGTTGCACCTGTGACCACGGTAATCCGCCACTGTTTGGAAGGAAGAGTTTGCATTATTTTTGGGGGCATAACCTCTAGTCAAGTACATTGTTTTGAGCTATATTTAAAGCTGAGTCTCTTTATTGTATGTCCACAATTAAGAATACGGCCCAGCATTATTCTGTCTTTTACATGTCTATGGTCTAGTCCGACCAGGTTCCTGCTCTGTGCAGAATGACAAGCTGAGATGAAGTGGTAGGTTAACATGGTTACGTTTCCTCGGAATTTAACTGGAACCTAAAGTTTATTAGTTTTGGACTCCTGTTTTGTTTGGAACATCCTGATATTAAAGTGGAGCAGGTTATCTTTGTAATGGCACAAGTGAGGCATACATTAACTGAGCCTTCTTGACTGGGAAATAACCATATGGCACATACTCAAGTGTTTATCTGTTTTTCATTGTTTTTAGTATTATTATGTTTTGCAAATTGTCAACATATTAGGTTGTACATTTATTAAAATAGTAACTCATGTATTACTGACTGTAAAAACCTCAGGTTTTATTGGTTTATTAAGTCCTTCTTAATGATTATCTCATCTTCCTCCTTTACCACCTTCCATCAAGACTAAAGGCTCATAAGAGCTGGCCCCTCAATCCAAATTTATATAATTATTATCAAGGAACATTTTCCATATGGGAACAGATTTGCAATCTGTACAACTGTACAGCACTATCAAAAGCTGCTGACACTTTGTAAATACCAAATAACGTGGACAGGATTAGAACAGGATTCTTAAAACTAATTTTATCTGTACGTGTCCTTGCATTTTGCTTGGAATAATTTTCCTGCTTCTGTACAGATTTGCAGAATACATTGTTGCTTTCTTAATGGAAAATCATCTAAGAGCTAATAAATCAATACTCTTTCTTTCATCACAGAGAAACTCCCATGAGAAAATAAATCTGAGAATTTAAGAGTTGTCCCAGGGACTATATTTATAAATGTGCCAATGTAGGTAACCTTGGATTAATATATTTTTTATCTGCTACTAAAAAGAATTATTCAGAGCTATGCATTGTATTTTTTAGCATTATTCATTGCATTATCTGCACAGTACACTAAAATGACACGTAAAATGCAGCCTGACATGCCCCTTTAAATACAAATGTACAGTAGTTTCGGGTACATTACAAATACAAGTGTGATGTTTATGGCATTCCATTTTTTTAACTGTTTCACCTATAGGGCTTGCTACGGACAAACAGCTTCTGCAGCGGATTTTGAATGTCACCCCTCTTCCTTCCTAACACTGCAATTTTGATCATTTGCTTGAAAAAGTTACTCAAACCATCATAACCACTTTTGCTTTTAGAAGTGGTCATAGTGATAGGAATCTGACTTTGGTAGCCCAGAACTCTATTACCCACTGCTTAATGTCAGTTCTATCAAACAAAGTTTCCCCAGCACTGCCTGCAGGGGGAAGCCTTAATTTTCCTTCCCACCCTACTTCAATTGCGCCCTCACTGCCTTCCCCGCACCCATTCATTTGGTGCTTTTTTGGGGGGCAGCCTATATTACAAATTTTTTTTATTAATAAGTGTCAGAGAAAACAAGCTAAAGAAACACTGATCAAAAATGCAGACAATCTCTAAATAATGGAAGGAAATAACCTTTATATATCGAGGAGAAAAGCAGAAAGGTTATTGTAATCTTCTTAAGTCTTTTCCATAGGCCTTAATTTGTGAAATGGATTTTATGGAAAACTCACTTAGAGCTTCACTCACTAAACAGTGAAATGTACTGGAGACCTGAATAGTAAAATTTATTAGAAAATAGCCGTGTGGGAATGAACATTTTACCCATCTAGTTCCCAAGTTGGCTACTTCGGCCTAAATTTTCCAATTCACTTGTCAGTTCGCCATAGCTGTCAGTGTACTAACTAGATCCTTTATCCATTGCGAGATTTATATAGCAGAATAAGATTGCTATTTAGAAAGTGACTTCCTATTCCTTTGGCACTTTATGGTACTTAAAGAACACATACAAGTAACTGTGACAGAACAAGTTAGGTATGCGGGAGTAGGATGCACTAAAAGCCCTCTTCTAGAACACTTGCTGTCAGAAGGAACAATTTCACTAAAGATAGTTAGAACAATGAATTCAAGTGAAGAAAGGAAGACAGATTGCTATTATATGAACAAGTATACCATATTTACATTAATACATCACACTGAAGCTGTAGAGCAGGACGGTGGGCTGATATTAAAGCAAACAGCAGTAGAACAGGTTATGTTTCACTAGAAGCCAGGTTTTAGTGCTACATTAAAAATTAGGAGGCCAGGGAAAAGTCTGGTGTTCTATGAACATAAAGATACAGAAGGACATAGCTACGGTTGAGGGGGTTTGATGGATGACAGATGAGTGTGAATGGTAGATGGAAAAACCAAGATCTGACATAATATATAGATTGGAGTTCAGTTATGGGGGTTTTGTAGGCGAGAACTAAGTTTGTAATTATTTAACCCCTTAAGGACACATGACATGTGTGACATGTCATGATTCCATTTTATTCCAGAAGTTTGGCCTAGTGTCTTGACACTATAGACACCAAGACAACTTCAGCTCATTGGGTCAACTCCACCTCTAGTGGCTCTCTACCAGATAGCCACTAGAGGGACTTCAGGTTGATTCACCTAACTAACGCTGCTCTGCATGAGGACATTCAGCAAAACCCCATAGGAAAGCATTATATATACTGAACAAAATTATAAATGCAACACTTTTGTTTTTGCCCCCATTTGTTATGAGCTGAACTCAAAGATCTAAGACTTTTTCTATGTACACAAAATATCTGTTTCTCTCAAATATTGTTCACAAATCTCTCTAAATCTGTTAGTGAGCACTTCTCCTTTTCCTGAGATAATCCATCCACCTCACAGGTGTGGCATATCAAGATACTGATTAGACAGCATGATTATTGCACAGTTGTGCCTTAGGCTGGTCACAATAAAAGGCCACTCTAAATTGTAATTTCATTGTGTGTGTATCTGTATGTGTGTATCTATGTGTGTTTGTAGTGTGTGTATCTGTGTGTAGTGTGTTTCTGTATGTGCGTAATGTGTGTAACTGTATGTGTGCATCTGTGTGGGTGTAGTGTGTGTATCCATGTGTAGATATATGTGTGTAGTGTGTGAGTCCCCAGCACACACTTAGACACACACTTCACTTCAAAGGTGAGTTTCTATGCCCACGAAGGACCTGTTGACATATGCAGGTGATGCATAACAGTATTTTTTTGTATTTGCACTGTGGGGTGTTATATTATGTTTGGCCTCACCACAATCATTTTGGTACCTAGGCTAGAATACAAATTTAAATAATGAAGTACAAAATAGTTTTATTTTGCACTAGTAACCAGGAATATACAGAGATAGTCATGATTGTATTCTTCAAAAACATAGCAACCTAATCTAAACTCACTGCAAACTGCATACAGGAAGTTATGTCACTGCCTTAAAGCAGTTTTTCCATTTTTTAAAATAAACATGTCCAAAATTTCCCATCTCATCTGGCCCATTTTTTTTGTTTCAAAAATGATTTTTGGTGTACAAGGAAAAGCAGAGCATAGGAGATTGTGGCAACACCATCTTAGACACTTTAAGATGGGGCACCATGAAAGAAGACCAAGTGGGACCAGGACATCAATAAAAATGGTGTGTAGTACCAGTCCCCTAACTTAAAAGGTTGGAGAAGGTTGGGGAAGAAGTGAGTTATCCATTAGCTGGGGCCTTCAAACCTTGAACTGAAATGTTGACTTTGTAACTTTGGTGGAATAAAGAACAAAACTTAAGCAAAGCTGCAGGGTGCCGGTATGGAATCAGAGTATATACATTAAGCCCCAGCAAATAGATAACATTGGAGTCAGAGTTGAGGGCAATCTTTGGAAATATATATTTAATCCTAGTCCATGCACTGAGGCTCGATAATGTACATAATACCGGGTGCTTCTCCAAAGGCCCATAAATACAAATGTAGAAAGATTGGTAGAACCCATGGTCTTATCAAGGATAAAGGTGTCTTTATTCTAACATGAAGAAAAGATCGATGTTTCAGTCAATCTGGAATTTCAAATAGCTAATGCTGGACAAAGCATTGTTCCAGCAAGTGTTCATGAGGTCAAGGACTGAATGTCAGCCAATCGGAAAGGTCGACAGAAACAATTATTCTGAATATTACAATGTGGAAGGGGTTAAATGTGCCACTCCACACATCTAGCGAAGGAGTATTTGGAGACTGTTAAGAGAGAGGAAAGAATCCCTTTGAAGTTTTATCTGAAGTGTTCAAAATGCAAACAGAGACAAACACAGCACATACATTTCCACACATACACAAATGGAACAGGTAGGAGCAAGACGAAAAAGTAAAGTTATACAGATGTTATGATAGACTTGGTCATTGTAGATATAATAATTTATATAATTATTATTATTGCCATTATTTTATATAACACTAAAAAATCTGCAATACTGTATACAATAAAATTACATTAGAAGATTGTAGAATATGTAATTGTAACTAAGAACAAAACTGTAGAGAATTGAAAAACAAATTGCTACATTAAGGCCAAAATTGCTAATATGTTAAAATTTCCCAACTCAGTTATTGACAGCTTGGCTATTTTTGCTTATATTTTGCAATTTGGCTTTCAGTTCTCTACAATTCAGTAGAGAATAAATCTCAAAGATAAACAAACTAACAGGAGTGGATGCAGTTGCTAATCTCAGAAGGGGCACTAGTAGAGGGCTGTAGTGGAGTGATAGAGGCTGCAGTAGGAGAGATAGAGACTGTAGTACTTGGTAGTACTGTACTGTAGGGGATAGGGTCGGCAGTGGGTGGTTATAGTGGGGGGATAGGGACTGTAGTCTGGTAATATGGGCTGTGGGGGGGTAGAAACTGTAGTCGGGTAATAGGGGCTGTAGGGGGGAGATAGGAACTGTAGTAGTGTGTAGGAGTTGTAGAAGGGAATAGTTGCTGTAGTGGAGGAAAGGGGCTATAATTAAGGGAGTTAGGGACTGTAGTGTTTTAAAAGAGGCTGTAATTGCAGTGATAGGGGGCTATAGTGGGGTAATAAAAGCTGAGAAGACAAGTATTAAAAATCAGAAACAAAATAAACTAAAGTTTATCCCCCACGCCTTAAAGTTTACCTTATGCTAGGGAGGAGTAAATCCTGATCCTGAGATCATGATCACTGGTGGTCCGGTGGGTGCAGACAGCTCCTTCTAGCTGGTGCCATGTTAACCCACGGCAACGCTCCAATACTGTAAAAGGAGAGGAGAACTTGGTCTATACCTACAGGAGCTTCAGCCCAAGTACTTTCTCCTACTACTGGCATCAGGGTGACCTGGCCAATTAAAGAGATTGGCCTTTACTGGCATTAAAGCTCCCTCTTTGGCCAGTTCTCGAGATCCCTTGATATCCCCTGACAGTCTTGGTTTGGCTTCTCTGGAAGGGTACTTGACCTGGTGCCCCTTCCCCTGGATCTGCCCATGCAAATTACAAGGTTTTTAAAGGTCCAAAACCACCATCTAGAGGAGAATGAGACAGGGTAGGTGAAATACAATCTGGATTCAACAATGTAAGAGAAGTGATGGCCTCTGGGCGTTTAAAGGAATGGAAGTAAGAACAATGGGAGGATATGGTGCTTGGAAGAACAAAGCAGGAAGAAAAAAGCAAAGGTGCTAATGTTTTAGATAAAACATATAAAGGGGTGTGAGTATTACTTTCAGGCATCCTAACTGTCCTAAATCCATTGGGACAGTTACAACTTCAGGCTTCTGTCCTTCCATCCCAGGTTGGTTCCCTGGTTTCCCACATTTGTGGAAAAAAAGCAATCTGCTCTCAGATCATAAAGCAAGCACATCATTAGAAGCACTTGCACTACGCTAAGGGCACTAGCTATGTTCAACACTTAAAGGGACACTTTTGTCGTTTCATCTCATTGAATGGTTTGTAATGCCTGGAGTCCTCTGGTGCTGTCCCTTCATCTATTATTTAAATATTTTTGAGATGTTTAACACTAAATAAGGGTCCCTGGCTTCCTCTTGCCCCATCCCACTGAATTCATTGCTAAAGTAGAGATTGCACACTTCCTTCTATAAATACCAATTCATACCGTAAATGAGCACTGTCATAGGCTGGAAGCAAACAGCTGATGCTCTCAGTCAATCACAGCCACCCATTGATGTTCAGACTAATGCTTTCTCATTAGCTCAAGCAGCACAGAAGGGGTGGGCTGCTTAGGACTTTTGTTTAACATTAAAACATTAAATACTTTTTAAAGCTAAATGGAATGATGGCACCAGGGGACTCCAGACCAGTGGCGGAACTGCTACGGTCGCAGAGGTCGCAGCTAAGTAACGCGACCCCAGCGTGCGCGGTATAACCGCCTGGGCTGCATTGAAGGGGCCCATCGGGTGGCCCATGCTGTCAGGGCAATTTTTGCACCTGGGCCCCGTGGTTTCTAGCTGCGCCTCTGCTCCAGACACCAGGGCCAGACTGGCCCACCGGGATACCGGGAAATTTCCCGCTGGGCCGGCATACTAGCTCCTCCACCACGGTCTGCCTGCTCGGCCACGCTACAGCAAGGTACAGGGAGAGCTGGGGGGGAGGGAAATAATGGAACACAGGGAGAGCTGGAGGAGGAACTAATGGGACACAGGGAGAGCTGGGGGGAAACTAATGGGATACAAGGAGAGCTGGTAGGGGAACTAATGGGATACAGGGAGAGCTGGGGGTACTAATGAAATAAGAACACATGGAGGCCTGGGAAGTATGTATAAAGACACATGGAGGGTGGTTTAGGGACACATGGAGGGCTGGGGGGTATAGGGACACATGGAGGGCTGTGGGGGAACTAATGGGACACATGGAGTGCTGGGAGGAGGGTATAGGGACACATGAGAGGGGGCTAATGGGACACATGGGGACTGGGAGGGATGGCTAGTGGGACACATGGGGGCTGGTAGGGGGCCGATTGGGACACAATGAGGGCTGGGAGGGGGCTATAGGGACACATAGGCTGGGGAGCTAATGGGACACAGGGGGTATAGGACAGATGAGGGTGCTACCGAGTCACATGGAAGGGCTAATGAGACACATACATGATTGGGAGGGGGTATAGGGAATCATGGAGGGCTGGGAGGGGGCAGAGGAACACATGGAGAGCTGGGAGGGTGCTATAGGAACACATGGAGGGCTGGGAGGGAGGGCTAGTGTGACACATGGAGGGCTGGGTGGGCTATATGGATGGAGAAAGGGCTAATAGGGCACATGGAGGGCTAGGGGCTAATGGGACACATTTGGGGGCTACTGAGACACATGGAAGACTGGAGAGGGTGGAATGAGACACATGGAGGGCTTTGGGGTAATGAGACACATGAAGGGGCTGGGGAGTAAAAAGACACACAGACGTGTGTGGGGAGAAAGAGACACATGGAAGACTGGAGAGGGTGGAATGAGACACATGGAGAAAGAGACAGAGGGGTTGGGAAAGTGGAACAGGAGACACCCACAGAGGAGCTGAGGAAGACAAACAAGAGACACACAGAGGGACTAGGAAATGGGAGAATTAGACACACAAAGGAGCTGTGGGGAAAGATACACATAGAGGTGCTGAGACATGGGAAAGACACTCACAGAAGGGCTGTGGAAAGGGAGAAAGAGACAATGGGGATGGGGCTAAGAGACACACGAAAGGGGCTTGGGAGAGAAAGACACAAACAAAATGCATCTTCACTTGTGTCTCCTGCTCTCCCTGTAACCCTGAGTTGTCAGGTGAGAGAAAGACTTAGTATTAAAGGGACACTGTAGTCACCAGAGCTACTATAGTTTAATGTAGTGGTTCTGTTGTCTATAGCCTGTCCCTGTAGGCTAAGCACTGTAAATGCTACCTTTTCAGAAAAAAGGTAGTGTCTACATTGCTGTCTAGGCACATCTCTTGTGACAGTCACTCAGACGGCCACTAGATATGCTTCCTAGTCCAGTGCTGCACACTCTGCATGGAGACGCTGATCGCTCCCCATAGAGATGCATTGATTGGTGCGGTGAGGAGATGCTGATTGGTGCGGTGAAGCGCAGCATTTTGCCACACATGCGCAAAAGCCCCCCAATGCTTTACTATGGGAAATTAATTGGCATTGACTGAAATGTATCCAGTTGTAAGCCAAAGTGAAGAGTACACTCTTATTACTTCAAAAAAAAAAACAAGATAACCATTTTTTTTACTGCTGTGCAATAGCATACATTCACAATACATTCACAATTTTAGTCCAAATGACCAAACTTTTCTTAATATATCAAGAAAATGGACTGAAACATTTGATTATATGCAAATACACGTCTGCTTATAATAAATCCGCTCTTTTGTTTATTTTGAAGCCCTATGAGTGCTTTCTTTCACATTTGAGTAATAGTTTTCAGTTTTAAAGTTTTTTTTCCCGCTTCCATATATGCACACTATGCTGGCGCGATGCATTATGGGGCTGGTATATAATTTTTTTCCAGGGCTACTTTTCATTCCCAGTCCGGGCCCTGACAGACACTATAACCACTTCAATGAGATGAAGCGGTTACAGTGCCTACAGTGGTTTATGGATTGTAATGGCAACACAAGCTTTCACGAGGCCAGTGAATTATGTGTAGTATTTGGCCTTGAATGACGTTATACTCTTGTTAGATTTTTTTTTTTTTAAGAGACACTTCTAAAGATCATGAAAACACTCGTTTGAGTTCTGTAATCGTTAAAACCGCACCATGCTGAATTGTACATTGTATTGAGATGTCTAAATTTCCTCTTGACCTAAGGATTGGCAGTGAGCCTCAACTTTTCAGTGTGTCATTCTTGGATGTGCTAAGGGTCACACTAGCCTGTACGAGCAGTATGACTTTAGCGTGCATTCATCGCCCTGAGTGTGCTCCATTACTTCCAAACAATTAATTTGTTTGTCCGCTATCTTATCCTAGAAAAGACCAAAGAGACAAACCAGATCCCAAAAGATTTAAAAATAGCGTGTGCAAGAACCGAGATATACCAATTGATATATCCAAAACATACATATTCTTAAGAACATATAACCAGATGATGCATGTACAATAAATTCTGCTGCTACTAATATTATAATAATTATTATAATGATAAGGCATGTTGTGCAAACAACCATTTTGCGCGCTCTAAGTCAAAAATCTGTATTTGTGTAAATTATGTATTTTGATGTTAATGCAACCCAATTCACTGTTTAGTAAATAGACCACTATAATTGCATGTAAAATAAGGGTAGGGGATTCGTAATCAGCTACCCCAAATCTAAAAAAAAATATAGATGGAGTAAATATGTTATCATCAATAAACATGGAAACAAATTAAATACTTTGCTATGCCTCCTGGGAAATACAGCCCAGACTTCACCCCAGCCTGTACAAATACAAGCAGAGATAGTGGAATTATTTGTTGCAGTAATCTTGAGTTTTTTCACATTTTACTGTTTATTAAATAAACCCCTGACTATAGATATGGAGGCACAGTTAACTGTTACTAACACTTTCAAGGACAGATTTAGCAAACATGCAATCGTACATATCCAAAAACATCAACAGACGGAAAAGCATTCAAATGTTGTGATTTTCCTAGTCTTAATTTACAGGGGAATTATAACTTAGAATTTGTGAATACTATGCTTACTTCTACCACATACTTCCCAACATTGGCTGGTTTAAGAGTGAAGTGGGTGGGCAGGAATGAGAGGGGGTGTCACCAGTGAAATTTGCAGGGGCCCACTGAAGGACTGGAGGGGTCTGTCTGGCAACCCCCCGACCTTCAGGTCTGCTGGAGTGCTCACTAGTCCTATACCAGGGAACTGAATCGCGATGGCAGGATAGGACCCTAAAATCAGGAGTGCCCTGCCAGCGAACAGTCAGAACTGTTGTGAGGGTTATTATCCTTAATTAACAAAGAAATGTGTGCGTGCAAGGTGAAAAATAAAAGGTAATGTAGAAATTCACAGCAATGTATTAACTACTTACCCGGAGCTAAATACCTCCAACTAAGCTCCCTGTCAATCGTTGATGTTCCAGTCAATCTTCTTCTTTGATATTAATATAGAATAATATAACTTGATAACATTATCTTCTCTGCCTGAAGAAGTGGTTTTATTAGAGTCCATACAGATGTTTAAACAGCAACTAGATGCATACTTGCAAAAACAGAATATTCAATTACATCATTTTTCTTTTTTTTTAAATCCTTTATTGAGGTTTTTTTGCAGAGAAATTCAATACAAACATTTTCGTGGAGGAATAGTACCAAATTTCGGTGGAGCATGGTTTACAAATGGATGCATTATTACATACAAACATAGTCTTGCCCTTGTTAATGTCAAGATAGGTGGCATGTACATCTGCGTTCATTGTCCCGTGTTACAATTGTCGGGTTTCGGGCGGGAACTGAGTGCCATCGGCATGCCACTTATCGTTACCCTTATCTGTGTTGGTCGTCAGGTGAGGCCTCTGATAAGGCACTGTTTATACATTGTATGATTAGCAATCAGTGTCAATGTATCAGTAGGTCGGTACGGTTACCTGATGATATCTTTATGTGACTGTTATGCGTGGTTTATCAGTTTTTGTTGTCCAATGGTTAATGCTGTCCGAGTCAGTGTTTGTGTTGTTCTGTTCAGTAGTGAGCCTGTCGTATATTTCTGGCGATGGTCTTCGTGTGTGGTTTTGGTCAGATAAGTTATACGTCCGTCTGCCTATCTATGAGTTGGGATTTCCCGGCTCATCTAAAATGTAGTTAAGAAAGTGAGAGGGGGAATGGGGTATAGGTATAGAGGGAGGACGGGGTGGGGGGGGGTACGGGTTGGTAAGAGGAGGGAGAAGAGAAGAGAGGAGGGGGAAGGGGGGGAGTGTAAGGACGGAGCCGCCCATTCCTGCGTCATCGCCGCTCCAGATGGCCGGGCCCCGTGGGACGGGCCATCGCTCAGAGCCCCGTTCCTCACCCGTGAGGAGCTCCGCCGACGTCCGGAGGCCCCTTGAGATGTACATGAACCAGGGCATCCAGGTCTCTGCGTGTTTGGTGGCTCTGCCAAGTAGAGATGCGTGTATCACTTCTGCTCCCTGGATTTCTTCTACTTTGCGTATCCATTCTTCCCTTTTCGGTGTTTCTGTTTTTTTCCAATATATGGGTATGAGTATTTTGGCCGCATTCAATAGGTGTCGTAAGATCGATTTTTTATAGCTGGATATTGGCATCGGTGATATGTGGAGTAGAGCTAATTCGGGCGACCAATCTGTCACCTCTCCTAGGATCTCACGTACCGCCACTCTAATCATTTCCCAGTAAGGGATAATCATGCTGCATTCCCACCATAGGTGGATCGTAGATCCCTGTTCAGTCAGACACCTCCAGCAGATTGGTGAGGTAGATGGGTATATTTTATGAAGGAGCGAGGGTGTTCTATACCATGTTGCCAGCAATTTATAGTTCGTTTCTTGAAATTGTGAACTAATGGTGCTTTTATGGTGCCAGAGCAGCGCTTTGTCCCATTGATGTCGTGTGAGTGGTTTAGCAAGGAGTTTCTCCCATGTACCGCGGTACGTGTCATGTTCAGTTAGGTGTCCGATTAGGAGGTGTTGATATAGTAAGGAAATTGTTTTGTCGAGTTCGACAGCTTTCGTGCAGCATTCCTCGAACCATGTGAGTTCTCGATTCAGACGGTCTTTGTTGTGGAGCGAACTGTGGAAGTGTTTCACTTGGAGATATCTGAGCGTTAGTTGTAAAGTGCACGGTCTGCCATTCAGTAGCGAGTCCAGGGAACGGATTGTGCCATTTTGAAGCACCGTATGAAGAGGGACATGTCCCTGTTCTTCCGAGAATGGGCCAGTTCGTGTGGGAATTCCTCCCCCTATTTTGCGGTTATAGGTAATAGGCAGCAGTGGGCTCGGTGTTGGTGATACGTGTTTTTGCTCCCTTAGGGGTCTCCAACCACGTATCGTCTGTGCTACCGGTCCATAGTCATCCGGTGTGTCGAGTCCCTGTGTATCCCATATGGTGGAGTGTAGAGCTGCGCTATTTCCTTCCGCGTTCAGGGATACCCATTGTTTTTGCTCTGTCTTCGAGTGCCAATTTAGGATACGTTGTAAGATTGTTGCCTGGTAATATTTCTTAAAGTCAGGCAGGGCAAGTCCCCCGCAATGTCTGGGTAGGCAGAGCGTTTCGTGTTTGATTCTTGAGCGCTCGCCCCTCCATACATATCGAAGAGCCGCTGATTTAAGTGTGTTGAAGAATGGGGGTGGTATGACGATTGGGATAGTCTGAAATGGGTACAGAAGGCGTGGTAGGACATTCATTTTCAGGACCGCTACACGTCCATGCCAAGAGATGTGTGGGTATGACCATTTGACTAAGCAGCGTCTGTAACAATGGAGTGTAGTTGTGGTGGTATAGGTCTTTCGGGTCAGGTGTTATCCATATGCCCAGGTATTTCATCTTGGTGGTACACCATTTAAAAGGGAACAGCGTTTCCAGTGCTCTGTATTCCTCCCCCGGGATCGTTACATTCAACACTTCGCACTTGGAGTAGTTGAGTTTGAATCCCGGAATTAGGCCAAATTTGTCGAATTCCGCTAGCAGCCATGGTAGTGTAGTCCTCGGGTTGCTAATGAAGAAGAGGAGGTCGTCCGCGTATGCGGCCACTTTTTGGTCCCCCTCTCTCCATGGGAATCCCCGTATATCCTGGCTTTGGCGAATTGTTTGTAGGAGGGGTTCTAGAGTTATGGCAAAAAGTAACGGGGATAGGGGACATCCCTGACGCGTGCCATTTGATATTGAAAAGTCAGCTGTGAGTGCCCCGTTAACCCTAACTGCTGCTCTGGGATTGTTGTAGATGGCTCTGATCCATGTGAGAAAGTTTTGCCCTACACCCATTTCCTGTAGTGTAGCTATCATGTATGGCCACTGTACCTGATCGAATGCCTTCTCTGCATCCGTGGAGAGTAAGAGGAGTTGTCGTCGCGACCTCTGCGCCAGATGTTGTATTGCGAATAGGTGCAGCGTACTATCCCTCGCCTCCCGTCCTGGGATAAACCCGGTTTGGTCCACATGTATCAAGCCCGGTAATGGTGCCTGGAGTCTGAATAATTTAGTGTCCACGTTGAGAAGGGAGATCGGGCGGTAATTACTGCAATACATCGGATCCTTGCCAGGTTTAGGGAGAACTGCTATCGTCGCCGCCAGGGATTCGGCCCCGAATGTTTTTCCCTCCGTGATCACATTGACAGCTTTAGTTAGCCAGGGTAGTAGCAGTGTTGCGTAGGTTTTATAGTATGTTGTGGAGAATCCATCTGGTCCTGGTGCCTTTCCGGTTCTTGTCCGTTTCAATGCTGCTGCTAATTCCTCTTCCGTAATCAATTCGTCGAGGGCGGTCGTTGTTTCCTCTTGTAGTTTCCGTAGCCCTGCATTTCGCAGGTACATTTGGATCCTGGCGTTATCGGTTTCTCCGTCGTGATTGTGGTTCTGGGGTCGTAGATTATATAGCTTGTGGTAGTACGATCTGAATTCCTCGGCTATTTCGGTTGGGTGAATTGAGGTGGCGCCCGAGGATAATCGTAATTTGCGGACCTGGGCGTGGGGAGTGTTGTCTTTTAGTAATCTCGCAAGGTAGCGTCCTCCCTTATTGGCATGGGTGTAGAAAAAACCCTTGGACCGCTGAATGGAGCGTAAGTAGCGCTTCGTCAAGAGGTCCTTGAGTTGTCGTCTAGCTTGTAACAATTCCCCATATGTGGTCACAAGTTGGGATCTTTTATGCAATGTTTCCAGGGGGGCGATTTGCCGATATAGGTCAGCCATCTCTCTTTGTGCGTCTTTTTTCTTTTGTGAAGCTATACGAATAAGCGCGCCTCGGATTACACTCTTGTGCGCTTCCCACACCGAGATTGGGGACGTGTCCATCGTTCCATTGTCTTGGAAGTAATTAGTCAGGTCCTGTGAGATCTGTTCTTTTGTGCCCGGGTCCTGTAGCAACGTTTCGTTGAGCCTCCAAGTCCATCGTGTAGGTCGAAAAAGTGGGGATTCCAGAGTAACCCTGACCGCCCCATGGTCCGACCACGTTGCCGGCTCAATGTTGGTCGAAAGGAGGTGTGGGAGCCCGATTTGTCTGGTGAACACATAGTCGATGCGGGAGTATCGGCTATGTAACGCCGAGTAGTGAGTGTAGTCTTTCGTGTCGGGGTGTAGGGTCCTCCAACAATCTACCAGATTCATGTCATTCAGTGACTTTTTGATTAGGCGAATGTTACGTTGCGGGATACAGCTATGCCCTGTTGATGAGTCCAGGATGGGATCCAAGGGTACATTAAAGTCTCCCCCTATTATCAGGGTACCTTCCACGAAATTTTGTAGTTTAGCTAATGTGTTTTTAATAAATTGGGCTTGACCCCTATTGGGTACGTAGATGGAGGCGAATGTGTACATTTTGTTCAGTATGGTTCCTTTCAGAAACAGGTATCGACCTTGGGGATCGCTTGTGAACGCTAGTTCCTGGAATTCTAATCTTGCTGCTAGGAGGATGGCTACTCCGGCTTTGCGTTGTGCCGGATGGTTACAGAGATAGGGTTTCGGGAATGTCATGTTTTGGAGTTTCGGGGTAGTGTCTGCCCGGAAGTGTGTTTCTTGGAGTAGCGCTACCGAGATATGTTTCTTCCTTAGGTCTCGGAGTAGGTGGACTCTGCGCTCCGGGATGTTGAGTCCCCTACAATTAAGAGTAAGGATATTAATGGGTTCTGGTTGGTAGGTCATGTTCACCCCAGCCTCAGGGCCCCCCCCCACGGCCGATTCGTCAGAGCTCCCCTCTCTCGTCCCTTAGTAGGGTTTCGCGATGGCCTCGGCCCTCCGTCCAAGCCAGATAGGTTGCAGCGGGGACCCAAGGCTAGTCGGCTCCGGGAGTAGCGGGGAAATGATATGTACGGGAAAAACTAAGGATGGGTGGGTGCAGGTGTAGCAGAAAGAGGGTTAAGGTAGGGATGATAGATGGTTTAGGAGAGGTGGGTCAGGGTCAATGCCCTTGGATTAGGGCGTCACCACTGGGGTGTGGTGTAGTCTCCCCGTCGTGTGCCGACCTCTAGTAGAGGGAACCTGAGCAACGGTGGGGTACTCAGGAGGTCCGTCCCGGCAGCCAGGTCGAGTCGCGATCTCCTAATGAGTTCCACCGTCCTATACAGTGCGCGGGTATGGGTTGAGGTCCGTAGCCTAGGCACCTATCAAGGTTGTGTTGTCTAGGTCTCTATATAGGTTATGTCCAGTCTCCACCTTGCCCAATGGTGCGTAAGGTCTGTGTGTATATTAGCATTCCGTAATCAGTTTAAAATAAAATAGATGAACATAAAACAGCTCGGCCGAACAGGCCTTAACAATGCAATAACAATATGAGATTACCCAGCATCAGCCCCCCCCCCAAGTCCCCGCCTCCCCTCCCCTTCCACACCTCGTTTGTATGGCTAACCTTATCCTAATATGGAGCTCAGGGTGTTAGTCTTCGGCTGGGGTCTATCTGAACCCTGTGTAGTGCATGGCGGTGGCTCCGCCGGCCTGGGACCTCAGATGAGGGGCACCCCTGGAGACCAGCTGAGGCCGCTGGCCACCAGGCATGTCAGCTGAAGGAGGGCTAGATGGTTGTGTGAGTGTGAGTATGAGTATGAGTGGGGAGGAGCCCCTCCCCCCCAGGCCAAAGGGGGAGGGTTCGCAGGTGTGTGTGTGTGTGATAGTGTGTGTGTGTGTGTGAAGGCGTGTGCATATGTGTGTGTGTGTGTCCTGATCCTAGGTATCGTGTGCGGCCGGGGAGGGAACCCCCCGCCGGACCTAACCCCTCCACTGTCTCCCCCACCGCTCATGATGTAGCCCGAGATCCCCAGTCCCTGGAAGCTGGATGCTTGTTATCGTGGATGTCCCAATAAAAGCCGTCTCATTAATCCTTGGCTGTGGTGAGGGTCGGCCGGGAGAGTGTTCCGCCCAGTCAAGTTTGGGTGTTAATGTTCTGGTACCAGGTCCGCCATTGCAAGTGTGCCCCCAGAATCCCCCAAGATCCCCCAAATTCCCCCCCAAACCGCAGGGTACGCCAGGTGGGTCGCCCCCTCTCTTCACACAAGGCCGAGGCCATGGTGCCCCGTATGGAGTCCAGAAGGGGAGGGTCCTCGGCCGGGTATGTGGTCGGCTAACATTATATGAAACCTTCACCCGTTTCCCCCCCCCAAGGCTTCTCATGTCGTCCCCCCTGTCCTGTAGCTATGAGAGGAGATGAGGCTTTCCGGGTCAGTCAGGGCCATAGATGCTATTGGGGTGTTGGGTTGGTGAGGGCACCCCCGAGGTAGCTGTGTTTGCATGTGTACTTACTCCGCCGGGTGTCCCCAATCTGGTCGGCGTCTCGGTGGGGGTCCAGGTGGAGATCCCCCCCTGCGTCTCCTGGGTACACGTTGTGGTCGAGGTCCGTGTCCCAACGGGTCTAGTATCCAGTTGGGGACCGGTGTGGGTGGTAGGCCCATGTCTTCTAGTAGGCGCGGTACTTCTTCTGGGCTTTTAGCCGATAACCACCTATCCTGGTGGTGCACCTGGAGGGCAAATGGAAACCCCCATTTGTAGGAGATGTGGTGCTCTCGGAGTAGGGTCGTGACTGGATGGAGTGCCCTTCTCGCGTCCAGCGTCATAGGAGATAAATCATTAAACAGGGCTACTTAAGCGCCCAAGTATGGCCATGTTGGTTTCTCTCTGGCTTTGTGCATTATTGCGTCTTTTATAGGGAACGAGTGAAGGCAACATATTATATCTCTCGAGCCCTATCAAATTTAAAGCTTGGCGGGGCCTCCCATTGTAGTATACTGTTAAATAGTGCAGAAAGCAGCCCTTCAACATTTTCCCCGGTGTCCGATTCAGGAACTCCGTGGACTCTAATGTTGCAGCGTCTTCCCCTATTGTCGAGATCCTCCATTGTGCGTCTCATAGCAAGTATGAGCTCTCCTTGTCGGGTGATGGCCGATTCAGTCGCCGTGATCCTATCCGCTTGCGTTGTGTGGGAGGCCTCTAGGGACTGGATGCGGCCCGACTGAGCTCCGACCTCCGTGCGGATTCCCGCTATCTCCGCCCTCAATGCATCTTGAATTGCGGTGGTGTGAGACAGCAGGTCAGTTTTAGTAGCCATAGATGTGGCTATAAGGCGTAGTTCTTCCCCTATGCGGTCTAGGGCCGACGGTTCATTTTCGGCCATTGAGGCTGGTGATAGCGGTGCAGGGCTCGTCGGCTCGGCCTCACTGTCCGGTTCCCTCTGAGGGTGTACGTAGCCATCCATCGGGCCTTGTTGGGGTCTCGATTGTGTGCCCCTCGGGGTCTGAGGGTGATCTGGATGGCGGTTGCGGCCCATTTGTCAGCTGTAGCTTATTGTGGAATGCTTAGAAGGGCTTGGTGGAGCGGAGCACCGTGCTTAAGCGTCCATCTTGTTCAGTGTCCAGGCCACGCCCCCAATTACATCATTTTTCAACTGTCGGGTAATAGCTTCTTGATCCAAGGATTAATCTGACTGCCTTTGTGGGGTCAATCGTGATTTTCTCCCCCTAGTTTGTTGCTATTGGAAGTGCTTCAAACTGTGTTGTTGGGTTTTTTTGCCTTCTTTTGGATCAACAGCAAAAAACAAATGTGAGGAAGGCTGAACTTGTTGGACACATGCCTCTTTTCAGCCTATGTAACTATATGTAAATTATACAAATATATACAATATAAGTAGCTCACTGGTAAACTGTTCACTAACAAAGGACAAAAAGCTAGCCTACTTAGATTTAAAGAAAAGAGATTTCACTTATGGCAGACAAAGGATTCTTTACAGTAAAGAGCAATAAAGATGTGGAATTATCTGGCTTCAGAGGTTGTTTTATCAAATTCTGTACAGATTGTTTAAAAGTCTGGATTTTCTTTTCCAAATAGATGCAGAATCATCTAGGGCCTAATGGTTAAAATGTATTGTATCAGCTTGTAAATCAAAGATAACATCTGATTGCCATTTTGACATCAAGATTCAAGAAGTAATTTGTTCCCAATTTGTGGAAAAAGTGCAAAATACTATTTTTTACTTCTTTTGGGTCAACAGCAGTAACATAAATATAAGAAAGGCTGCACCTGGTGGATTTGAGTCTTGGTTCATATTTAACAATGTGTAATTCTGTTATTTGCATCTGTCAGTCTGCTAGAGAGAGTGTAGAGAAATAAATTAAACTAGAAACAAGGTTTCTGTTTCTTCTACGCCAATGGAATGTGTGCCCTGGCTGAACCAAGACCGAACTGGATTGTGATGTCAGTTACAGAACATGGTGTGTAATAAAGAATAAAACAATTTATAAGTGCCCGGGTTTGTCAGTCAAAAACGTTTGACAAAATGAAGTGACGGCTCTGAAAGACCAGATTATTTTCATGCTTATAGAAAATAAGAAGATTATTAGATTATTATAATACAATGAATTAATTATGCAATAATTTCTGTTATTTCTTTGCTCTGCAAAATAATAGGCACTTTCTGAGATGGGAAAACTCCTCTGATGTGTGGCTGGATGTTGGCTGAGGATTTTGAGAGTTGTACTGTACAGAAACTACAATTACGGGGGGTTCTGATATCTGCTACCAATGCTGTGTTCTTGGAAATATTAGTTAAATATTGACATAACAAGAATGAACATGCACACAGACACCATAGAACTTAACCCCTTAAGGACACATGACGCAAATATTCCGTCATGATTCCCTTTTAGTCCAGAAGTTGGGTCCTTAAGGGGTTAAAAAGCCACTAGAGATATAAAAGGACACGTACACAAACAATGACACACACCATGAAATATGCAGCGAGGTCTACAATTTTCATTTACAGGAAAACTACTGTAAATGAGGTTACCAAGGGATAACACTCAACTAATAGAAGTAGGAAACAAAGCCTTTTGTTTCCCCTCTCTACCTTTATGTTCCTCTGTTACAGAGGTTCCTAATTTTGGGTGCACATAAATATATAGCAGAGCATTACAGCAAAAGATTATTCACTAATGAGTCTTTAAACTATATTAAATGTGTTTGGAAATTAGTTATGTGCTAAACAAAAGCCTTTTGTCTGTCAGTAAGAGAGACACATAAGGTTATTTACCAAAATTAGACTTTAAAGTGAATTTCAAATTTAAGGCCAGAGTATCTTAAGTTTTACCTTAAATTTAAAATTCACTTGGAATTCACCTTCACTTTATTATTATAATATTTATATAGCGCCAACAAATTCCTCAGTGCTTTACAGTGGGTGGACGAACAAACATGTAGTTGTAACCAGACAAGTTGGACACAGAGGAACAGAGGGGTTGAGGGCCCTGTTCGAGGAGCTTACATGCTAGAGGGAGTATGCTAAAGTGACACAAAAGGTAAGGGAAGTATTAGCGAAGTAGATTGGTAGAATAGTATTCAATGAAGACTTAGTGTGGGTTTTTTTTTAAACCATTAACAGTTTAATTGATATACTTTTGTGAAAAAGTTAGATTTTAATGATTTTTTGAAGGAGTAGAGACTGGGTGAGCGTCTAACGGAAAAGGAAAGGGAGTTCCACAGAAAAGGTACAGCCCTAGAGAATTTAGGAAGTAAATAACCCAGTTTGATGTATGGAAGGGGTGTACTAAGTGTGCTTATGCCTAGCTGCCACAGATAATGCAGGACAAAATAGTTTTCCCTAGGCCTATAATTGCACATTGTCTTCAGTTTAGCTCATTATCAGTGATCTTCTTATCACTAGAGTATACATTCAACATTTTGTGATTGTTGTAATTTTTAAGTATTTGTTAGATAATACATTTTAAAAACTTTAATATAATCTTACTTTATTGAATCGAAACAGTTTTATGGAGAATCCAATGGTCTAGCAGAGTTTTCCATATACTTTTATGTTGTATACTCACACATATCCTAGTTAAAAGATAAGGCCAGGGACTAATGAGAGTACTTAGAAAGTTGGGCAGACTAGAATAGTTCTTATCTGCCGTCACAGTCTATGTTTTTATGTCTATGTTTCTATGTACAAGAGTAGACCAGTGAAAAAGACCCCAAAAATGACAGAGGTAATCTCATGGCAACCTTCATGATTAATTAATTACTTTCTCTTTGTCAACATATGATTTTGTCCATACTGACGGGTAGCAATTTCCCCTTAATGTCAGACTGCTTAACAAAGTTGCATAAAAAAAAAACAACCAATTTGACAACACTAGTGCCCAGTAATATAATGAGTAAAAAGACAAAGTACAATTTATATGAATTATTAAAAAAGTTCTAAAAAATTGATGAACACTCTTAAAGTGGTAACACAATATATAGACTTTCTTTGATGCTCTTTTGCCTAATGTAGACAGTTTTTAGCTGGTAGGCTGACATGTAAGTACAATACGGGTGCTATATGAACCTTTGAATACAGAGATGAGTGCTTTTAAAGTGTGTGAGAGTGTATTTGCCAGGGACTGAAAGCACTGTTTGAAGGGCATCACTTAACTTCATTCATCGAGAAGCTTGAGCAGTCAGCCACAGTGTCTCCATGAGTCTACATAATGGAATGTGACCTGCTTCAAAAGACTCCTTTTAGCATCTTTTATTATTTACAATATAAAAAAGAGTGGATAGATTTTGTTTAATGTACACAAATTTCAATTTCCCTTTCTTTTTTTCTTTTTTTTAGTTAGTATTTTTGACGTGCAAAAGGTTTAACATACAGGCTTGAGGTGCCCCAAAGGCATTCTTCAGGCTTATCATCGCATAGTGTAGTGGGGAAAAGAGGGGACTTGCACATTTTATAATATCATATTATATTGAATTGATGTGTGAACATTGAGTGATAGTAAAGCATGGAAGTAAAAGTAAAAGCGGGAGAGATAGGCATATCATAGACACAGAATGAGACACATCTTCCAAGTTAATATTAGAGTAATTTCTTATCGTTGCTTCGTGGACCCAGGTTGTGGATTGGCGTGCCAGCCCCATGATACGGTGAGTGCGAGGGTTATTTCTTTTGTTTGGGCTCAGTCCAGTTGGAGGGCTAGTGCAGCATCGTGGAGGTGAGGCTCCACTCCGGCCCAGGCGCTGTGTGAGAGCTGGTACCCTGGGAGCCATTGAGGTCCAGGGTCTTTCCTGTCAGGGCGGTTCTGTGGGTCTTGCAGTCAGTTGCTGTCTGTCGTTGCTTCTGCCTTGTGGCCCTGTACCTGTGTGGTAGGTACCTGTGGGGTTGTGGCCCTTCTTGCTCTCAGCCCAGGTGGGCATCTTGTGGGGATGGCTGAGGTGGGGGATCGTTTTGTGCCCTGAGATGGTTTCCCAGTTCTCCTCTCTGTGCGCACGTGGTCCCGTACAGTCGGGATAGGGGTAGTCAATGCCGGTCCAATACGGGTCAGCAGCTTGCCCCAAAAGCGGTCGAAAATAGCGTCAATAGAGTATCTTACTTTGTTGCTGGAGTCTGGCAGATCATGTTGCTGCATTTGCGTGCCGCCTGAATCTGGGTCTAATACGACCGTCATTTTGGAGACCTCTGTCCCGTGTAGTTTGTGAGGCCTGCCAGGTCATCCATGAGGTATATGGTGTTGGGTGCTCCTTCTGGCGGGAACTGAGATATCCCCCAACGGTCCACAGGGGGTGGGGATGTGTCTTGCTCGCTCGTGGCTTGTAGCTTGTAGCAGTAGGGGGGAAGCGGCCATCTTTCTCCAGTAGGCCTCTACTTGCTGCTGCAGTTCCCGGGCGTTCCGGGCATCGATTTTGGTATCTGCGGGTACGTGCAGGCTTCCCCCATCCATGTAGCTTCGTTATGGGAGGTTTCCAGCACTGCAGCCCGAGTAATCATCGAGAGAGTAGCCCCTGCAGCAGGAGCTCGTGCAAGGCACAACTTGTCAGCTCGCTGGCTTGGCTCCGCCCCCTCAATTTCCCTTTCTATGTCATAAGTTCTTCTGATGTTATGCTAGTGTATGAGTCTTTCTCCTTGTATTGTTTTTCTTTTTTCATTTTTTATGAAACGTTCAATCGATGATATGACCCATGTCATGGGAGTCATACCCCAACACACAGGAGAGAGGGAACCCACAAAAGATGGATCCGAAAGACGTATTACCGAGCCTTAGAATGGTCGGACTCAACGTATTAAAAAAACAAGAAACAGGGTCAAGATAAATCAAGGTTAGGATTACAGATATACTCAGAGTCAAGACAAAGCCGGGTCAGGATACAGGAAATCACAAGTCAAATACGAAGCCGAGGTCATGATACCAGAAATCACAAGTCAAATACGAAGCCGAGGTCACGATATTAGAAATCACAAGTCAAATATGAAGCCGAGGTCAGGATACCAGAAATCACAAGTCAAATACGAAGCCGAGGTCATGATACCAGAAATCACAAGTCAAATACGAAGCCGAAGTCACAATGTTAGAAATCACAAGTCAAATACAAAGCCGAGGTCACGATACCAGAAATCACAAGTCAAATAAGAAGCCGAGGTCAAACACAGGAAATTAGAGCACTAAACGAAGATCTAACAGAAACCACGATAAGGCAAAGAATGGAGGCTAAAACAAGCCTTAAATAGGCACAAAAGAGTTTCCATTGGTGCACGTCATCTCTGCGAGCCCAAACAGCCTAGATGACGTGGTCCCTTTAAGGTAATGACGTCATGGCTTTATATTTTATTTTTGCGAGGTTGCAGTTCATCCTGCGAACTAGCAGAGGGAGACATTCGCGGGACCGAAGGTAAGCATTCTATTCAGACCACACATTGCTACATGTAGCATTCGGGCCACATGGGCTGAGGCAGTGCGTTCTGCCTATGTGGCCTAAGGAGAGGAGCGGTGCGGGCGGCAGTTAAAGGTAAGTTTGTGACACCCTAAAATTTGAATGAGTACTTAATTTATTGCTGTTGGAGCACTGACTTCTGTATCATATGTTGTGTTTGAAAAAAGTGGACACATTAAATTCCTTCATAATAAAAAAATAGAGATGGGAAAATCTGGATAAAGTGACATTCATTTGAAGGACTAAATGTCTCATGGAACATTCACTGAGCAAATAAATGTTCTATGTGAACAGATGTTTCCTTAAATATTGCTATTTTTCTATGAAATATCAAATGCATGCAAAATTTGGTGGTGTATTTTGAATTTGTGCTGACATAGGCATGACGGAACTCGGGCACCCCCTAATTTAAATTTGCCCCACACCTTCCGGTCAAAGTCTCACCTCTTCCTGTTAAAGACTAACACACGCTTTGACTGACATACACACAGACACAACCACTCACTGACCGGCACACACTCTCAGGTACACTCACTGACAGACACACACAAACTCACTCACAGAAACACACATACTCCCTCACAGAAACACACATTCACTGACAGACACACTCACAGATATAAACACATATTCACTGACAGACAGACATATACACACACTCACTGACACACACACACTGACAAACACACTCAGACAGACACACACAAACTGACAGACACACACGCTCAAGGGTGGGCAGCCAGCCAACTCTTGGGCCCCGCATAAGGTATTTATGCCTTGTTAGCCTGGCGCTAAATACAGCTGGCCATAATTGCAGATTGTTGAGGCAAAATAAAATGTGTGTGTGGGTTGTTAGATATTCAATAGATGAAGGCATCCTATGTATCCCTAACAATCTTTTGGTGTCTCCAATTCTAGTAACACATCCTCCCCTAATTCTAAATCAGATGGAGTCCCTGAAGGACCTGTCCTTGATCCCTTCTGTTTTTTCTGCCTCATTTGGCAAACTTACCTGGCAAACAGGTCTCCTAGGTAACCCATATTCTGCTCTTTAAGTTCGATTAATGGTCCAATTTCCACTTCACTTTCATCACTTAATTCTGCTACTTTCCCACCCTGTCACTTGGTTACTATCCCCCACACTGACCTTCCTATTATGTTTTTATACTCTGCATTCTCTAGATTCTAAGCTTGTTCAACCGTTCATGATAAAAATGTCTAATAGTTTTTCTCATTAGTTACTAAATTCTTCCCAGTAAAATATTGTAAAGAGCTGAGGAATAATTTGGCGCTATATAAACTCCAATAATAATAATAAACATAATAGAAAGCTGGACTGTATCCGGTGCCTTCCGTACTCCATTAATCAATAGATCCCAGTCTAGAAATGATTCGGCAGTGGTGCCTAGAACCCTTGGCCATAAAGATATATTTTCAATGGGCAGAGATAAGGCTCAGATAAATTATAACTATAAGTTCTATTTTATTTTATTCTGTTACATTTCTTGAGAGCACTTGCCCAGCCTACCATTAATCAGAGTAGCAGAGGCTTGGGGGTGAAGATTTTTGTAAATTATTCATCATGTTACTTAGGGACCAGGGGAAAGCCACCCTATGGTTATTTTATA
The DNA here is from genome assembly GCA_933207985.1 of Pelobates cultripes. Lineage (NCBI taxonomy): Eukaryota > Metazoa > Chordata > Amphibia > Anura > Pelobatidae > Pelobates > Pelobates cultripes. Next base: position 32,017,606 of record OW240921.1, on the reverse strand, counting down.
TTTTTGTTGTGGTTGTAGAGCATCTATTCCTTACTATGCATGGTGAGGTAGACACAGCTAGGTTTTGGGTAATAACTGATCTTATATGCGATTACTATTTAATATAACATGGAAATTATTTATAATTAGGGACTCATCGCTTAATCCACATTATTGCAAATCAATAGATGATAGGGGTTGGATGGGATAATTTCCTGAGCCCATACCCAGCATAACAGCCCGCACATTGGGTGATATCATCTGTTGGGTTAAATGTGGGGAATCATTTCTGTCCCTGGGGACCCCAACATTAATTTTAACATTTTCTTTGCTCATTCCGATGAGGAATACATTAAACTACTGGCCACCATAAGTCAAAAACCTTCCATTTATCACTAATTAATGCCGTATGGTCCCTGATCAAACAGCAGAAGTGGGAACTGAACGTCCAAATGTTTGCAGATGAACATCTGCCGAATGAAAGGTGCTCGGAATGTGATGAGCGCTGGTGTACAGACTTGGTAAAGTAAGGGTTAAATGTTGTTTCATTTTACCTTGTACAATGAATAAATTACATTTTTAACTTTATTCACTTGTTTCATATATTTTTTTCCTTCATCACAAATTAGTTCATATGAAATGCGACAAAGTGACACACCTAGATCTGTTAATGGTGACATGTGCTTTTGATAACATACCTAATTATGATCATACATTTATCGCACCATCTAATTACGATCATACATTTATCACTTATCTCCTCCACTAAAACAGGGAAGAACTGGTCCCCCCAGAGATTGTATAAATCACTACTAATCACCTCATTAAACTGCAGTCAAGTGAGATTTCGAACCTGCAAGCTATATTTTTATTTAAATGAGATGCATCAAAGTGCTCGTTTCTTAGAAATAGACAGTAGATTGCATGATTGCTCGTTGGTGATGCCTTGTAAAGGAGAAATAGCTAAACATGCAGCAAGCACACTGAATGCATGAATATGTAATTATATTCTCTGAGCAGCGTAAACAATGGGTGATTGACAGGCCCCTGGGGCAATGCATGGAGGAAGTGTTAGTATCATGAAGGATGAGTGTTAGTTATGTGTGAAGAATTGGTTTGAGGAATTCTTGGACCTACGTGAACGGAATCGTTGTTAACACAAATGTATCTAACACCCATTTTTTTCTTTATAGGTACTCATTGTTTTAGTCCTATAGCATCACCTCTCAAGGCTGCTGTGGATAAAAGTATTTATTGGGAGGATTCTAATCTGTGCAGGAAGGAACAATGCCAGAAGTAAATTGTGACACATGGCTGCCTGTACAAAGAACATCGAGAAAGTCCACAAGCATGGTGTGAAAAATACTCTGATTACTAAATAGGATTTACTCCACTTATTTTTACGGGACAATTCTCCCCTATGAAAAAGAAAACTCAGGTCCATAGATCACTTAATGGTATGCTCTCACTGTGTTGTTTGGAACAGTCCAAGCACCATAACCACTGCAGTTTTAGTCAGTTTGTTAACGTACCTGAGGTCTGCAAGGTGATAGTCATAACCTCCTGTGGAGCTGGAAGATCCTGCAAGGAGCTGTAAATTAGATTCACTGGGTTAAGCCCAGTCCCGCCAGGGGTGGATCCAGAACCTTATCTTGGGAGGGTCACCGAAAGATTATTTAAAGGAACAATCCAGGCACAATAACCACTGCAGTTCTATGTAGTTACTGTGATGCCAGAAGTGCTGTGGTGCCCTCCCAGAATAAGTAGTCAAACAGTTTTAGAACAGTTTAACAACCTGTAGTAGGATATAGGGGCAATAGTGTGTAAGTGGTGAAGTGTGTGTGGTGCGTGTGTTTGTGTGAGGAGTGCAATTTGTGTGTGTGTGTGTATGAGGGGTGCAGTGTGTGTGAGAGAGGTACAGTGTGTGGGAGGGTGCAGTGTGTGTGAGAGGTACAGTTTGTGTGAGAGGTACAGTGTGTTGATGAGGGGTGCAGTGTGTGGGGGGGTACAGTGTGTGTGGGGTGCAGTGTGTGTGAGGGGTACAGTGTGTGTGTGTAGGTTCAGTGTGTATGTGAGGAGTGCAGTGTGTGTGTGAGGGATACAGTGTGTGTGTGAAAAGTACAGTGTGTGTGTGAGAGGTACAGTGTGTGGGCCAGTGTTTGTGTGGGGGGACAATGTGTGTGAAAGTTATTGTGTGTGGGGGTAAGGGAGCTGATTAATAAATGTATATACTTTTTTTTTAATTAAAATAAACAATCTTTAAATCCCCCCTCCCTTCTTACCTTTGCTCAGGGAGGGGGGATATGTCCTGCTATCCCTGGTGGGACAGTGGAGAAACCCTGACAGTTCTGGTGGTGAGAGTGATTTCTAGCCTGAGGCTCCTGGGCTAGTGGTCACTCTCACGAGATCCAGAGCGTGGCCATAGTAACCACAGCAGCACTGTGTGCTCATGAGAAAAGGACCCAAAGGCCTGAGCTCCTGTGTCCTCCCTCCCCTGTAGGCTGCAAGCAAAGTGCCTGTGGGCTGGTGAGGAAGATCTCTGACCACAGAGCAGGGCCGGCGCTTGAATAGTGCCGGCTCTGCAACGGAGAGCATTGGCTCTTTACTATTTTCTCAGCGAGGGTGGGGGGGAGTGATTGCCCCATTGCTTCCTTCCTGGATTTGCCACGGAATCCTGCTGGGTCAGCTCATTGGCTGAGAGCTTCTGGCAGCACAGGAGGAGGTGACTGCTCCCCAGGTGGTCCCCAGCTAATCTTTGCCAAATGGTTTGTCTACCTACCCTGGGATGGCACCTTGGCACTCCTGGCATCATAACTACTCTAATTCCTAAGAAGCAAGGCACCATACATTAAAGGGGTTCATTTTAGATTCCCTTACACAGTGTGTTCATTTTAGAATTTCTTATCTTCGGCTCTGTTAATAGCATTAACAACACAGGAGAAAATAATGTCTAAGGTAAAAACACTGTGCTGTAAGAGCTGATTAAAATGAAACCTATTTTTTTCATGGAGACTTAGAATGATCCATTAAACCTCCAACATGGAATTGGGGGCCCAGATTGGGGCAGTGTTGTCAGGTAGGCATTCTTCTTCTTTATTAGTAGTGTAAATTCTATAAAAACAATCTAGACCAAAATAGCTAAATTGAAAACATTGGTGATTTTTAGTTGAGATTCTTTTTTTCAGTTTGCCTACTAAGTCCTAAAATTAAAAATTCACTTTGAATTCCTAATAATTAAAATTTTGATAAATAACCCTTTGCGGAGTAAAATAAATAGCACGGATTTTCAAAAGACACATGAACTAAAAACCCAGCGCCAAATATCCCGTAGTTTTATATTTCCCAATTTGTAGTAAATATATCACTGCACTTCTGCAAGATGTCTCTTTAACTGTAAACAATGTGGTTCTGCAGAAACAAAATATTCTTTGATACGCGTTTTTAATTTTCATTGTGATAAATTCATTGAGCTAACTCTCATATAGCACAACACTACATTCCTGGATATTAGGGCCACGGGAGCCAGATTCGTGTTGCATTAAAAAATGATGTTTGAATGCTGGGTTAGTAAAACATTTAATTTAAGACTGAGGGGGTTGGAAAGGGAAATATTTTTCTGGTTTGTAGAAAAATGATTACATGCTCTTAAGGGCAGATTCCAAGAAATAAAAGAGGTCTTTTAAATCCGTATATCTAACTTGAAAACATATGAAATGAAAATATAAGGAAAATTTGCAACTGAGAATCTAGTAAACAGTTTATAGGAGTTTAGCATGCACACCAGTGGTTTTCGTAGCACCTTACCAGACAATCACGTTTAATGCTCACTTCAACTTTGCTCATTTACATTTCATCTTCCACAAACAAACACTTCCCCCCCAGGTACATATTAGCACAGCCACATCCCTCCCGCAGTTTATCTCCACACAAAAAGACATCCCTCCCAAATTCATCTCTCCCCCACCATATCCCTTCCCTAAGTCATCTCTCCCTGTCATATTCCACCCCCCAAGGTGTTCCTTAACTAAACATATTGCACACCCCTGAGGCCATATATTCCAGATTAACTAGCCCCACCGACATAGACATGCCCCACCAACATAGACATATAGTCACCTGCCCAATTTCCAGTCCCTGACCCCTCTGGCCAGCCCTAAAGGCACTCCGCCCTCCCATTTCCAGCTCACAAATCCCATCCCTTCCAGTCCATATATACAATATGCAAACTTTTACTTGTTCCCTCATTTTTTTAAATTAAATTTAATTTCATAGAATGTTCTCTATTTTGCTTTTTTTTGCTCTCAAAATATTTCCCTTATGTTGTATCCTTCCCACACATTCTCTATTTTTTGTCTGTCACCTGTGCCCTTTTGTAATTTTTTCCTTATTTCTTGTTTTAATCTGCCTTACGTAAATATAATTTTTAACTTGCTCCTGTCTCTTTCTTTGTTGCCTATCTCTACACTGTCCCTCTTTATGTTGTCTATTCTCCCTCTGTCTCTTTTCAGTTTTTCTATCCATGTTGTCGGTTATTAATATTTCTCTCTGTCTTTGTTGTGTCTCTATGTGTCATATCTCACTGCTTTCTCTCTTTGCACAGTCTTTAAAACTTTTCTTTCTTAACAATTACATCCAGCCACATGTTACCTGCTCCATCAATTGAAGATAAGTCAATGGACTTGTGAAGCACCAGCTGATTGCAGGACTACACAGCCAGGTCCTCATCACCTGCTATTCAGGTAATTTAGGCTCATCAGTGTAGTAACCAAAGAAAATCTGGGAGTGAGGTAGCCTTTTCATAATTACCTCCTAGCCCCACCCAGGGATCATACATTGAACCAAATAGTTTTATAAAGGTAAAATGATATATTATCACAAAGACATCTATTAGTAGAATGAGATAACCAGCGCTTTTAAGACATGTTCTGTCTCAACCTCCAACTGTCTCAACCTCCAATTTGTCGTCCCCCCCTTTGCCCCCAAGGTTCCTATGCCCATGTATAACCCTGGTCCCCTCTGTTACGTCTGCCCAAAAATTCTTCACAGTTGGTAACAAAACTGACTGCAAACCGATATATCAGTCTAATTTCAGAATTCTGTACAGGTCCGTAAAACAATTTGAGATTGAGACAGAAGCCCATTGTATAGAATTGTCCTTGCAAAAAAACACTTGACACCTAACGGTATACATACTATAGTGAATATTAAATCATTATTAATCTGTTCACTTCCATGACTTGTTGAATGTAACTTATAATGAGAAATACAGGGTTCTCAGTAGAGGATTGCTACAGGGTAAATGCTTTATTGCATCTAAATAAAGTGTTTGTGGAGCCTGGAGTCCCCTGGCAACATCTTACCTCCAAGTGTTAAACCATTTTGCTAATGTAGCGTCTCCAAGCAACAGTCTGCTTCCCCTCTTCCTGTGTTTGGGCTATTGTATTTGAGCATCAAAGAGGAAGAAATGAGAGGATGAGAACAGCAATAAGGGTTAAAAATGTATGAAGGGGCGGCAAATGATAGGCAAAGAGCTATCTCAGCCTATCACTGCCATCCCTTCTCTGCTCAAGCTAATGTTCCACCATTAGCCCAAGTGAGGACACTTTTTCAACCATGTTCACACTTGAAGGCTAAACAACACCAGGGAACTCCAGATACCATAACAACTTATTTGAGATAAGGTGGTAATGGTGTCCAGAATGTTTCTTTAAAGATGACCAATTTTTTGCACTTTTGAAACAGAGGGAAGCTTTGCTAAGAAAAATATATGGCCAATGTATTAAAATAAATATGTAAAATAATCTTCAAGTTCTCAGGTTTTACATAACCAGTTTGGAGCTCTACCCAGACTACGGCGTAACTCAGCAAAGTAGAGGCTTTTTATTCTGGTCTATGGATTCTAAAATCCAACTCCAAACTCCAGGCAAGGTTTTATTGTATATGTAGCAGAACTTCAGAGCAATTCCGCTCTGACTACTATGCATGGAAATAACTATATTTTACTAATTAACTCTAATTTACCATAAATACAATGCTAACCCTACAATGATTGCAGTCCTAATGCTACTCTTCCTGACTTTCCTCACACTCTTCCTATCTATATGGGCAACTCCCCTTTGTCCTTGTTTTAGATTATTTGTATTGCCCCTTTCCCATTTGCCTTCCTTATTTAGGAGGTGGAAAACTGAGTCCCTGTAATATAGTTGAAAACATCTTTCTTTGCTTTCTACAGCACACACAGCTCCAGGGCTTCGTGATATTCTTATACTTGTGCTCAGTGAGGGCACAGGGAGGACCAGATGTCATGTCCCATTTTGCAGGCCTTCACACAGAACAATGATATAAAGCCAGGAAGCTGTCTGTGGTTCAAGAGCAGATACAGACAGCTCATTGTTTTACACCTGTTTTTGTGAGAACATCAGGAGGACAGGTGGGCCTGTCACACTGTCTTCGGGTTTTCCCTAATCATCATAGAAAGATAGAACATTTTTATACGTGCTCACACTGTGGTGGCTAACCTCACTATGTCCATGTAGACAGAGTTTAAATAATGCTCTACACATGGCCTTAACTTGTGGTGGCCTTAATGGGAATGGGGCCTGTCAGACAGGCTCGTCAATGGTCTTTGCCAAAATCGTGGCCCACCAGATCTGCACCCAGCACTCTCACTGAACATAGACATAAATGGAGGTGAAATATGTCATGTTTCTCTCTGTGCCTCCAGAGCAGCCATATAGAGTTCACAGCTTTTTTTGTGATTTCCCTCTGAGTGTATTAGCCTTTCTGCATTCTCATGGAACACAGGAGCAGCAGAGTAAACAAAGGAGCAGAAGAAGCTTCAGGAAGCTTTGAAGCTGTGTACTTCAGAATCACAGACCGCTTTAATGCACACGTGTACAGGCTTTGTGTTCACTAACAGTGCAACGAGGATAGATGTCCTGACACAGAAAGGTGGCTGTTAAAGGGACACTATAGTCACCAGAACAACTATAGCTTAATGTAGTTGTCCTGGTGAGTATAGTCAGTCCCTGTAGGCTTTTTTGTTGTGAAAAATGCCTTTCCAGAGAAAAGGCAGTATTTAAATTGCAGCCTTGGAACTCCTCCACTGGTCACTCCTCAGGAGGTGTTTTCTGGGTCACTGCTGCTCTGCATGGAGACACCGAATGCTCCCAATTGAGATCCATTGATTCAATGCATCTCTATGAGGATATGCTGATAGGCTAGGACAGCATTTGCTCCTCCCCCCCTGCACCCACCTCCTTGGCTGAGGTAATCAGAATTGACTATCTCAGCCAATCCAGTGCTTTCCTATGGGAAAGCATTGTGATTGGTTAAGGGTCAGGAATACACATTTGTGTCCCTGACCCTATAGTATTCCTTTAAATTGAACTGTATCAGCCTGACCAGACAAAGTGAGCTACAAAGGAAATGTAGGTGAGATTTATTATGAGGCACACTGCCCCCCAAATACAATGTTTTGACCTAAATGGTCTTAATCATGTCATTATACACAATTAAGGCAATTTAGGATAAAACATCATATTTTGAGGGATGTGTGCCTCATAATAAATCGTTCCTAACCTTTCCTTTGTAACACACTGTGCCTTGCTTTTCTTGTGGGTTTGTGGTTTGTGTGGTCCCCTGTTGGTAGAACACTGGCAGAGAGGAAGTGACTGAATACTTCCTGAGTGCAGCATTAGACTGGTGTTTATATAATAGATATGAGAAGGGAAGGATGAATTTATGTGCCACACAGATGGACGGCCAGTATTGTAGAAATATAATTACTTTCTGGCGGGCCTCTTGCTCTAATGGTGTTTATTGAGTTTCATCTCTGGATACGAGCAGTTCAGTAACATGCCTGAACATGAGGTGTGATGTCACCTAAAGCAGTAAAATAAACATCACAAAGGAATGGATGGAGAGATGGAGCAAGGAATCAAAGGTAAAGATTCACTATGTCTCAAAAACGTAATCTATCTGCTATTGTTAACAAAACTGAGCACACAAAAAAGAAAAATTATACAAAAACAAGTCCTGCGCTTAAACTCCCATTACTCCTGGGCGGCAGCAATGACCATAGCACACATCAGTCCTAATACATACAAAAAAAAAACAAATTAAAGAGTTACTTGCACACTATTCCAAATCCCTATGCATATTTAAATAGAGTTTTTTTAGTATCACTCCAGTGGTCACCTGAGTGTAAGTTCACCTGCCACGTCAAGGCAAACCTCTTGCTAGGTGAGTCCGAAACTAACAATTCACCTGGTTTCTCTCCACAACCTGTAATCTGCAACATGAAAGCTTTGAAATGCATCTGCAGTGAGTTGGTGTCTGACATGTCCATTTAACCCTTTAGTTCCCGGTGAGTAAACAAAGGAATGCTTTTTGTATCTAGCACTGAAATAGTTAAAGTATTTGGGCTTTGATCTCCATGCATAAGAAAATAGTTAGCAGGCCCAGTGCCAGGGTGGGATTTACCTTCCTTGGCGCTCAAGGCCAAGTTTTTATGAAAACTCCATAAAATAATCTCTTTAGACACAATACTGTGCTGTTCCCTGTTACTTGTTTAGCAAAGAGAAGTTTTGGGAACATTTAATATAATGAGCTTATACCCTGGCATGATGCCTACCAAGTGCTGGGTCATTGCATTGCAGAGTATTAGTCAATGCACTCACACCATGTCCGCAGTCTTAAATAAGACACATTCTCTTTGGCTTTCCATAAAATATACACCATTCTTCTGGCATCCGGGAAACACAATAGCCTGGCAACAAAATATCACTTGATAAAACACGTGAAATTTCTATAGCAACATCACTCTGAGTCAGGCTTACCATATTCTTTACTTGGCAGAGTGACCTGACCAGCTCAATTGCACAATCCGGGAGAGAAATAAATTAATTCCAACTATTGTTGGGCTGGAACAACCAATATGTTCTTCCTAAGGATCATAGGACTTGGAGTCTACTAGCAAATGTAGGTTTTCTGTCACCCAGCTTGCCCTGTGTAGTCAGCATCACAGCGGAACACACGCAAATGTCGACATTGTCTAAAGACACATATAGCATTGTTATCGTAAACAGATGGCTAGGAAGGCACAAAGTGTGGAATGAGCTGCGGGACAAATGGTCCAGTAAGGCCACTTGTCGTGAACAAAGGGGGCACAGTTCATGGACATCTACAGGCAGCCAATCCAAACAGATCAGGCACAACAAGAAAGAAGATGGGCTGAAATAAAAAATAAATAATTTGTTCAGAAATATGTCCTGCCTCTTAATAGCATTCTTGTGATGTTGTATTTGATTTACAAGCGATGCATGCTAATGTGTTTAATAGCCTTATTAAATACAATACTTACTTGCTGGATACAATGTATTGCCTGTTATTTGCTGCTTATAATTTAATCTCTATCAATCTGTTTTACAATTTAGAATCTAACAGAAACATATGAACACAGAATAACATATTCTATTTATTTATTGTTTTTTAGAAAAAAGCTGTAACTTTTTTTTTCAACAAACAGATCTGCCTGAATTGACGTGATACTATCCTCACATGTTTTCCAATACAACAGATCTGTGTGTATTGTCCTCACATAACTAATTTTAAATATAAAAAAGTAGCAACTAATGATTGCGGTATATGTGTGATTTCAATTACAGTACATCAAAGGAATACTCCAAGCACTGTAACCACTACAGCCCATGGTAGTGGTTATGGTTCCTGGAGTATTTTGGCACCATCCCACAGTAAGTTTTAGTACAGTTTGGCAACTTACCTGAGTCCTGACAGGTCTCCATGGCTGCCGTCCTTGCTTTTTGGTGTTCTATATAGGAATTTCTGATTAGGACTGTGCAGGACTGTACTTATTGGCTGAGAGAGCTTAGCTCACACTCTCAGCCAATGGGAACAATTACAACCTTGATGGCTAAAGCAGGCCTTCCGACCAATTTCCAAATTTCTCCGGGACACTCCAGTATTGATTTTTGGGCCCCACTACACAAGCTTTGTTCCCTGGTGTCCCTGCAAGTTGGGAACTGTCGCCAGCAAGTGTAGCGCGATCAGATAATTAGACGCACTCAGGCCATGTTTACTAAAAGAGTCCTCAATGCATGGTCCTCCCATGGTGGGGAGGCTTACTTGATTGGCAGATCATGGCAGGATGACCTGTCAATTCTCATTTGGGCAGTACAGTGAGGTGAATTGCATTCCCAAGTGCTAATGCAAAATCTCAACCCTCTCCCTGTAGCTAGTGGTCTCCAAGTCCCTACCCAATATTTCAAATAACAAAGAAAAATGTGTAGGGAGCAAAACTTCTATTTTTAGTTTTGTCATAGTCATAGTTTTGTCATTTCTATATTTTGACTTTCAAGTCCCACAGACAAATAATACAATTATCCTGATTAACTGCTTTGGCGCACACATATTCATCCTGGTTTCTGCCATGCTGTTATGCATTTAGAGCATTTTGTTGTTTTTAGGGTGGTGTATGTGCATTTAAATTACACACAGAGAGACAATAATTCCTGAAAACTGTAGAACCAATTAAAATGTTCACAATGTAACACATTTGCAGCACACTACGTAGTAAAACTATCAACAGATACAGATAGCGGAGGGAAGAGATAAATTAATAGTACCTTGAGAATGTGTTTAATAAACACTGTGTGGAAGGAAAATATAACGTCCCTAGTTTCTGTTATGAAGTGAAAAAAATAAATATAAGACTAATAAAAAAATATTATCAGAACTTCAAAAAAAATGCATGCTAGAACTGGAGAGTACTCCCACAAGGAAACCTAATTAATTTGTGAGCAAAGAATATTGACTTAAGTTGTGCCAAACCATTCGAAGAAGATGCTGAAGCATCGTTAATAAAAAATAGTCACAGTGACAGTTCTGCTTGCTCCCTGTCCAGTAAATGTTATTAAAGTATTTTAAGGATTGGTGTGCTAGAAGGGTAAGTATGAATACAAGTTCCTCTGTTAATTGCACCGGGATTGTGACTCGATCTTCTATTTTCTCAAGATGTTCTTTGCAAACAATTGCATCAAATTGTTTTACTATTATACCTTATGGATGCACACTGGGAATCATGGGACATTTGGAATATGCATCAAATGCCAGCATGTGCCAACCCTGTGTCACATTTTATGCAAACTTAAAAAAGCGACAAAGCTTTCAATAACTCTACCCCACCATTGTATTTCTTCACTAATTCATAGGTACAGCCCATCTTGGCCACTCGGTTGGCCGGTTACCATCTCTTATATGCTCCTTGTACCTGCACTGCTAACTTATGCTTACAGGACTTTTTGTGGCATTCTGCATTCTTGTGGAACAACTAGCCTTCCTCCATCAGGATCCACCGTACCCCTCAATCCTTTAAAAAGTCCCTTAAAATCCACCTATTGAGAATAGACTCTGGCCTCCTAGGCAGTTGTCATTCCTCGAACCTATATCCTAGTCTCTCAGCTTAGTGGGTCCATTCTCCCCTTCACTCTCACCTTCCAATTCTGCTACTTTTTCACCCGCTTAATTGGTTACAATCCCCCATGCTGTCCTTCCTATTGTGTTTTTATACCACACCTTTTCTTGATTGTGAGCTTGTTCGATCAGGGCCTTCATTGAGCTTTTGTTAAAGTCGAAATATCTATTTGTTTGTCTCATGTGTTGTTAAATCCCTCCTTTTTAACATTGTAAAGCGCTGTGGAAAAAGTTGACCCTATATAATTGCCAATAATAATATTAACAAAATTAAAGCACAGCTGATAATTCCATTGTACTTAGCAATAAGAATGTGCCACTACCTCTGAATTTAGAGTCCCTCTTAATTAAAAAGCAATATGTCTTTTGGTGAAAGGCCGTGAGAGGAATGCATTATATTTCAGTCCGAGCATGTTTCAGTATTTTTTTTTCTGACATCATGTTCATAGTTTATTAAATTGTTATTAAAATCACGGTTTAAGTTATATTTAACAGAAAACTATGGTTATTTCTTATTGCATTATTACAGATACACACAGTAAGAATTTCACTTCATACAGAGAGTGTTATTATTTTTTTTACTCATCTGCTTCCAGAACTAAAACCTTATATCATCTTTATATTTTCTGATTCACCATGAAAATGGCGACAAAGCAACTATTCAGCACTCCTTAAACAGACTTTAGTAGCAATGGAAGAGAACTACCCTAGGCTTTCCAAACTATCCTTATTTAGGGACTTGTCGCACCGCACTGGCATCACTCTTTTGGGGACACCAGGGAACTTTAACCAGATAGTAGAACTTGAGCACATCATTAGATGCATTCATGCTATCCTAAGGGCACTAGGACTCTGATGAGAGCTCTGAAACATTGCTCCCTGGATGGTCCACCCTCAGTGGACTGATCTGCTTGATCATCAGGCGATGCCTTCAAGCCAGACTGATCTGCCAATTTTTGCCCAGAAGATAAGAACTGCTGATCAAATTAATTATTCACAACTTTGGACCATCCTTTCCTGTAGCAGATAAGAAATACTGGCAGGGCCGTCTTTAATGCAGGGCAAATGGGGCAGCTCCCCCGGGCCCAGTGACCTCAGGGGGCCCAAAGCATCTGCCCCGTGGACCCCGCTGCCCTCAAAAACAAAATTTCCACCATTGCGGCCAGCCGGGGGGCTTGCACTTAGGGCCACCCGGTGGGCTTGTTTTTATCAGGGGCCTGGTTGCGCTCTGTGGCCCTTTAACAGTGGGACTTACTTTTTGCCAGCCGCCTGGGAGGAAGTGACATCCGCAAGTCACTTCCTCCCATAAAGAGAGGAGTCGTGCGGGAGGGGACAGAAGGAGCTGTGCGGGAGGGAGGAGGAGAAGGAGGCAGTGAGGAGAGGGGCTCCTCACTCCCATCAGCCTCAGGCACCACACTGGACCCCAGGGAAGCCACCCTCCAGAAAAAGTAGGAAACTTGAGGGTGGGTATAAAAATGTAACTTTTACATGTATGGCAGTATGTCTATCTGTGTGTGTGTCAGTATGTCTGTCTGTATGTCAGTATGTCTGTCTGTGTGTGTCAGTATGTCTGTGTGTGTGTCAGAATGTCTGTCAGTGTATGTATCTGTGTGTGTTAGTATTTATGCCAGTATTTGTGAATGTGTGTGAGGGTTAGTATGTCTGTCTGTGTGTCAGTGTGTCTATCAGTGTATGTGTCTGTGTGAATATGTCTATCAGTATGTATCTGTGTAAATCAGTATGTCTGTCAGTGTAAGTGCCTCTGTCTATCAGTGTCTATCAGTGTGTGTGTGTATGTGTGTCAGTATGTCTGTCAGCGTATGTATATGTGTCAGTATGTCTGTCAGTGTATGTGTCAGTATGTCTGTCAGTGTATCTGTGTGTGTCAGTATGCCTGTCAGTGTGTGTGCCTGTGTGTGTGTGTGTGTATCAGTATGCCTGTCAGTGTTTGTATCAGCATGTTTGTCAGTATGTCTGTCAGTGTATGTATCTGTGTATGTCAATATGTCTGTCAGTGTATGTATTTGTGTGTCAGTATGTTGTCAGTGTGTGTATCTATATGTAGTCAGTGTTTGTCTGTGTATCTGCATGTGTGTCAGATACGCATACATATATACCTACACTGACAGGCGGTATGTTTGTCAGTGTATGTGTGTGTGCCAGTATGTCAGTCATTGTATGTATCAGTATGGCTGCCAGTGTATGTGTCTGTGTGTTTGTATGTCTGACAGTATATATGTCTGTGTATCTGTAAATGCATGTGCATCTTTATGTGTGTGTTATCAGTGTGTGTATCTGTAGTATCTGTATGTAGTCAGTGTGTATACCTGTGTCTCTGAGCTTCTGCATGTGTGTCAGGTTGTGTATCTGATCTCTGTATCTGCATCAGTTTATGTGTCTGTATCTGCATGCGTGCCAGTGTGTGCATATGTGCCTGTATATCTGCAAGTGTGTCAGTGTGTATATCTATGTATCTGCATGTGTTTCAGTGTGTCAGTGTGTATCTGTATCACAGTGTGTGTGTGTGACACAACATACAAATAAACAGCTGCATTAAAACTTCAACACTACATACAAACACTACTGCATTGAAACTTCAACACTACATACAAACACTACTGCATTGAAACTTCAACACTACATACAAACACTACTGCATTGAAACATCAACACTACATACAAACACACATTTTGATGTTAAACACCAATAATATAGGCACACCCCTACATTCAAAAACCAACACTACACATAAATGCATGCTTGCATTCCAATGCCACATACAAACACACCCCCTACATTCACACAAACATACTCCATACAAAAACATGCTTACATTCAAACACACAAATATGGCTCAGTGCTAAATACAACCCTTCAAGCATTAGAAAATGGTAGAGCCCCAGCTGTCATAGCATTGTTTGAGTTGCACGAAAGATAGGGATCTACCTTCTGGCTACCCTAGCGATTAGTCCATCACTGCGTTAGGGTGGAGGGCTTGATTGCATGTCAGGGAGTGAGGAGGGGTGGCGGGGGCAGGGTCCATGCTTGCCCAGGGTACAATCAATATTAAAGATGGCCCCGAGTACTGGACAAATGGATGACTCATTGCTTTGGACAACCCGAAAATCTGCTTACTTTTAATTATTATTATTATTATTATTATTGGTATTTATATAGCGCCAACTAATTCTGCAGCAGTTTACAATATTATGAAAGGGGTATATTTACAATAAATTAGACAAGTACACAATGACACAGGAACAATAGGTAGATGAGGGCCCTGTTCAATCACAAATGTTACTTGTATAGGTATACAAAAAAACTATTCTCAGGAAAATATTTAATTGGTCTGATTATTTCCACTTTATTGCTTAGTTGGAGATTATTTTGTTTCAGTAATTTGGGCTTCATTCCAAATCCCATTAACACTGCAGTCAGTATTAAAGAAAGGCTTGTTTTACAGGATTTATCTTTCAACTCCTTGGAATTATTTCTGTAACTTAAAAAAATAAAAACTGAAATTAAATCGCATCGACTTGTTTAAGAAAAGGAAATAAGTAATGCGGATAAGCTAAACATAAAGTGGCTTACTATGACCTCTGTAAATCCCTTACTATGGCCACTGTAAGCAGGTCCGCCCTCTTTGGGCAGCATCATTGACTTGATTCATGCCACTGATCTGACCCTTTTTACCCTTCTTCACGGAAAGACGATGGTGGGGGATATATTACCTTACTTTCTGTGTCGCTTTACCCCTCTAGCATGTAAGCTCACTGAGCAGGGCCCTTAACACCTCTATTCCTGTGCATCCAACTTGTCTGGTCACAATTACATATTTGTTAGTCTACCCACTGTAAAGCGCTGCGGAATTGTTGGCGCTAAATCAATAATAATAAATATTATTATTGCAAACTTTTAGCCTAAAAAGTGTTTTTTTTTAATAAATTTTTTGCACATGGATGCTGAAGTTACATTGTGTATCATCCTCCATCAAAATGACCATTTCATAATGTCCAATCATCCTCCATCAAAATGACCATTTCATAATGTCCTATCATCCTCCATCAAAATGACCATTTCCTTCATCATTCCTAGTCTCTTTTAACTATCTTCGTCCCTCCTAACTAATACGTATCACACCAATTTTAAAATAAACAATCCTTGAAGACAGCCTCTGAACACACACATACACATAGCCTCCCCTATACACCACAAACAAACAAACAGACAAACCAACAAGCAACTTCTCACACACTCGCACACATCTCCACAAGCAGTGTGTTCCTCACACACATGCAGCTCAAAAACACACACACACAAATTAGAGTTAGATGAAAGAAAACAGATGAGTGACAGCTGAAATTGGTCATGGAAAGGGGGGATTATGAATAGAAGGAAGAGAGTGGTGGAGTTAGAATGAAAAAGACTAATGGAGGAGAGAAAGACAGACTGGCAGAGAAACAATAGAAAGGAGAAATGAGGGTGAAAGGCTGGGGAACAGACTGGGAAGTAACAGAAATGAAGAAAAAGCTGGTGGGAACTGGGAAACAGAGACACATACAGAATCACATGGAGATAGAAAGACATAAAACGAAAATGTCAAAATATGTGAAGACTGAGGGGAGATGTACACATCAAAGCAGCAAACTGGATTTTTTGCCATGGCTGATAAAAATTCCACTCAATGTGCTAGTTGGTTTTCATCCCTACTTAAAGGACCACTATAGTGCCAGGAAAACATACTCGTTTTCCTGGCACTATAATGCCCTGAGGGTGCCCCCACCCTCAGGGACCCCCTCCAGCCGGGCTCTGGGGAGAGGAAGGGGTTAAAATCTTACCTTTCTCTAGCGCCGGGCGGGGAGCTTTCCTCCTCCTCTCCGCCTCCAATCCTCCTCTTCGGCTGAATGCGCATGCGCGGCAGGAGCTGCGTGCGCATTCAGCCGGTCTCATAGGAAAGCATTTACAATGCTTTCCTATGGACGCTTGCTTCTTCTCACTGTGATTTTTACAGTGAGAAGCACGCAAATGCCTCTAGCGGCTGTCAATGAGACAGCCACTAGAGGCTTTGGAGGCTGGATTAACCCTATTATAAATATAGCAGTTTCACTTCATTAAGCTGAAGTGGTCTGCGTGCCTAGAGTGGTCCTTTAACCTGTGTCTCCATGCTAGCAACCTCCTATTAGTGAACCACAAACTTAATCTTTGGTTCCAATGTGTTCTCCCTCTATACTTGCTCTCTGTGGGCAACATAATATATTTCCTTTACCGTTCTCTATGGTCTTACTCCTTCATGCTTGGGTAACATTACAAACTTCCTCTCCTGTGAGTAACTGGATGACAGCCTGCTCATAGAAACTCAATCTCTCCAAAAGTGGGTTTTCTTCCTTCATTTTATTGTTAAACATTAATCTTTCTTTGACAGTCTCACCTCCCCTGTCCACAATATTGGCTCATTGTTATCATTACTGGATCTAATATCTTTCTTTTCTCACATCCAGTCAACCTCCAAACCCTGCTACAAACTTTCTATAAATATAGCTTGAATTTCTTAACACAAGATGCACCCAAATGTTGTGTTCATGCACCCGTTATTCTAATCCTGGCTATTTTCACAACAACCTTGTTCCCTAATGTCCATAAAAATTAATGTTAAGTACAAAGCTAGTTTGCGTACAACTCACACATCTAACACTTTACTCTTTTGTCATTCCTTAGCCCATCTGTCAGCTCTCTGTGGGATATAGTTTGAAAGATAATCATCACTTATCTGGAAATTGCACTATAGAATACATTGAAAATCACTTATAATGTAATACTCTTTTTCATGAGGTGCCCTGTTTTCTTTTGTAAATTTATATTAAAAATGTAGAAAATAATATCATAATCCAGTTGAACTCAGTTACAGCCAGGGCAAACATTTCAAATGATGAGCAGAAATAGCTTCTCCTGTAGGTTCCAACTCAGAAACATAGCCCGCATTCGCCCCTTTCTTACGCAAGATGCTACCAAGGAGCTTGTCCATGCTCTAGTAATTTCCCGCATGGATTACTGTAACCCTCTCCTGATTGGTCTCCCCAAAAGCCGTATTGCCCCGCTACAGTCTGTCATGAATGCTGCAGCTAGACTGATCTTCCTCTCTAGTCGGTCCTCTCACACCTCACCCCTCTGCCAGTCCTTACATTGGCTCCCTGTATGCTATAGGAGTCAATTCAAAGTGCTAACCCACACATTTAAAGCACTGAACAATTCTAGCCCCACTTATATCTCTTCACTAATCCATAGATATGCCCCTCCTCGTGCCCTCCGCTCTGCCCGTGACCACCTCCTGACCGCTGCTCGCACCCGTACGGCCAACTCGCGCTTGCAGGACCTCTCGCGGGTGGCTCCTCTCCTATGGAATAGCTTGCCTACTGCCATCAGACTCTCCCCTAGTCTTCAATCATTTAAGAAGGGCCTTAAAACCCATCTCTTCAGGAAAGCTTATGGCCTCCCAGAGTAATCTCTACCTTACATACCTGTCTCCTGCTCTCTCCTATGGGACAGTGCTTTGCTCTCTCCTCCAGCTCTGCTTCACTCCTACTTGATATTTCTTGTCCTAATGTTTCTAATACCCCACCTCCTATAGTCTGTAAGCTCGTTTGAGCAGGGTCCTCTTCAACCTATTGTTCCTGTAAGTTTTCTTGTAATTGTCCTATTTATTGTTACATCCCCCCTCTTAAAATATTGTAAAGCGCTACGGAATCTGTTGGCGCTATATAAATGATAATAATAATAATAATAATAATAATAATTTCTCAACTTCTTTGTGTGTTTTCACTAGCTTGGCTGTACAGATCTTAACAATGGCTGGCAGGGAGCTAAGATGGAGGCAGCCTGTTACTGGATAAGGAGGTGTAGATTTCTGCATCATTCTATTTTTCAAAACTCACAAATACATCTTTGTTAAATATAGGGAATAAGTGAGCATAACATTAAAAATCATGGGAATTGATGGTTGTCCTTTAAAATTCTGTATCTCACTTATAAATCTCTCCACAACTATTTACAACAGTTCCCCTCAAGACTAACATAGGCCATAGTAAGCCACTTCACGTTCAGCTTATCTGAAAAGTGCATTACTTATTTCCTTTTCTTAAACGAGTCATTTCATTTCAGTTTTTATTATTTTTTTTTTTTTTGTTACAGAAATAATTTGCAGGAGTTGAAAGATAAATCATGTAAAACAAGCCTATTTTTAATAGTGACTGCACTATTAATGGAATTTGGAATAAAGCCCAAATTACTAAAACTAAATAATCTCCAACTAAGCAATAAAGCGGAAATAATGCTAAGAAATAATCAGACCAATTATAGCCTCAGAAAAAATATATGTATAACTGTAAACTGTACAATTAATATTTATGGATTAAAAGTAACCGAGGTTTCAGGTTGTCCAATGCAAAGAGTCATACATTTGTCCAATACTTCTTATCTATTAAGGCAATGAATTATCCCAAGTAGTGAATGATTAATCCGATCAGCAGTTCCTATCACTGAGGCACACAAAATAAAAACGGATTTATCTAACACTCCTCTTTGGGGTAACATGTTGTCCCAGGTAAGTGAATAATTGATTTTTGTGAACAGGGTGTTTCCAGCAAGAGGGGCATGCGCAGCAATTGCTCGCTCTGTCCTTGGAGATTCTTCCTATTTGTGTGCGTCACGTGCTACACAAACAAGTTAGACAATATTGACACACAAAAGGAGGAATTAAGATCTACTCCTTTGCTGTGCCCATAACAGAGGGGCTGGCTTAAAAGCTGTAGTTATTTTTTACAAATCCCAGTAGTGACAAGTCACACTCTATACCAGAGGTAGTAAACCTCCTGCACTCCAAATGCTTTGCCAGCATTATAAGCTGTAAGAGCATTATGGGAGATGTAGTCCACAAAATATGGAGTGCTGAATGTTAACTACCCCTGCTCTTTACCATAACCTTTTGCTGGCATGCAAAGTTATTATAGCCCTTAGATTGTACCTTATGAGTTACAAGTCTCAGAATATCGACTAATTTTAACCGTTACCAGGTGTGCCTATAAGGTTATTTATGTTAGGCATGGCTGGTATAGAAGATAACGTGCTGTGGCCAGTCACCCTTGCATACTCTCTAATGGATTGTACTCCCTTTCTTCACTTCCCCTCCCTCTCACTGTGCAGTTTCTCTGCTGTTTTCAGTCTTCGTCCTCCTCAGGAATGCTGGGAATGCGATAAGAAATGAGAAATCTAAAGCAACCAAATCCCTTTCGCCCTGTGTGGGAGCAGGAGTGGGAGGCAGGTGAAATCCGTTTAATGTCTGTTTGCACCTGACCTGTGCTTGCTAATGGTGTTTGAGGGATTTGAAAACTGCACATTAATATATATATGTACGCCCACGCATTCACACTCACATTCCATCTTTCTGATTCTAAATACCATATTTTCTTTGTTACAATGTATGCTTTCTTACTCTTCCTATCAGGCGTATTCACTAAACTGAGAGTTAGGAATAAACCGTCAAATCGAGGAAAAAAATCAGCTATTTTTCTAATTCAGCTATTATAGCCTAAATTGGGCAATTCCCTTGTGAGGGTCCCTGTAAACCTGTACATCTCTCCCTATGTCAATGTTAAAGGACCACTAAAGGTACACAGACCATGTGATCTCAGTGAAGTGATCTGGGTGTAGTGACCCTTTAGTTTTAACCCTACAATGTAAAACATTGCAGTTTTGTAGAAAAATCTATGCTTTTTGCATCTGAAACCCAAACAAAGTATAGGATTCAGAATATTTAAAAAGTTGATGATGTTACAAAATTGTAACTAAATGCAGGGTGGATTTTAGGGTGGCCAATACTTGGGTGCAGAAATTTTTATGGCGCACCTGGGTGGGCGTTGTCATCTTACTAATTCCTCCCTTTTGCAAATGTCCTGCCCAGACATGCATGTTTCTATGGCAATGACTCCACCTTTCTATCTATAAGTTCACCCCTTTTTTGTAATCAGACACACACTCACTGATTTGACACACACTCTTAATTATAGACACACACTCTTACTGATTTGAAGCACACTCACTGACAGACACACTCACTGACAGACAGAAGACATGCACACTCACTGACAGACACAATGACACATGCTCAATGACAAACACACAATCTCATTGATTTGAAACACACTCACTGACAGACACACACACACATTCACAGACACAAACTCACTGACAGACACACTAACACATACTCTTAATGACAGACACACAATCTCATTGATTTGAAACATACTTACTGACAGACACACACTGACAGACACACACTGACAGACACACTCACTGACAGACACACACTGACAGACACACATTCACTGACATACACACTAACACACACTCTCAATGACAGACACACACACTGACAGACACAGACATGCAAACACTGACAGACACACTCACTGACAGACTCACGCTCACTGATACACACTATCAGTGATAGACACACACTCTCACTGATGTAAAAAACACACACACTGAGAGACACACACACAAACACTGACAGACACACTCACATTATTGCACACACACACACATATTAAGTTTACTTATAGTGTTTTTTGTTTTGTTTTGAGGCCCTTCCAGCCTCCTTACCTTTAAAAGTGTTAGTGTGGGTCTTCTCCCTGGGGTCCAGTAGGGATCTTTTCTTTGGGGTTTAGTGGAGATTTTCTACATGGGTACAGTGGCTCCTGTAATCATCCTCAATGCTCGTTCATGCGCCATTTAGTGATGCCAGGGGTGGACTGATGTCATGTTACAGGTCCCAGCATCTCTACAGGTTGCGAAGGAGCAATGGGGAACTGGAGGAACACAGGCATCAGCTCTCCCTCTCCACCGGTATAATTCGGTAGAGAGGGCACTTGCCGTTCAGGTAAGCAGGTGCCTCTTCTGTCTTAGTGAATAAACGCCTGTTTCTGGGGTACCCCATGGTGAGCAGAAAGCCACCTCCAGGGTCCCCTGTAACAGCTGTAACACAGGGACATGGTCGCACTCACGATTCTGTAGTTTCGCCATTGACTTGTTCCTCTCTGTACCTCCCCTTCAGGCACCCTGTGCACCCACCTAGGCCTTAACTAAATGCATACAGCAGGATGCACATTTGCCAGTTATAATTCACTTGCTTTTTCCATAATTTCAAGCAGGCACAGACAGCACTAACAGCCAGCATGCAAATAGTTAAATAACCCTTTGTGGCACGAGGGTTACTCGTGTGGCAGCTGGCCAATGCTTGCTAGCCTGCTGCCACAAGTGTAAAAATAAAAAATAAGTCTAAAGAGATAAATAAAACACCCATATTGCTACAAGGGATGCTTATAACCTCTATTAGCTCCCCAGCAGGTGGGACTTTGAATTCTCATTAGAGTGCTCTGTTTAGATGGCTCGTAAGCCAACCAATCAGAACACTTTGACAGACAAG
Organism: Pelobates cultripes; assembly: GCA_933207985.1. Lineage (NCBI taxonomy): Eukaryota > Metazoa > Chordata > Amphibia > Anura > Pelobatidae > Pelobates > Pelobates cultripes. The sequence continues at coordinate 31,995,653 of OW240921.1, read as the reverse complement.
ACAAAATATGGGTTCATCGTTAAATAGCTTGAAGTTGAACAATGTCCAGATTTATCATTTTTAATGGCCACATACAGCATGGAATGGGTTTACCCAATTTAGAGTTAAATAAATTACCCTGCTAGTCTCTCAGAGACCTTGTGTCTGAGGTCTTTGTTTGCCTTGGGATATACATAGCAGTACATTTCAAAATCTCCCTCACACTCAAATTGTTGATTCACTGTTTACTCTCAAAGTCTTCTTGAAAGTTTCAAGGATGCCCACGCCAAACCGAAGCCCTGCAAGACTCTATTTAAACACTTATAATGGTCACTAGTGAAGTAATAGAATTTCTGAAGTTTAAGAGACTTAACCCCTTCCTAACTAATGGTCCATCAGGATTGTCATGATAAAGATTTTGTCCAACCCTGAATAGGTTAATAGCAGTAAGAAAACAATCTGTGTTCAGATAGTTAATTTCAAACTCTGCTAATACTGTTTATTAAAAAGGACATTTACTTATATCATATGGGTTATACTGTTTCTATATCTTTAAAAACTATACTCTTCTTTTTAATTGCATCCCATGAAAAAAAAAAATTAGAAAATTAATTTCTTTGAGAAGGTGCTGTTAGCAGCCTCTAAGTGTACAGATATACACATTCATTCTCCAAAAGCATATACAAGGTGGGTCAAAATTTAGAGTAGGATTTGAGAGCTCATTTAAAAGATGTCATCTTCCATACCTAGTCAAACAAATCTCCATACATTAAAGGAGCACTACAGTGCCGGGAAAACAAACTCGTTTATTAGGTCCCCCCTCCCTCAGGGCCCTCTCCCGCTGGACTGAAGGGATTAAAACCCCTTCAGCCACTTACCTTAATCCAGCGCCAGGCTCCCTCGGCGCTGGTGACCTCTCCTCCTACTGCCGATGTCAGCTCCAAATGCTCATGCATTCAAACCGCCCATAGGAAATCATTACTCAATGCTTTTCTATGGACGTCAGCGTCATCTCAGTGTGATTTTCACACTGAGAATCGCAGAAGTGGCCTCTAATGGCCTCCCTAACCACTAAACCACTTGAAACTCACCTTATCAGCAAGCGCGCTGTCTTGGCGTTATACTTGATTCTGGCCTCACATTTGTCTGTTACCAAATCCTGTAGATTCCACCTTAAAAGCATAGCCTGCATCTGCCCCTTTCTTAAGCAAGATGCTTGTCCATGCTCTAGTAATCTCTTGCATGGATAATTGTAACTCTCTCCTAAAAGGTCTTCCCACAAGTCGTATTGCCCCACTACATTCATTAATGAATGCTGCTTCTCCTGTCGCTCCTCTCACACCTCTCCCCTCTGGCAGTCCTTATATTGGCTTCCTGTATCCTATAGGAGTCAATTCAACGTACTGATCCACACTTATAAAGCACTGACCAATTCTAGCTCGTCCTATATCTCTTTACTGATCCCTTCTCAGTCTCTTCACTCTGCCCATGACCTTCTCCAGTCCGCCGCTCGCACCTGTACAGTGAACTCACGCTTGCAGGACTTCTCGCGGGTGGCACCTTTCCTTTGGAATAGCCTGCCTACGACCATCAAGCTCTCCCCTAGTATTCAATCATTTAAAAAGTGCCTCAAAACCCATCTCTTTAGGAAAGATTATGACCTCCCAAAGTAACCTCTACCTTACATGCTTGCCCCTTGCTCTCTCCTAAAGGGCAGCACTCTATTCTCTTTTCCAGCTCTGCTTTACTCCAACTTGTTTGATTGCTACCTCCTGTCCTGTTGTGTTTTCGCCCCACCTCCTATAGACAGTAAGCTTGTTTGAGCAGGGCCCTCTTCAACCTATTGTTCCTGTAAGTTTTTGTAATTGTCTCAGTTATTGTTAAATCTCCCTCATTTGATAATATTGTAAAGTGCTACGGAATATGCTGGCGCTATATAAATACCAGTAGTAATAATAATAATAATGTACTTGTACAGCATTTCTCTGTAGATGACTGAGCATTCATAAGTATGTCCAGGAAAATTTGAGGTTTAATAGATTGTCTCCCTCTTTGCACATTTTCTTTTAGGATAATATTCCTGGCACAGTTGTGTCTATGGATAATTTTTTCTGACAACTAGACATAAAATAATGAATAAGAAATGTTGATGCTAGGCAAATATCATGGTCTACTGCTACATCCAGGTCCAACACATTGTTTCCAGATTAGGATTCTTTTTAATGTTTTGGGAAGATAAGATGTTTAAGTTCTACTGGAATGTAACCTCCAAAGACATCGGCATGTATGCAATCTAGCAGCTTTCTGACGTGTTGCTAGAGATGCTGTTGAGGTACAGAGCATTATACAACAGTATATATACAAAACAATTTTGACTATAAAACATAATAAACCAAGCAACACTGTAACATATAGGGGGCAGATCTCATTCTGTCAGACACATTTTGTGCAAATTTATATTTGTTCAATCTCCTCTAACCCCTGTTTCTTGCCGTGAGTATCAAGTGTAATCCAGTCTTTTCATATGCTTTGTTTTGCCACTAGGAAGCAAATTTCATGCAGTCACAATGTCTAAGGTCTCATTCTACTGAAGAAGGAAAAGACATAATAGAAAACCATAAAACTGATCTCACCCAGGACGTAGGTCTCCTAACCTCGTTTATACAGTTGTAAAACCATTTTACATTGGCTTTAGCATGTTCTAATTTTTTATTGATCTAACTTGAGCTGAGTATTTAATTTTACCCATAATAACTTATATCTTGAGTTAAAGAACCACACAGACCACTTCACTTTAACAAATAACCACTTCATTTTAACAAATAACATTTTAACATTTTAATGAAGTGGTCTGGGTGAAGTAGTCCTTTAGTATTTTTTTTAGAAAACACTGTTTTCATTGTAGGGTTCAATCCATCTATAGAGGCTGTCATACCGACAGTGACTACAGGCGCTTAAGGGGCACTGACCGAGTAAAACGATGTGGAAGCTTAGATGCACGCAACACTCATTGCGCATGCCTAGTGGGTTCCTCAATGCTGCTCTTTGAGCAGCATTGGATTTGACCATCGTGGAGGAAGCTATGCCTCTGCCATGAATGATGCTGTGTGAGGTGAGATAAACAGTGCTAAGGGAGCATTGGAAAAAGATAAGTGATTTATTTTTTATATTTGTATCACTAGCATGAGGGGACTATATTTTTATGGACATGGACACTAAAGAATTAGGAATACAGCATTCTATTCCTCACACTCTGATGTTCCATTTACTTGGATTAAGTACCTTTCTGGTAGATCCAGAGGTCAGAGTTATAAGTGGAGCAAGATTCTGAGTATGTGTTTCAGGAAACCAATGATTGTTCTGCTAAATATAAAGTTCAAACATTGATTCACTTTGAAATGCCAACTTTATAATTTTGACTTTAAAACAGTGTGCGTCAGTATTGCTATAATCGTACAACACTCAAGTATGGTAAGTGTATATATTTTTTCTATTCTTTATTTTTGGTCAGCAGTAAGTAAGAAAAATATTAAAAATAGTGCAGCATGCACCACAATCAAACAATGAGTCATACGGAAAGGATATCACATAACGAACAGTGCTCAGTTATAACCTGAAGGCATTCTTGTATCCAGATATATTGAATATACAATGGCTTAAGTTTTATATAAAATACATTAAAACAAAAGAAATAGTCTAAGTAGAAGCTGTGATAGGGGGATATGGTAAAGGAATATAATAATATGATGGCTCTGCAGATCCCATATATGGGCCGATTGAAGGCAAAGTATATCATAAGGTCTTCAGGTCAGTGAGTAGTTAAACTATGAGTGGTGTGCTCCATGACCCTGGAGCAGGGGGGAGGCGGGCATGAAATATGTCTAGTCAAGACAACGTGGAGTGAATAGCGAGATCAGACTAATGGTCAACTATGCAGAATTAAAAAAAAAAAATCATAGATTCAACAGGAAATCATCCCCACTTATATACCCCAAGTACATCCCCACTTATATGCCATCTACTCTTGAGGAACCCAAATGTCATGTTCCCTTCATCCAGTATCTGCAACTGTACAAGGGGTGAAGAGAACAACTCGACACGCATCCCAGGAGAGACTAGGCACAGCCACGTTGTCAACAGATGATGTAAAGCCCAGTGTTTGCAAGAAGGCTGTAGACTCAGCTGCAGAGGTAAGTTGATGAGAGTGTCCATCCTTGAGAGCCATCAAAGTACGAGAGGGACCTCATTCGCAGCACATGTTTGTAGATCTCAGGGTCTTTGTGACCTGTGTGATGGACCTTCTCCAGTCCAGAGTTGATTGACAGATCCTGTAAGAACAGAAGCTGCATCTCCACAAACTGGTAGGGCTCTTGCACCGCAAAGCCACCAGAACTGCCATCCTATCCCTAAACAGGGGGTAGTGAGGCAGAACATCCCGGTTGGCCTCGGTTGGAACCCTAGCAGACTTAGGCAGCCAGAAGCAGTTGTCATGTTGTATACCTTCGGCTTGGTGTTGGGGTAGGACAGTAACCAGGAGGCATCTGATAAAATATGGCAGTTTTTACCCGTCGATTGTTTAAAAAATACCCCAAATTTTCAGATTGTTGCACCTCTGTACATCGTCCAGGATGTCCATTCTGATGAGAGGCCTAAAGTTGATGTACCCACTCAGTGGTATCTGCTTGCCTTTTCCTGGTTACTGAAAGGTCTGCATTGAAGAGTTCCCTAATATTATTGTTATAGGACTTTGAAGTCACCCTTGCTGACTGGAGCCGTTAGGTAATGAAGAGTTAAGGCCCCCTGTGTATGTAATTTCGTCAGGAACATCCATAATTTCTTCCTCTGAGGAAGACGGGCTGGTATCAGGCTGTGCCGCCATTTTAGGTTTAAGCCGTATTTCAGCAGGTCGTCTATGTCACGGGAACCTTCCCCTGCAATGGCTTTAAGCCTCTTAGCCTGCTTCCCCATGTCAATCCAAGGTACCGGGATCAGATCCTTGGGAAAATCAGCGAGTGGATACAGAACCATTGCAATGTGTAATAGGTAAGCCGCGGGAGAGGTAAATGTATATTTTTATGCAAAGAAGAGGTCCTGCAAAAAAAAATCTAAATCTGTGCTTACTTGCTAGAACGTGAGATTTGTCATCCATCACGAAAACCGTAGAGAGGTAAATAACCTATACATGGGGTTTCCTGGTCAATCTTTTCATTACTAGGAGCAACACCACCAAAGTCATAGGAGGGTATTACCCTGCTAGAAAATTGAGAAAGCTCGAAAGTTTGTTATTTGTTGAAAGGTTTCTGTTAAGAGCCTTCACATTGACTCTGTGAATATATAATACATTATGATAGATATATCATGTATTCTAAAATAAATCATTAATACAAAACAGAGAATATAACAACTTTGAACAGGCAAAAACTTGGAAAAACTCAATAGTTTGCCCTTCAGTTAGACATGTGCACCAGTGAAATTTGTTTTGTACGAATGATTTCGTACAAAATAGAAAATGTATTCGTCAATCCCGTATTTCGTCCACAAGCCATTCGTTTTCGAACTAAAGTTGTTAAAAAATTATTTTTTTTCGTCCACTTGGACGAAAACAGCACTGTGCATACGCAAAAAAAAAAAAGCAAGGAGGGAGCCGGCAGCGCTACCAGCTCCCTCCTTGTAATAAATAATATTAATTCCTATATTAATTCCTACCTCTCCCCCCAAAACCTAAAGACCTTTAAAAAAAAAGGGGGGGAGTTTAAATCCTCCGGCATGCCCCTACTCGCGGGTCCCCCCATTATTTATTTATTTATGTAGAGTCCCAATCCACCGCTCATGGGTGTGAACCCATGTCCCCCCCATTATTTATTTATTTAGGGTCCTCACCCGCCGCTCATGGGTGGGGACCAGGGGGGACATTAGGTCCCCCCCATTTATATTAATAGCTCCCACACGCGGGTCACGGGGTGGGCCCTATATCCCCCTCATTTTAGTTATTAGTGTTCCTCACCGTGGGGGAATGGGGACCTGTCCCTTATTGCAATAGCTGCCCAGTCACTAGTACTTTTACATTTGTTTAGGTGACATGCCCCTACTCGCGGCATGCCATCAGTAGGGGCATGCGGGAGGATTTAACCTCCCTTTTATCAATATGGGGTTATAGTGAACCCCATACTGATTTATATTTAGTTTAAAATGACAGCGAGCAGCCACTGTCTAGGCAACGTTATTTTTATAGCGCTAAAACATTCTGCAGCGCTTTACAGTGGGTAGAAGAACAAACATGTAGTTGTAACCAGACAAGTTGGACACACATGAACAGAGGGGTTGAGGAGCCTGCTCAATGAGCTTACGTGCTAGAGGGAGTGGGGTAAAATGATAGCATTAGACTAATGACAGTTGCAAGAGAGGAATCAGTCGGGAGCTATTAACATATGCATAGAACCCCAGACAGAAATGGGATACGGCTGTACAATCTATAGAGGGAACATATAAAGGAAAAAACACAATAGTGTGATACAGTAAATACAGTGAGTAGTGCGCTTAAATGGATGCACTCACGAGATGATGAAGATGAAAAAGCATTCATAGGGTGCCTCCCCAGATAGCATAGGGGGCTAGTGGTTTCCCCTGTCCGATGTAAAACGACCAATGGAACACGGGACTCCAAATAAGTAATAGTAGAAAAGCAATACTTTTATTTTCTTAAAAGGTGAACAAGCACCATAAGAATCAAGGTTTAAAAGTGCAGCAATAGGTCCAACGCGTTTCGTTCAAGACTAGAACTTCATCAGGGACCGCACAGTAAAAAAATCACAGACAATATCATAGATTGTAAAATAACATCCTACTTTCCCCTTAACAGAATCTCTATATATAGGGCTAGTCCCAAAGTCCCATTGGTCCATAGTGTAGGAGTATCCAGTAGCCAGCCAATCATCTATCCAGGGGTATTGTCCTCCAGCTGATAGTGTTTGGGTAGTTTAAAAAGGGCGCGTTCAATGTGAAAGCCGAAACCGGAAGTGGATGTCTGCCTTCACTTCCGCGTTCCATTTGCGTTCCATATGCGTTCCAAACACGCTCCAAATGCGTTCCAAATACATTCACTGCTCTTTTTCAACTAGAACAGCGAGGAGCCATCAATATAAGTGATCATCAAAAGGACAAAGCCCAAAAGTGTTAAATGCATTAAATGTAATTAATCTTTAAAAGAAGAAAAGTGAATTAGTGCATGTAATATACAACAACCATGTTAAGATAGTTCATATGGAACTTCCCCACATATTATATATATGACAATATCATACACCATTAAATAGTGCCATGTATGTCTATTTAAAGTGACAAACATCTCATTATTCAAAAAATAAGAACACAAATAATATATTCCTAAAAAAAGTTCCCTCAATATCAATAATAATAATTTTAAACCATATAACCTGCAAGGTACACCTAACTATATAATATAAAGATTTTTTTATTTTTTTTTATTATATAAATTATGAATTGTATTGATTAAAGACACTTCTTTTTCCCTATATTTAGACTGCCAGAGCTCCTCATATTCCCAAAGATACTTATGGAATAATTTACATAGAGGAGAAGAATAACCAAAAAATCAATCCAAGAAACACACCAGATCGATCCCAATATTCAGGCCCCTAGGTTCAAGGGTCTTTAGTTTGTGTATCCAAAAGGTTTCCCTTTGGGATAACTTTTTGATCCTATCGCCTCCCCGCCAGTAGGGAAGGACATGTTCGATACCCATACACTTAAAATCTCTAAAGGAGAAGGAAGGACAATTACTACAATGGGCAGAGACTGAATGAGTAACCAGTCCTTTGCGTATATTATTTAGGTGTTCCAAGATCCTGACCTTCAGGATACGTTTCGTGCGTCCCACATACTGTTTGCCACACGGACACTGCAGTAAGTATACTACATAGTCCGTGTGGCAACCTATTAATGATTTAATCTTGAAACCCTCCCCCGTGATATGACTAATAAATTCCTTAGTTCTCTCCATAGAGGCGGTGGTACATGCTTTGCACACATTACATCCCCTAAAACAACCCGATTCAGGGGGTACATTAGAACTATTCATTTTTATAGCATAGCTAGGGGCTAGCATATTTTTAAAGTTCTTATTTTTCTTAAATATCACCATCGGGCGTTCAGACAAAGAATTACCCAAAATGGGATCCTGTTGTAATATGGGCCAAAAATCACTTAGGCTCCTTTTGATCTTAAAATGATCCGTATTGTATTGGGTGACAAAGGCTGATTTAAAATTCTTATTCCCAACAGTATTAGGAGGTTTATCCTCTAGGAGTTTGTTCCGTTCAAGGAGACCAATTGATCGAATTTATTTTTCTAACGTATTCTTATTATAGCCCCTTGCACATAATTTATTTTTTATATGGGAAGATTGGATCTGGAAGTCTTGAGGGCGAGAACAATTGCGTCTCAATCTGGTAAATTGGCTCCGTGCTATGCCCCTAAGCCAAGGCTTATGGTGACAGCTTTGTTGATGTACAAAGCCATTCCCATCTGTTGGTTTAAAAAAACATTTAGTTTGAATTTGACCCTGATCACAAAAAATATCAAGATCCAAAAAATGGATCTCATGTTTATTCCACTCGGGGGTGAAGACAAGGTTGTATAGGTTGGAATTTAAATATTGAACATAATCAGAAAAACTATTGGAGGACCCCTTCCAAATGATGATCACGTCATCGATATAACGCCGCCAGAGCACCAAGTTCTCCCTCCAGTCATGCCGCGACCACACGAATAATTCCTCCCATCTACGCATGTAGGTGTTGGCATAACTGGGGGCGAACCTGGTGCCCATGGCGGTCCCTGTGATCTGTAGATAATACTGATCATTAAAAAAGAAAAAATTATGTTCCAAAATAAATTTTACTGAGGTCAATATAAATTCCTTTTGACCTTGAGATAGGTCCTGATCTTGGGACATATAGTAATCAAGAGACTCCAATCCTAAACAATGACTAATTACCGTATACAGAGAGGTCACGTCTAGCGTGGCCCAACTGTATTCAGGGTCCCACTCAATGCTGTCCAGTTCTTGTAAAAAAGACTTGGTATCCCGTATAAAGGAGGGTGCCCCTTGGGCGTACTTTTGAAGGAAAGAGTCCACATACGCGGACAGATTAGCAGTGAGCGAGTTAACTCCACTGATAATAGGGCGACCTGGTGGATCAGGGAGGCGTTTATGAGTTTTTGGGAGGAAATAAAAAATCGGAATCACTGGACTTTTTTGAAATAAGAAATCAAAATTTTTTAAAGATATGATTCCATTGTCTCTAGCCGTAGTCAAGATTTCTTTCAGTTCTAAATTATACAATGGCATAGGGTTATTCTGCAGAGTAATATAAGTTTTTTTATCCCCTAAAATATTAAGGGATTCCTTCAAATAATAAGACATAGTCATCAACACAATACCACCTCCCTTATCAGCCTCCCTGATCACCAGGTCCTCTCTTTCCATAAGATGTTTTAAAGTAGCTTCTTCCCTTTTTGTTAAATTAAAGGGGCGTGATCCACTATTTCTCTTTTTAGCAATAGATTGGAAAGCCTGATCAACCATATGTTCAAAAGTTTCTAAGAAGGGGCCCTTACTTTGAACCGGAAAGAAATGAGATTTAGGTTGAAACCTATAGTCTTCCCTTTCAGATACAGTATCTATTTCCCTCTCAGTGGTAGATGGATGTAGGAGGAAATGTCTTTTTATGGTTAAAGAGCGTATAAACTTTTTAAGATCTATATAAAGGTCAAAGTCATTCGCCTTTTTATTAGGGGCAAATTTCATCCCTTTCGAGAGTAGGTCTATCTCCTCAGATGTGAGTGGAATTCCAGTTAAATTAAAAATACCTCTACTCCTTTCCTCCTCATTGGTAAGGGTGGCAGGACTAAGACTCTGATCTAGTCCTCTGTTCTCACCCTCTTGTGTGGTGAATCTTGGTATAGAGGGGTGAACCTGTTGGGATGTTCCCAAGTATCGGTTCTCGGCCGAAAATAGTTGGTAATGAATTTTTCTTTCGGGCCCCTGTGTCTCCCTTGAAAATTTATCTCCTGTTCATTAAATTGTGTAGGAGCCCTAAACGTATCCGTTTGATTATATGTGTTCTGAGTACGGGATCTTACATTCCCCTCCCTATCTGGCGTAGGTCTTTTAGGGGGGGTGGGTCTCTGTCTATTCCAAGTTCTAGGAGCTATTAACAGTTTAATTGATACGCTTTTATGAAGAAGTGGTTTTTTAATGATTTTTTTAAAAGGAGTTTAGACTGGGTGAGCATGTAACGGAGGAGGGAAGTGAGTTCCACAGGAACAGTGCAGCCTTCGAAGTCTTGAAGGCAAGCATCACAGGTGAGAGTACGGAGAGAAGATAGACGTATGTCTTCAGCAGAGCGTAAGGGCCTAGACGGGACATGCTTGTGTATTAGGGAGGATAGATAGGTGGGAGCAGCATTATGTAGAGATTTGAAAGCAAGGTGTGGGCGGACAGACTCACCACCGCATTTATTATGGACTGTAACGGCGCAAGTTGGGAGCGCGTAAGACCACTGAGAAGCGGATTACAGTAGTCAAGGCGAGAAAGGACAGTGGAATGGACCAGCACCTTAGTCGCATCTGGCGTTAAGTAGGGTCGGATGCGCGCAAAGTTTTTGAGATGAAAGCGGCAGGATTTGGCAATAGACTGATCATGAGGCATGAAGGAGAGGTTGGAGAGAATACCTAGGCAGCGAGCCTGCATGGTGGAGCTGATGGTAGCACCGTTGACTTGGAGGGAGACAGACACAGGAGTAGCAACACTTAAGGGAGGAAAGACCAGAATTTCAGTTTTGGACAAGTTGAGTTTAAGGAAGTGGGCAGCCATCCAGTTAGAAATAGCAGAGAAGCAGTCGGAGACACTAGTCAAGAGGGACAGGGAGAGATCAGGAGAGGACAGATAGATTTGCGTGTCATCCGCATAGAAATGATATTGGAAGCCAAAGGAGCAAATGAGTTTACCAAGGGAGGCAGTATAGATAGAGAACAGTAGGGGACCAATGACTGAACCTTTGGGAACACCAACAGAGAGGAGTTGGAGAGAAAAAGCAGAGCCAGAGAAAGAAACACTGAAAGAGCGCTGAGAGATGTAGGAGGAGCACCAGGAGAGAGCAATATCTTGTAGACCGATATTGCGGAGGATGAGAAGAAGCTGTTGATGATTAACAGTGTCAAAAGCCGCAAAAAGGTCAAGGAGAATTAGGACAGAGTAGTGACCACGAGATTTTGCAGCAAGTAGATCATTGGATACTTTGGTCACTGCTGTTTCAACAGATCTTTTAAGGATCTTGGACGCAAAAGGCAGTAGCAAGATAGGATGGTAGATGGATGGGGAGTTAGGGTCAAGGTTGGGCTTCTTTAGAATCGGGGTTACAGTTGAATGCTTGAAGGGCAATGGAAATATGCCAGAGGAGAGAGAGACAGAGTACGGATGAGATGCGAGGGAATTGGATCTAGGGAGAAGTTAATGGGGCAAGAGGACTGGAGCAGAGAAGAAACCTCTTCCGCTATAGCAAATGGAGTGAGGTTAAGGGAAGTATTGTAAGGGGAAGAAGAAAGATGAGAGATCTCTTCCATGATTGTAGAGATCTTGTCAGTGAAGTGAGTTGACAAGGCAGTCAAGTTAGTAGGTGGAGGAGGAACAATAGGGCAAAGAAGGGAGTTGAAAGTGTGAAATAGTCATTTCGTAGAGTGTGGTTATGAGGGCATTGAAGTAATTTACTTTTGCAGAGGAAAGAGCCAAGCTGTATGAGCGCAGCATAAATATATAGTGGAGAAAGTCATACGCACAGTGAGACTTTCTCCAACAGTGTTCAGCAGTTCTGGAGAATTTTTGGAGGTATTGAGTCAGCTTGGTGTGCCAAGGTTGTTATTGGGGGCGCTTGCTGCGTTTAAATGTAGGAGGTGCCATGATGTCTAGTTGAGAGGAGAGGGTGGAATAGTAGAAGAAGGTTGCAGAACTAGGACAGGTGAGGTTTGAGATAGGTAAAAGGAGAGTTTGGATATTAGTGGAGAAATGCTCTAGGTCAAGGAGGTTTCTCTGAGATTGATGTTCAGATGGTGGTTTCAATTGGGTCTTGGGTATGCCGATGTCAAAAGTCAGCAGTTGGTGGTCAGATAGAGGAAAAGGAATATTGTAGAAATTAGAGGTGATACAGAGATTGGTGAAGGCAAGATCAAGAATGTTTCCCGCTGTATGGGTTGCTAAATTGGACAATTGCGTAAGGCCAAAGGAGGTAGTTACAGAGAGCAGACGAGAGGCATCAGTGCAGTAGAGATTGTTGATTGGGATATTGATATCCCGAAGTATAAGGGAAGGAGTGCTAGATGAGAGGACGTGGGGAAGCCCAAAAAAAAGTGCTCAATGAATAGCCTAGGATGACCGGGGAAGAGCGGTAGATGATAGCAATTCTTAGAGGAGTAGGTTTAAATAGGTGGACAGTGTGAACTTCAAAAGAAGAAAAGGATAGGGCAGGGGATGTTATGATTGGTTGAAAGGTACATTGAGGTGAGAGATGGATGCCTACGCCACCTCCTTTATAGTTGAGTCTGGGAGTGTGAGCGAATTGTAGCCCACCAAAACATAAAGAGGCAGGAGTAGCGCTATCAGAGAGGGACAGTCATGTCTCTGTAAGTGCAAGTAGCATGAGTGAGTTTGAGATGAAAAAGTCGTGTATGGCTTTTGATTTTAAAATACTGCGGATGGAGTGGGTGTTCCAGAGTGCACAATGAATGTTGGTAAGTGAGGGTAAGTGATGTGGGGTTTATGGTTTTCTTTGTGTGTTTAGAGAAGGTAAAGGGCCCTGGAAGCAGAAGGTGTGAATGGGTTTCGTATGCATGGGATCTAGGATGAGATCGATTGTGGGTAGGAGTGAGAGAGTAGAAAAATGAGTGTAAGGCATGAGATGAGAGAGGGGTGAGTGTAGCAGAGAGGGGCATACGTAAAAGTGGTTGGGGGGATGAGTGAAGTGGGTGTAAGGAGAGATTTTTATACTGGTGGAGAAGGAGGAAATAAAGAGGAGGATAAGACAGATCATTGCTAAACTGGGAAAAACTAAATTGGAAATAATTGGAATATCAAGAGCAGGTGAAGGTAGGATAAATATTAAGTTTTATGGGTTAAGAAAGTGCAGGAGTGTACTAATAAGAGGCAGTGTGTACGCCTGTTGTTTTTACTTATCTAAAATTTGGGTGTGGCAGACAATCTATAAATGTAATAATAAGCGTGGGGTGGGGTGGTGAGGGGAGGGCGGGTATCAGACTTTCTTACAGCAGTATTGGGGCTTGATAGTTTTGAGATCAGGCTATTGAATAAAGATATGTGAGGGTCAGATAGGCTTGCAATAAAGCTGAGGGAGGGGGATATGTATCTATGCACAGAGATGAAGGGATGGTTATTCAAATAAAAACAAACATATCAATAAAAGAAGGAAGGGGTCAGAGGTCAGTCAGAAATCAGAGGGGAAATAGAGAGATGCATATAGGTGAAAAAAACTATTACATACATGGCCAGCAAAACTACACTTTAGCATGACAGACACAATATAAAGGCAAGAACAAATATACAATGCACACCAGATAAATAAAATAAAATATATGTACATGGTGGTTAAATTAAATATAAATGATGCTGTGGTCTTCCAGAAGGCTACCTTGCTTATTGTAGACGATCAGTTGATGGAGCACAGACTTTCTTAAATGCCGTATTGTTGCTTGATAATTTTGAAATCAGGCTTGCTTATTGCAGACAATTAAAATGTGATGACCAAGTTATGAATTCAGATATTTCTTCCTTTTATTCCACAACATTTCATGTTGGCCAGGCTTTTACATTTTTGCAGTATCTTGGTGTAATTCCAAGTTAAAATGGACTAACTGCTGTTGCCGAATGTTTCACATCAGTAATTTTACCTGTTTTCCCTTATGTTATTTTATGTACTATGTTTCTTTGTTTTCTTTTTATTTGCATTATTGCACTCATGAGATAAATAGACATTATACTCTGGTGATATGCAGATATTGTCCTCATATCTGTACAAGCTTTGGAAAAATCTATAAATATTTATTTGGAAAAAAATGGACAAAAAAAATGAATTTGGAACCCCTCGGAGAGCAGCTGGAATCCAAGTGTCACAGTTATCTGCTTTCATGATAAATCTGATTCCTAGGTACATCTGCAACAGGCAAGCTAAATAGCATGGTGTCCCTTCTACCTGAATGGCTCACTGCACCTGGATCTCTTAATTATAAAGCACACTAATTAGCTTGGACAGCCTGAGGCTTTTTTGTTCAGCGACAGAGGATATTTTGTCATGCTCTCTGTTTTTGTTTTAATTGTTGTTGCAAGACTGTTATCTGTATTCCAGGGCTCAAAGACTTTGATATATTTTCATACCTGGGATCTCAAGGATTCTCAGAATTTTTGGAATAATTTCAGGTACTCAGGGTAACAGACAGATGTGCCTGTCACACTGTTTGTAGCTTTCGTTTCTATACTATTTTCGGTAAATATTCATCTCACAACTTACTTTCCTTTCTTTACTATGTCTCTCTTCAAATCACTGCATTAATACAGAACAAACAATCAGCATGCATTTAAGTCCTGAAGGGTTAGAGTGTAGAGTATGTATCACTGTATTTTTTTTAATATCACTGATATAGTTAGATCCATGTGAAACATGATCTTATTTCATACTTTCCATGCATTAGCTTGCCTAAATATTGAAAGGGAAGAGGCGTGTACACAACGTTTTGTATGACCATGAAAAACCATGCCACCATGAAAAACAATGTAATCTCATCGAAAGAACTGGAAGTTTATTACACATAAAGTATGCCAGCACGGATTACATGTATAAAGGTGTCAGCTAAAGTTTAATAAAGATAAAAAAAATATTCCTAAACTACAAATGTTGGAGGGATAACCATGGTTATATAAATATATTGTCAAGTCCCATGCTTTTACCATTAACCACAGAAGCAACAAAATTGTTGCAAAAGGGCAGGAATGGACCTAAAAGATGGACAAATGGGGTACAATAGGCTTAGATTCAGGCATCCAAAACACACCTTATACATGCCTATTTTTTTTGATTAAAGAAATACTTTACAATCCATTACAAAAGATACATATTATGTCATTATCAAGAACATTCCATCTTGATTTCTCTGCTCCATTAAGAGTGACCTTTGTTTGTCCCTTGCTGTTATCTACCCACACATACTAGGCTAGATATGACCCATAGTATGGCATGATTATGGCTAGAACTTTCCAATAGTATAGCATCAAGTTCAGACATTGTTTCTAAACTTCTTCAAGGATAAAAAATATCAACTATTGATTCTTCTTCCTACAGTCATCCACTATGCCTAATCTACCGCAAGGAACATAGGAGTGGGATTAATTCCATTAGTTTTTCAGGGTAGCTCCCTGGTTCCAAACCTGCACTTCAGATGTATTATATATTTGTTTCTACATTTTTCATTGGATAATCCCCAGTAATGATATAACACCACTGAATTGTATTTGAGATTCTCCAGCTGTTGCTCACCTTCCAGCGATGAACAGATGGAGGAGTAGTCAGGTGGGGGAGATATATGCTCAATGGGACTACAGTACGTCATTTTATATCTCAGCTTTTCTGCCTTTAATAGCACATCACAGATAGGAAGATAGGAGGTGGATATGTTTGCTTCAAGAGTTACAGGTCTCAAATTCCCTCCTCACTGGATACAGGTTGAATTCCCCCCCTTTTCAGACACATCAGCCAATTCTTAGGAATCAACAGAACATTTTTCAAAGGAGAAAGCTGTAATCTGTGTAGTTCTAATGGGTTCATTTCTGGAGTAATATCACGAGCGCCATGAAGTAATAAAATACATGTTATAAGCAACAAAGGAGTGAGACAATTAGAAACCGAATTGAGTTAATGCTTAGCGATGCCCATTTTTCTCTTGTTGAGTCTCCTTCAGTCTCTTTAGGCCAGGGCTACCCAAAAGGTAGATCCACAGATGTTGTAAAACTACAACTCGCATGATGCTTTGCATGACTTTAGCAAGCCTTTAGAATGACAATAATAGTAGCTGTAGCTTTAAAACATCTGGGAATCTACCTCTTGTGCACCCCTTTTTTTAGGCAAATGCTGTATAACTAAATGGTGGAAAGTTTATAAGATGGCAAAATGTACGGTAGTTAAAATCTAAGGCCATTGCCCTACCCCAAGATTATGAATTCCGTCATTACTTTGGTGGATTAATGAATTTATTATTTGGAACGAGAATTGGCAGTGGGAGGGATGTGGCCCTGGCTGGCTGGCTGACCTGATCTGTGCAAATGCTCTTTAGCAGTCTTAGTTATAAAATGCTAATAATTTACTGAAGGGAAGTCTAAATTATATATTTTATAATAAAGCTACAAAAAATGAATTAAAAAAAAACCCAGATACTCATATCTGTCTCTTAGACTATATACTAGACACCATCATCTTGATAATAAGATCTTGCTACGGGCAAATCGAGAATCAATTAGTACAGTTTGACAAATAACTTCTAATTAAAATTCCCCAGTTATTTCTTTTAACGTTAAAATAGCTTTACCATTACTTATTACTTATGACTTGTCTGTCGGAGACGTCACGTAGTGTCCGTAGTGGTGTTCATTCATCGAGAAACTTCAGTCACAATGATTAACTGAAGCATGTTGATCCTATCCTGCTTCATATTTCTCAGACATTACACCCTATTTTACCCTGATGTAGATTATATTATGACTAACATTACTTTCATCCCAGAGAGTTTTGAATTTACTTACTGGATCATTACAATTTCCAGGAAGTTATAAGTCAAGAATAGTTTCTCTGATCTAAAAGGCATTCCAATTGACCTGGTGCCTCCACACCTAATTCTTGTTTCCCCCTAGAATAAGCCTCTTGTTGAGTTACAAATGTTATTATCTATAAGGTTAATATGATTGTTTACTTACCCCATAGAATACCTAATCATATCTCCAGTCATGAGTTTAGTGTAGATGGAGATGTGTTTAGGTTATTTTTGAGGAACCTATATATTATTTAATAGGCTCTTGACACAGAAAGTCAAGTAGCAAATGTAATGGTAAAACATTAAAATAAAAGTAAACAACATTTTGCTGTAAATTAATCAGAGGTAACTTCTTCATCTGCAATTTAACAGCCTTTTTTAAAATATGGGATTAATCTTCGACATATAAACTAAGCCAACATAGACATGTGAGTAAGTGCATTCCTTGCTTGACTGCTCATTGAACACGGTATCTGATTAGAAGCATACAGTATCAGATTTTAAAGGTAGTGTGGTGTGACGAAGCATTGCTTCAGCTTGCATTACCATCCTGCTATGAATAACCGACTTGGTTTTCTTGAAACAACATATTTATACTACTTTTGAATGCCATTGTCTTAGATTTAACGTAAACAGTCAAAAAAGTTACTTTTGATCTGCATCCAAATTGTAAGAAAATCAAACCACCTCAGATAGTATTTCCATATGTTATAGAACTTATTAATAGGATATTTAATTATTATTTCCCTATTACTTTTTTTTTAAATGATTTATCTATTATTTACCATTTTGGTGACTGATTTTATATTATCTCCACATTTGAAATATATGGACCATTTTGTTCCATTGTTCGTTGGCTTGTTCCATTTTTTCCATACTTTTCTCCTACAAGGGTTTTCTGGAAGCAAACTAAAATAAAAAAAAAGCTGTTATAATTAATTCTTGTATTTTCTGCTAGAGTTCTAGCCCTTATCTACTACGAAGAAACAAAGTTAGAACACATACTGCAGCGGCTGGGGTTTGATGCTGAAGTTAGAAATACTCACCTGAAGATCTTCCTTGTAACCACCACCTTGTCTCTCTTGAGCTGCTGGAATTTCATCGGCCAGGAGTCCGTATCTCTGCTGTACTCTCATTCGTACACAAGAATACAACATAGAGTCTGGGGATCCTCCAGAAACCAACTCGGCAATGCACGAGAAGTTGCCTCTTTCCCACAGCCTGACAAAATTCAACCCTGGAAACTGTGCTTTTTGTAAATGTTTGCTACCCTAGACTTTGATGAAAAGACAAAATAATCCATGTTCTGTCTTATGAAATGTTTTGATTGTGTTGGTGTTTCAATTTCCAACATGGTCAATATGAGTATTTCACTGTAAAGATCTTGCTGGGTGAAATCCAAGAGGTCTGTAAAAACACATTTGCATTTAAATATAATAGATTTGTGGTTACCATACCATTAATTATCAAATAAACACTCACCATTATACAGAGGGAGTGCCAAAATATTTTAAGATCCAAATGAGAAAAAAATAAGATTATTAGTACTTTACTTTATATTACTTTAAAGTGTACTATGAACCATCCAACTCATATTTCTAAGAGCCCTCAAAATTGGCTCTATTTTATTAGCTTACATACCTTTATGGAGCTGCACACCTTTCTTTGGATGTTCTGCAATGCTTCCAAATAAAATATGGATTTAAAAAAACAATTGTACAAAATGTTTAGCCCAATTAAATAAAACAGCATGTGTATAGAAAAGAGAACTGATCACCTTGTAAGAAGCCTAAAAGAACATGGCTGCTGGTATAAACAGCTTAGGTGTCTAATATGGGTGTCATCTGCCCCCTTGGGCTAAACATTCTGCACATTTGTTGGTTTTCTTCCTCCATATTATTTTATGAAGCATTGCAGAACATCTGCAGAAGAAAGGTGAATACATCCTTAAAGAAGCTAATGAAATAGAGTCAATTTTGAGTGGGGCCAAATGCTGGCTTGGCCAATCAGCACCTCCTCATAGAGATGCCTTGAAAGTTCAGCAATTCCATGCAGAGCTGGAGACACTGAATGGCAGTGCTGCACAGTGTGCAGTACTGCCCCAGGAAGCACCTCTAGTGGCCATCTGAGGAGTGGCCACTGGAGGTGTCCCTAGGGGGCAATGTAAACACAGCCTTATAAAAACCTTTGTACACATAACATATACAGGTAAAAGCAGGCTCAGTTTTGCAGAAACTGTTGTCTGTTCAACATGTTTCTTTAGCAAATAAACTTTATCAACATTTAATAAAGGGAATCCTTTAAACAAAATGAATCCGCTGGACAGAATTTCTTGAAATACTGCCTCTGTTTGCTTGTATTAATTGCTGTCCATTGTTACGCACAGAATAATTTTTATTAGCTGTTACTTGGCACAATATACGTGTTGAATTTTGCGATTATCATGGCATACTTTTTTCATTTCAGCTAAACCATGTAAAAAAAATAATACATTTAGAAAATATAACACCTTAATAGCAATGGCAATAGTATTGACAAATCTTACCGCCTACAGCCCCTAACAAATGATTGAAAATATTATAAGGGTGCCCAGAGTTGCTGTGAGTACGGAGATAGGACGTATCGATGCACATCTACCAAGCAATATATATTAGGGTAATTAGAAGAAGTAGATAAACCATTTGCTTGTATTTATCTGCTTGTTATTCACAAGGTGTGGGAACTCCTTGTAGGTGGACTGCTGCTATTTGTAATAAGAGAACACTATACACATTATTTTTTTGTACTAATTAGAAGTGGCAGAGTGAACAGTTAGACCTTTATATTTACTCTAAAGGAATTATGGTTCATAGGATTCCCTTAAATCAGGGGTTCTCAACGTTAGTCCTCTGGACCCCCTACCAGTCCAGGGTTTAGGGATTACCTGGGTGTGTCTAAGGTGTTTAGAAAAAAAAACAATTTAGAGTCTAAGGTGTTTTTTTCCCTTTTTCTAAACACCTGAGACACACCCAGGTAATCCCCAAATCCTGGACTGGTAGGGGGTCCTGAGGACTGGGTTGAGAACCCCTGCCTTAAATGGACACGGTAGCCACCCAGACCATTTCAGCTCATTGAAGTAGTCTGGGTGCAATGTCCCATGTCCCTTAACCCTAGAGTGGTAATTAGTGCAGTTTCTGAGAAATTGCAATAATTACCTCTGAGGGTTAGCTCCACTTCTAGTGGCTGTCTACTAGACAGCCACTAGGGGGACTTCCTGAATTGAAACAAACCTTTGGTCCGGTATTTGACGCTGGATGTCCTCACGCTCTGCATGATGACTTCTAGCGTCAGATTTTTCCCCATAGGAAACCATTGAATAATGCTTTCCTATGGGGAAATCCTAATGAACGCACAGCCATTGTGGCTGAGGTTGGCGGTAGAGGAGTGTGGACGGAGCCTGATCCAGTGTCGAGGGACATCGGCGATAGATTCAGATAAGTTTTAACCCCTTCAGTGCTGCGAGGGGGCCGGCATGAGAAAGGGGGGCACTGTAGGATTCTATAGTGCCAGGAAAACGGCTTTGTTTTCCTGGCACTATAGAATCCTATTAATGCTAGAGATATTACCATGTCATCATCACATAGCAATAAAAAATGGGGCAAAAGCAACACAAGGCTCTTTGCCATGTATATTAATTTGTCACCCCCTGCACACAGTGGAGCTTAACTAGGGGGACTCCTTCCTGTTCTTATTGTACCTGTCACACATAGGGTTGAGGTAAGGAGAAAGATCACTCTGCAGACAGCATGTTCTTTATGGCACTGGCTTTGAGATTCAGAGGACTGTACATTAATTAACCAGTTGTGTTCTTATCGACAACAAATCTTTTTATGCTGGTGGGGTGGTTTCCCCCTGGAAACAGACAATTTTTCATGCATTCCAGTACAACTCCTTTGGGAGTCTTTCTTGGTCCCCAAAACACAGAGCATGAAGCATTAATTTTCCTATAAATGGAAACTGTAAAACAACAGCTGTAGGCAAAGTATGACTTTACAGCTGTTGTTGCTCTTTAACAGTCATTAAGCACATCCAGTAAAATGCAGACACTTATAGGGATTAAACCAAAAATCGTCATGTAGTCCCTGGGATCCTAATTCAGAACGTATGTTTTAAGAACCGACTTTTTACTTATTGGTGTCATAGCATTAGTTTTACATTTCCAAATCCTAATGCCTTTTAAACATATCTGGTTATTTTGCACATTACTGAGTGGCCTAAGTAGGTTAATCAGACCTTATTATCAATATAGTATAGTTTAAGGATAAACTGTTACTTCCCAGGATATTTGACATATCCACTGTATTTAACAAATATGTATTTGTGAAAAATAAATTCTAAATAAAAAAATCAACCTCTTTATCCTGCAACTGGCTGCCCCCATCTTGGCTAGCTGCCAATCATCATCATCATATAAACTGTATCCTTTGCACCTGGCAGTCAGAAAACAGAAAGCAGATATGGAAAACAAGAAAAGAAACAATGTTTCTATTTCTCCTGATTTGCAATATGTGCCTTGATGTGCCAGGAAAGTACTGGACTGTGTTGTCATTTATTTGCTAAATCCTTTATATAATTTTAAATGGAAAAAAAAATAGAGGAGGAGCTCTATCAAACAAAAACAAGTGCTATGGTGGGTCACAGTGCAAAATTATGAACTATTACTGTGGAAATAGAGTGTATCTCAACATTTAGCATTTGCTCCCACTTGATTTACTTGATACATTTTCCCCCATAATATAGTTTTTATGGTATAGTTTCCACATTGCTGCCAGTTATGGACAGAGTTTCAGAACTGGCAAGGAAAAATAAAATATCCAGGCACTCAAGGTGTTCAAGCCACAGGTAGATTTAGTGGTACAAAACAAAGCAGCAATGTTTCGACCTGCTGATAGGTCTTTATCAAGCCCTCTTAGCAGGTTGAAACTTGCTGTTTTGTTTTGTACCTTTGTCGCTGTGGGATTGCTGTCTCTATCTCCCACGAGACGTGGTGTGCGCGCCGCGCGGAGCATTGCCATGGTAACCCATGGCAACGCTATAACGCCCGCACGTCTCGCGGGAGTTAGAGTCAGAGAAATGCTGTAAAGTGCTCCTGGGCCCCCTCTGCAAATACAGGGAGCCGGGGGCCCTCGGCTGCACATATATATAGTGATGATCGCTATAAATATGTGCAGAGAGTAATTGTGGGGCCCTGGACTGCCCAAAGCAGTCCGGGCCCCCCAGAACTCCCGGGCTCGTGACAACCGTCATGGTTGTCACCCCCTGATGGCGGCCCTGCTCCACATTGCGAGTACCCCAAAGAGTTTGGACTGCTGATGATTAATGCAAATACCCAAAGATCTTTACTGTTACGCCTGTAAAACACAGTAAAAGACTATATTGAAAAAAATAAAATAATAATAGACGTATTTAAATAAAAAATAAGCATACTTCAAATATCCCGCTAGGAATATTATAACATCCAAGCTGTGTCTATAGCCAAGTTGCAGAATTTTTGCCAATCAGCAACTTTTCAAATACATTTTTCAGTTTGCTACAATTAAGTGTTAGCGAATAAATCCTTATGTTTAATGTAAATTGAAACAATGATATTTTGCCTGTTCTGCTTTTTAATTTGGTTTCCAAAGTGTATATGAAACCTTACAGTATATTAGATTTTTTTTATTACATTTTACTTTTACCTTTACTTAAGTGTAAGATTGTAACTTATTGATGTGATCTAAGACACAAGACCATTTGGTAACGGTTTGACATCTTTCTTGTGGTCAGCCTCCACGGCAGCCTCCTCTCAGCCAATGAACATGGCAGAACTATGAAAGAATGGAAACTCCTACAAGGTACGTCTGGCTCTCATTTCCCGCTGAGAGGAGGCAGAGTGTAGCACCTGGAAACCCCAGGTAAGAAGTCAAACGGCTACTAAATTATTTGACTACTTACATTTAAAGAACACTTAATACACTCTGTTCTGGACTCATAGAGCCCCCGGGTTATAATTTATTATTGGCATCATTTTTACCGGTTTTAAGGACTGGATTTATTTTATACAGTTTTTTATTCCTATTTTTGGAGAAATAAAGTTCTTTTTGTGGAAAATAACACCCAGCCTGTGCAGTCTTACTTCTACTCATCTGGAAAAGCTATAAAGTCATTTGGAAAAAGGATGGGGACATCCTTAAGAAAAAGTCCCACTGTGCTATCCATGAGAGCCATATGCTGCGATTTGGCTCCAGGCTTGTGAGTACCTGACTCCACATCAGTTCACATATTATTGGTATAGGCAATATTACGCTATATTATTTTATATCTTTTATAGATACATCAAGACGTGTTATCCACCTATTTTATTGTATGTATTTAAAGAACACTGTCTAACACTATAGTTTTAATCTATCTATTTTGATGTCCCCCTCGCTGTGTGAGGGTTTGAAAGGTGAGTATTACTTACCTTTGAAAACTCGCTGCTCTTCACAATGCTGCTCTGCTTTTTGGATTAAATTATCAACGTTGATGATCTTAGTCAACCCATTTTTGGAAGGCTAGTGCCAGTTTAACTCGGCTATTGAGGTGGAAGAGTCTCTGGTGGTTCTCAAACAGATAGCCATTAGAGGCATGTTAACCCTGCAATGTATATAACGGTAATGTAGGTTTAAAAGACAGGGGCATGGCACCCAACCTACAGAGTACCTTTAAGGGTTTACTAGGTCTCTTTGGCATCATAACCACTTGTACATTGAGAAGCACTATGTTTAATACATCTAATAATGAAGTATTGGATAGTGGATTGCAGCTCTTGCCGCGCATGCACAGAATGTCTGCACTGCTTCTTTATAAAAAACATTGGATTGGACATAGATCATAATGCTTGATGATCTCACCATCAGTGGATCAGGCTGCGAAGAGTAGTCCAGGCCCTTGCACTAAATTACAGGTACGGTACATTTAACTCTCTTTTGATTTTTTTGTAACTTTTGTTTTTTAGGGATATGTATCACTTGACAATAATTTTTAAACCAGCAAGCAAACACTTTTAAACACATTTACAAATTAAATAAGGCAAAAGAAACCTTGAAAAATATGTAATAAATGTTTATAAACCTGGTCAGATTACATTATTGGACATGTCTCTTAGCTGGGAGAGTTTCTTCAGCTTCCCCCACCTCCCTATTACCCATCCATCTTAGTTTCAGGCTATTCCACTAATGACAGAACCTGACACCGGAGCCTGATCTGGGTGTACCGCACTGTTCAGACTCCCTCACTTCTCTCGTCTCAGAATGTTGCAAAGTGAATAGATCTTTCAATTGTGCATGTGTAAATCCACCAGGCATGCCCAGTGATCTTTTTTCAGCATTCCTAGGGAGGAGAACACCGATTGGTTAGATCAGTGTCCCCCCTTGAGTGGGTGTGAAAAGCATAAGAGAAAAGCAGGTAAGCATTATAAAATATCATATTTAACTGCCTTTTTCAACCTGCACAGTGAGGCAACTAACACATTCAAAGTTAAAGCTTTTGAATGAGACAGTTGTCTAAAAGAGATGCTTGACCGTTTAATAAAGACCGACCAATAACTTAAACCTACTAAGGCATATAACGGACATAAATAAAAAAAATATATATATATTTTTAGGATTAAAATGTTTTTTGTTTTTTTTAAGGGACACTATAGTAACCGGAACAACCACAGCATGATGTAGTTGTTATGGTGAGTATAGTCAGTCCCTGCAGGCTTTTTGTAGTATAATCTATTGGGAGGCTCATATTTAGATTTACATGTTATCAAATCCACTGGTTTTAAGAGCCTTGCAGAGTGTGAACACTATCTGCTGTTCAAAAAACAATAGCACTTCAGGGCTTGTAAATAAACAGATTTCAAGGATTGCTATTTACGGACTTACCTGTGTTTGAAAATTGTGAAAAATGCAATTATTTTCAAGAAAAGAACAATATATCTGTCCTAAAGTAAATTTTAGTGAACACCATTTGGTTCTTGTGTGTCAACACTCAAATTAATTTATAGCAGAAAAATGAAAAATGATTGATTTGGAGATCACAGAAAAGGAGATGGTCTGTAGGACATTTAATGAGAACAGACAGTGAGACATGGGCAAGATTTGACAGTGTAATGACCATAGAGATATACATTATATACACATAGGCCGCAGAAGGGCAGGCCAAAACCAGTGTAACACTATAAAGCCCACAATGGTCTGCCACCCCAAGGCATGCTGGAGAGCAGAATCAGTCAATGGGCTAATGGAAGTCATTCACACGGTTTCAGAAATAAAAAATAAAACAAATATTCAGAAATAAACTGCAAAAAAACAAAACAACACAAAAGTACACAAAAAAAACCCCACAAGTAGTTGGGAAAATCAGTGTAGGTCTGTAGTCCGTGATGCAGCGACGGTCATCCACCAATTAAGGCAATAGAGGGTCAAGGCGAGTACCCAGCAACAGATCCAAGTATGTGAACTTCCAATGTTAAAAAAAAAACAACAACAAAAAACGAGAAGAGATCCTGGGAAGCTGAAGCTCCTAGGATCATTGGATCATTAGGAGAAATCTCTTAAGGATCGAGTCTTTGCATTGTTTCTTCTTTTGTAACTTTGTGGCAAGTGCCAGTAGCAGTGTAAGCAGAAATCCACAGGCAGGAGATATGTAGACAGCTACGGAGCTCCAGGCCACGGATAAAAAGGATCGCTGTCTATGCAGAAGAAAGTCCTCCACCTCTACTTCTGCTTGCTAACACTAAGAAGACAAAGATCTAAGATGTAAACAGGAGTAGAGTGTCAAGTGAACAAATATAAAATAACCTCAATGTTTGAACTCTGACCTCTATTGATCGACTTCCTCCTGGGGAACCAATAAGGCCATGTTGTTCAGGTCGTTTGTCCGATTTTAACTCTGGTGCAAGCTCAGCCGAAGCAGGGTCTTGAGTTCTGTAGACAATGATAAAAAGAGAAAGAGAATAACTATAGAGAATGAACCAAGGCAAGGTATGGAACTCACAGAAAATTATTAATAGAACTTCACATAGCAGCACCACAGGCTGTAAATCTCTGCTACCTGAGATTGAGCGCCTGATAGAAAATCTCCTCAGATAGGACACTCAAAGAGAAAGCATCGAACTGCTGCAAAGTCAGCTAAGGTATACAATGTTGCAACTACCACTGCAAAGTAGGATAGGTTATTCCAAACTACTGTAAGTACTGCTAAATTGGAAATACTTCAAGGCACAGCAACTTATCCTAAACTACAGCAACTTCTGCACAGTAAGGTATGGTCAAAAAGAAACAAGCATCACATTTTGCGACATAAATGTTTATTGGTTATTACATTTTAAAGGATCACTATAGTGTCAGTAAAACAAACTCGTTTTCCTGACACTATATAATCCTTGGTGGACCCTCACCCTCAGGGTCCTCCTCCCACTGGACTGAAGGGGTTAAAACCCCTTCAAATACTTACCTTAATCCAGCGCCGGGCTCCCTCGGTGCTGGTGACCTCTCCTCCCCCGCCGACGTCAGCTCCCGAGTGGAGCGAAATGTGCATGCGCAGCAAGAGCCGCGCATGCATTCAAACAAGCATTTCTCAATGCTTTCCTATGGACATTTTGCACGTTGGATGCGAATTTAGCATCCAACGTCGCAGAAGACAGCCACTAGAGGCTGGATTAACCCTGTTTCTCTGAAACTGCTATGTTTACATGTGAAGGATTAAAACCTGAGGGACCTGGCACCCAGACCACTTCATTGAGCTGTATTTGTCTTGGTGACTATAGTGTCCCTTTAAACTGATTTATCATTAAAATGGGAGCTTTCAGATGGATGCACTCAAAATAAATAGAAGAAAAAAAAAACTAATACAAATATATCTATGTAGGTAAGATACATAAAGGTTGCAGTGTATTGTCTCACAAATTACTGAGGAGTTTAAATAACTAGCTATTTAAGGAAGCGCCACAGACACTATTTTTCCCCCATTTTTTTCCCTTTCCCTATACCTCCTGTAATTTAATGGTTGGACTTTATGTTTTCTGTTTTGCCTTTATATCTTTTCTTTCCTGTGCCAGATTTCAATAACTTGGTGCAGCCATTTTACATAGTTACATAGTTACAAAGCTGAAAAGAGACTTGCATCCATCAAGTTCAGCCTTCCTCACATATGTTGTTGCTGTTGATCCATAAGATCAACCTTCTGCTGTTCTCCTCTGCCCTAGACATCTGCTCTTTGCTCTACTGTGGGATTGATTCTACCGAGGATTGTGGGTAGATGTGATTGGCAACTCAAACAGAACTTTGTGTTTGGCCATTGTCAAGTGTAGTTAACTTTATTGCTATACATGAGGTAAAGTAGTCTCTACTTTTACTTATGTATTTTATGAAAGCTAGAATACTCAGAAAAAAAAAAGATGTTCAGACGCAGGGAGGCATATAAAAGCAGATTAGATAAATCTTACTTTTAGGGACAGGGCCGATTTAATAAATTACGTTGCCTGTATGCTGACACATATAGTAATGACAGTCAATTGATATTAGACTATTCACAAACTGTGTCAGGCTGTGGGCTTACCAAAACATGTATTTGTGGCGCTTACTCGAAATTCTCTTCCCTAGCAGCACCTGTTTCAGAATCCTGGTTGTTTAATATGGCATGTCTAATGAGTGCACAGAACCTTTCAGATTATATCTATCACTATTTAACTGCCAACAGCTTTCCAGACACATTTTTAGTAATGTGTTATTTATTTTATCTTTTATCCTAGGTTTAATTACATTACTGAAAATGTCTTAATGTTTTTAGACTATATGAGAATAGTGTCGCTGTTTACACAAAGTATACTTTTAATAAAGTCAGGTATTTGGGGCAAAGGGCACATACAGTCACTCTTGCAATTTAGGATTAACATTCTGTATAGTATAATGTTTTATTTTACCATATTTTGTATCTACCCATCACATTTCTTAGTTCAATGAGCCAACTAGTTTTTATGTGGCTGTTCTAACTGACTATTATAACTTTCTTGTCCCTTTTTGTACTTTTGGATTTTTTTTTTTATTGTTTTATACTGTACCAATATCTTTGTATATGTCTTATTTTTCTGAGACATGTTGAGTCCTTTTATGTGGTATATATAAATTCACTGATTAAGCTGCAAGAAACACTTTATTTACACTTTAAATAACCATATCATGTAATATGGATTATTGCTCCCTATCATTTTCAACTACTTTTGATGTTTTAGGTTTATCCTGGCCATCCAGTGACAGAGAGACAGGGACACTAATGAGGCTCAGAAACGATGTACAACATTATAGGATCAGATGTCTATTCATCTGTAATATAACTGGATTAGAGAAGGAGACTAATTCAGATAATACTGGAACAATTTAGAATAAAGCACCACTTAACCTTGAATAGAAATGAAAAACAGTAAACACAATGATACCATTTCTGGGAAAATTAACAATAACTATTGAATATAAAAAAAAATGCTTTATCTTCAATCAAAATAGTCTCCCCACCTAGCGTGGGAAAGGTGGTCGCTAAATGCAGAAGTCCTACTATTTGAAATGCCTAGAATTCGGTTTATGGGACATATGTTTGCCATTCTCATAAAACTAAAGTTTTTTTTACAGGTTTCGACATCTGGCGACGTAGAAGGGAAAGTACTATATCCCTGGCGCCAGCAACAGAGGTCTTTGTCAGATCTCTCTTGTGTACATAGGGTAATGGAATACACTGTCGCATTGCAGAATTCCATATTCTTCTAAATCACCAGATAAACATGTTATTGGAAGGGAGAAAGGCTCCTGATGTTTGGTTTCAGAAGTAAGTGCTCTCCTCATGAGCCCTACAGTTAGTCAGCAAAGGACACAGGAGAGTTGAAAACATTATTTTGAAAGAAAACTGCCATTTATGCTTAATGCTCCTGTCTTCTTGTTTTTTTTTGTTTTTTCTTAAATCACGTCTACAGCAACTTTATCTTCTAATTTCCCTATTTGTGACCCATTGCCCAGGTAAGCCCTGAGAAGTTCTTACAAGGACTTCTTCTCTGATCCTCCACATGTGAGTTTTCCTCTCTTCTGCAGGAAATAGAAAAGTGCAACAACGAGAAGGAGGAGGAGGACACATACAACAACTGCAATGATGGCCGTACTGCTTCCTCCGCTGCTCTGTTCTATAAAAGAGAAAATGCTTTCAGTTAAGTAAAGATGAGTACGGGACAAAGGAAAGGTGCAGTCAATGAACAGTAAAATGGAGAATTGCAATGCAATCCTATATACAAATTACATAAGACATATTCTCCTACATCTTAGACTACAGCAAGATCTTTTCGTAGCAACATAGATGAATGATGTGAAACTGTTGAGTCTCCAGAAGGTATAAGGAAAAAAGAGATGAGATGAAAAAAATCAATATTGATAACAAGCTCCAGGAAGTAATGCACTCAAATCAACACAATCATTAAGTTGGTCAAAATACAACACACAAATGTATATTTTTTTCTCAAAGAAAATAAAAATAGGAACACACATGGACATGTTCTATAAATCTATTTTAAGATTTAAAAATAAAATTTACTGGGTATTTAGTCTAAGCCATTGAGCAAACTGGCAACAATAAAGTTCTACTGAAAATATCACTATAGATAACGAGATAATCCAACCACCTAACATGTGTGGCATATCAAGATTAGACAGCATGATTATTGCACAGGTGTGCCTTAGGCTGGTCACAATAAAAGGCCACTCTAAAATGTCTAGTTTTACTGTATTGGATGGGTCCCAGACGGTCCACAAACCAGTCAGTATCTGGTGGGACCACCATTTGCCTCACACAGTGCAACACATCTCCTTCGCATAGAGTTGATCAAGTTGTCGATTGTGGCCTGTGAAATGTTGGTCCACTCCTCTTCAATGACTGTGCAAAGTTGCTGGAGATTGGCATTGGAACACGCTGTCGTGTACGCCGATCCAGAGCATCCCAAACATGCTCAATGGGTGACATGTCTGTGAGTATGCTGGCCATACAAGAACTGGGATGTTTTCAGCTTTCAGGAGTTGTGTACAGATCCTTGCAACATGGAGCAGTGCATTATCATGCTGCAACATGAGGTGATGGTCGTGGATGAATGGCACAACAATGAATGGGCCTCAGGATCTTTTCACCGTATCTCTTTGCATTCAAAATGCCATCAATAAAATGCACCTGTGTTCTTTGTCCATAACATACGCCTGCCAATACTATAATCTCACCGCCACCATGGGCCACTCAATCCACATTGTTGACATCAGCAAACCACTCACCCACACGACACCATACACGCTGTCGACATCTGCCCTGTATAGTGAAAACCAGGATTCCTCCATGAAGAGAACACCTCTCCAAAGTGCCAGATGCCATTGAATGTGAGCATTTGCCCACTCAAGTCGGTTACGATGACGAACTGTAGTCAGGTCGAGACCCCCAATGAGGATGACGAGCATGCAGATGAGCTTCCCTGAGACGATTTATGACAGTTTGTGCAGAAATTCTGGTTATGCAAACCAATTGTTGCAGCAGCTGTCCGGGTGGCTGGTCTCAGACAATCGTGGAGGTAATGATGCTGGATGTGGAGGTCCTGGGCTGGTGTGGATACATGTGGTCTGTGGCTGTGAGGCCGGTTGGATATACTGCCAAATTCTCTGAAACGCCTTTGGAGACGGAAATGAACATTCAATTCATGGGCGACAGCTCTGATGAATATTCCTGCAGTCAGCATGCCAACTGCACGCTCACTCAAAACTTGCAACATCTATGGCATTGTGATGTGTGATAAAACTACACATTTTAGAATGGCCTTTTATTGTGGCCAGCCTAAGGCACACCTTTGCAATGATCCCGCTGTCTAATCAGCATCTTGATATGCCACAGCTGTGAGGTGGATGGATTATCTTGGGAGAAGTGCTCACTAACACAGATTTAGACAGATTTGTGAACAATATTCGAGAGAAATAGGCCTTTTGTGTACATAGAAAAAGTCTTAGATCTTTGAATTCAGCTCATGAAAAATGGGGACAAAAACAAAAGTGTTGCGTTTATAATTTTGTTCATTGTATATACATGTACATAATAATCAGTTCTTATTCCAAAATATTCTAATTCACCTTGAGAAGGAGCAGAGCTGGTATCAATCACATTTCCTGTGTGAAATAGAAAAAAACATTAACATCAATAACTCACTTGGGAGAAGCATATAACCATCAGAAAAATAAAAATATTTTGCTCTATCACAATTAATAACCTCACAAACACTTACTGTTTAAAATATATTGTAATCCTGGGACTATTCAGTCATAATTATGGCATCACCCATGGTGCAATTCTTATAGCTATTTTTGTGTCTTCCCAACCACATCAAAGCCGCAGTATTCTTGAAGCCAGAGTACTTTCCCCCAAAATCAAACTTACCGATGTTAAGTGTGAAGTTTCTCTCATTGGATCCATGAACATTTTTTGCAACGCAGGAAACTCCTTTAGCTAGCTTGGAGGAGACCTTTACAGACACCTTACTCATCACATTCATGCCAGAAACTGACTGTGCACCCTGAAATAGAGAGAAGTTCCAATCATGAACAGAACATTGCGGAAACTACAATAAAATCTTGCACCCCTGTGAGCTTTGACAAAACCGGAAACTATTCCTTATTGGTCAAACCATTGTGATGGCACATGTAGAACCAACTGACCAGTAGCCACAAGACATCTAATAAAGGAAATTTAAGAAGACCGACAAAAAGAGAGAATTCCAAGCATTCAAGGTGTATAAAAACAGAGACCACTTGGTGACCACACAAATTAGACCAATGTAAAGTAGATGTTCACATCTTAATGCTTTCTTGATGTGGAGAACATTTGCCAACATGGTATGGTAGTGAACTAAGGAAGACATTTATGAAACTCGAAATTGCATTATTGCACTTTTTTTAGTCCATAAGACAGACTGGGACTACATCTTATTCCCAGCACCTTTGGGTCCACTCTTTTGATTGGAATTATACATGTGTTACTGTTTATTGTCCTTTGTTTTGTGTTTATTATTTCTCCCTTTTTGGATCTTTGTAAAAAATTTGAAACAAATAAAGAATCTTACATCAAAAACCTTACTGTCACTGCGGTGTCTACTAATAGGCTAATAGAAACAAAGCAGAGAAAGCCTTTATTTGCCACATAGCTAAGTGTCTGAACACTAGCATAAATAAAGAATGAGCCAATCATTTCACTGCAGGGGGGGCTAACAATTTCATTCCACGGAATTCTAGCGATGCTAAGCAAGCATTTGCACTTAATATAATGACAACCAGATACAGAGTGCTTAAAAATTTTAAGAATCACATGTACATTGAATCGGTTTATACTAAAAAATATAAAACTACCAATAGCCTTATTAATAAATACAATAAGTAACAAAATCTGTTTAAAACGCATAGATATTTCAGGAGCATGAAAAACAAATGTTCAATATCACTGACACAATGGCAAATTTAAAATGCTGGCATTGCTGCAGATTTGTTGCTATGTTGCTTAATTTTTAAGAAAGCAAATGATGCACCGAAAACAACTTTGTGCCAAAGCAAAACATTTAAAAACAGAGACATAGGGCAAAGTTAAGGGAGATGCTGGTTTAATATTAGAGTTAGAAGGGGGGTTAGGCAGTTTTTTTTGCCTTAGGAGTAGTTAAGGGGTCCAAAGTACCTTGAAGGCAGATAGCCCACAACCCTAAATTCTCCTTAACCTTCATGCTCAGAATTCTAATACTAAGTACCCCATCCCCTAAACACCCACTAACCATTAGACTCTAGCTTTCAATAATCACCCCTAAACCTACTGCACAGGGTACACTGTACACTAATGACTGTGTCCCCAGTGAATTTATTAAATACAAAAACATGATGTCACTGTAAGTATGGCAACTGACATTGCTTAATTTGCAAAATTAACATTTTTGAAGTAAATACTTTTAAAAACTTTAAAGATGAGAGCAAGTGCACGTCCCTCTAAACTTCACAGATACCAGCTGTACACTATTATCAGAATGCTACGGAGGTTTTGATAGATGTTCACCTTCAGTTCTGGGGGATTCCACATTATCTCGGGTAGAGGGTGTCCTACAGCAGAGCAAGTTAGGCTCAACGTGTCCCCTTCGGCAGCCACTTCAAACGTCTCAGTTCCAGGTTTCAGTTGTGGAATCCCTTGATGAAGCGAAAACATCATTCACTTTAATACGATAATTAAATGCATAATCCTCTTCTAGGAGAAGCATGATCTACTGGCAGAAGTTTACAATCATTGTCAATGTATCTACACCTTGGAATTTACTTGGGAATACTGCATTGTTGTCAAGAGAACTTGTGGTCATATGCCCACTCCCTTGCTTGCTTGCAAAATCCACGCATTCTACTGTACAAGGTCTCTTATTTTTTAATAACTTCTCTTTTAGGGAACTTGGTTATTCACAAAACAAAATAAACAACAGGTTTGGCTTAGGGTATTTATTCAAATGTACTATTTAAAGTGTGTATAAACTGTCATGATTAAATCATGTAAATTAAAACGTGCTTAGTTATATTATAATCTGTCTCTTACAAAATGGTTTCTCCCATAGGTGAGAATGTTATTGAGTGCTTACTGTAGGCTCTGTGGGATGCCAAATGCCACACTAATAGGGGGAGATTCAAACACTTGTTGTTTTACTTGTTCATTTTGCCAAGGAACTGATATCGTCAAACAACGTAAATAGACACCATTTTTCCATGCAGTGTTAAATTGTTTTTAATGTTTTATTTTTACATGATATTACCCAGAAGCCCACACCAAATGGGCTAATGAAAGACATTTCAGCCTATCACAGTACCTATTCAGAGATGACTAAAAGGAAGAGTGTAATCTCTTCCCTAGCCACACTTCAGTGTGGTCAAGGTTGTGAGTGACCAGGAGACCCTCAATGTAAAACTGTAAATGGTTTAGCACTAAATGAAGAGACAGTGCCAGGGGACTCCAGGCACTTTAACAATGAGATCACCCCATGCAGTAAATCTCACCTTCTACAGTGATAGTGATGTCCTTCTCTTTGGTCAATCCAGGTATATTACTTGAAACAGCTTCACATGTGTAAACCCCTGACTGGGAGTATGAGATGTTGCGTATCTTGTATCTGCTGCCTTCAAAAACAATAGCACCATCCTGTAACAGAAGAGGTGATGTATGCTTCATGTATGTTACAACGTGTGACATATCGAACAGTGAGTGAAGTCAAGGCATGCTGATTAATGGGGATTAGGGACGAACATAAAAATTAGAGAGTGGATTATGTTTTCTCTTATTTAATTTTTTACCTTTTTCCAGCGAAGTTGAGGTGTCACAGTACCATCTCCTCTACAAGTCAGCTGAAGGTCAGCTCCAAGATTTACCATTGTGTCCTCTTTAGGGAGCAGAGACGGGGTGTCAACATCTGTTTGTGTCAGCGGTAATGAAAAGCAAAGAGAAGGAAAGTGTGATTGATAATATATACACACATTCCTTATTTAGCGCAATATGTCAAAACATTACAATACACAATCAATGCTATTTATTGGCAGCATGCCAATTTCAGTACTAATAGCCATGTTATGACTTGCATATAAAGAAAGAAATGGGGAAGAAGATAACACAAACTCTAAGACCAAAAGTATAAAGACATGTCTCAGCAAATATGTAATTCCTAAATAATGAGCATTAATTTGGAGTTGGCACATCCTTTCATTGTTCTGGGAAGGCTTTTCACTAGATGTCAGAAGATTGCTACAGGTATTTGCATCCATGTACCCACTACTCCACTTGCCTATGTCAGTGAGCTTCACACCACCCCAGCTCATGTTTTGATGCTGCTTACAGAGGCAGAGTGGAATATTAGGGAAACTATTTTTGAATGCAGTAGCATACTTGGTCACATTCTGTGAGCCTCAGTGGTGAACCACTTGATGGCCGTGTTGATGTTTCTTATAGACATTTTCACTTATATATTAGTGACTGGCACTAAAAATTTGAGGAGTAATGTGTGGATTGGACAGGACAACGAGAGAACAAAAAAAATTAAAGGTCAGAGTTTTTAAAAAGTATGGCATTCTTCAGGATATAAAGTAGAAAGTTTAATAGGACCTAATACCCTAACAATGCCTAGGTTATGGAGAAATGGTGCACTCATGGAATTGGATAGGAGTACTAGATAAAGACAACAAGTGAGAAAGGTGAAGAAGACTGCATGGGATCAACCTAAAATATGGCTTTTCCAAGTCAGAGGCTTCACATAATATGTAGAGCCACATAGGAAAGTGGAATTGAAATCTTAAAGTGGATGCCCTCTCCCATTTATGGCACTCACAATTCACAACCAAATCAAGCTCTTGAGTGAGTACAACTTCAGGTGGTGAGTCGAAGTCCATAGCCTGGCAACTGTAAGATCCAGTATACTCTCTAGACACATTTAAGACTTTCAGTACACCCTCTACACCAGAATAAATCTCCATCTCATTGTCATCCTGTAAAAAAGAAAGATATTGTTACCGGAGGTGAAAGAAATACTTTTTTAAAGGTAATGGTGATAGAAATACTTTTTTAAGGGGCATTGTTGGAAAGAGAGGAACAAATGAAAGATGGATAAAACCTAGAGAAATAGGTGTATAAGGTTCAGTACCTTCAGCTTGGAAATTATGTATGAAGGTGGAGGATGTCCATCTCCTGCACATCGAAATATAAGGTCATCTCCTTCTTTAATTGGCAGTGGAGACAATATTTCAAACTTTACATTCTCTGTGTAATCTAAAGAAGAAAAAAAATTAGCAAGTGAAACAGGAGGAATAACAAACATCAATATTAAAAGTTCTTGAAATATAGAGGATACATTTAGTTGTATATTACTGGAATAGTTAGCACAGCAATTCTTAACCCATGGTTGGCACCCAAAATGTTATTGGGTCCCTTCAGGTTGGACCAGGTAAATACCCACAATATATTTTTTAATGTAGCAGCAACGTCTTTCCCAAGGGAGTCCTCTGGCACTTTAGCAAGCCTAATTGAGGTGTGTTTAATAATTAATTCTAGTAAACACACTATTACTATTGCCGGATGGGTCGCCAAGATAATCCTTTGTACCTAATGTGAGTCTCTGTCAAAGGAAGTCAAGGAGCACTGGGTTAGTGACTGAGGAAAAGCAAAAGAGATCTAGCACGATTGGCTCACTCACAGTGCAAAGTCAAATTGAATTCCTGTGACTCCATACGTCTCACACCACCTCCTGGTATAGGATACACAACTTTACAGGAAAAAACTGCATCTGTGTCCATTTTGGTAGGTCTCAAAAATAGAGTGCTGGAGACCGTAAGCAATCCTGAAGATTCCGTTATTGTGCGGGATGACATGTATAGGTCTGCATACAAAGAAACATCAGAGATTAGCTTCACGTACAATAGGGCACTCATTATTTTAACATACATACTTCTTTTACTGTCTATTAAGCCTCCTAGTGGCGCATACAGATGTCTTCTTTTTTTGTTGTGTTATGGTTTCTCTCACCACTGCTTGCTAATCTCCTCATTTAAGCATATTAAAATGTGTTACAATATGTCTCTGTTCCCATTTGCCCATTTTTCACATACCTGGGTTCTTTTCAGTCGGTGGGGTTAGCAGCTGATGATTTTTGTACCATTCAATAGTTGGAGCTGGATATGCATTCCGACTGATGCAAGTTCCGATCTTTGAGAGAGCAAGAAATAGGAACAAATCAGACAAGCGGCAAAAGGTCAGCGTTGTAAACAAAGAGAGACGGGGAAAGAGAGAGGAAGCAAGGGAGAATGCAAAAGAGCGAAGACAGGAGAACTGATTTAACAGAAAAAAAAGAGACATCTAGTTACCTCAGATGCAATAGATTCAGTGACTGACAATATCCCTAAGTTTAAAGAGAGTTCAGGGGTTTCTGGGGAATCTGAAACAAAGAAAGAAAAATAAAAAAATAAAAATTCCAATATCACATTCGGCCATTATTAGGAATTTTAAACCATTTTAAAAGGAGGTTATTTAAGAATTTCTATCAGCTCTCTTGGTAGTAGTTCTTAAATTTTTTAGGCTGTTTGGATTGGCTTTAAACAATGTTTTCCGTAAAATATAAAAGAAAAAAAAATCAATAAAATACATACATGTGACACTTACAAAATTTGATTGAATCGGAAATCTTTTAAATGCGTGCTTGCAAAGTTCTACTTGATTTTGTTTTTAAATATCATATAATGGGAAAGATTTATCACAGTGTTCTTTTGTAAAATGTGATGCTAAAATATGAATGGGAAGGGAATGTATCTGTTTGTTCTACTGGTTACCATGGTGATTGCCCTACTTTTAGTACTTGAGACCACTTTTTAGAACAAAAGACACAGGATAGCAGTATTTGTATTTCTAAAAATGTATCTTATTATCCGTTTGAATAACTTCAAGAAAGCAAAAATAACTGGGCAAAACGTTAACAACTAATCTTAAACTTGTTAGTACAAAACAAATGCATCAAGTATGAATAATCTAATAATAAATAATTTAGCACACCATGCACATAAAATTTGTTTGGTAACGTTATGTCCTGAGATTTGGAAGTATAAATAAACATATGAGGTTTATTAACCCAATGGAGATTGGATGTCCAAATTCAACTGTTTCAACATAAAGTTGACAACGCAAAACCCATTTGGTTATTCACAAAAAAACTAATTTGGTTATTTCAGCAGTTTTGACACTGTAATTCAGCAGTAGTAAAATGAACCAAAGCTCTTTAAACATTTGTTAAATCAGCTGTTCCCGAATCAATAAACTCAAACCAAATCCACTAAACTAGTTTGATCCATTTCCACAGATAAAGACCAGTGCAGACCACCTGTAGCCATCAGCCCACCAAACCCTGAGTCAGGATAACAATAACCCAATAATTTTATTCCATATTGATAACTCAATCCCAAATGTGCCCAACCCTACCTTCACAATAGTGATATATTTTCTTTTTTCTAATTCCATTTGGTTGTTTTTTTGGTTATTATTTAGTTACAATATGGCTGCCATTCACTTCCATTTGCAAACAGCAGGAGAACCCTGACTTAAAGGATCACTATAGTGTCAGGAAAACAAAGCGGTTTTCCTGACACTATAGTGCCCTGAGGGTGCCACCCTCAAGGTCCCCCTCCCATAGCGCTGAAGAGGTTAAAACCCCTTCAGCCACTTACCTTAATCCAGCGCCAGGCTCCCTCGGCGCTAGTGACCTCTCCTCCTCGTCCGACGTCAGATCCCCCGTCCGACGTCACTGGAGCCGAATGCGCATGCGCGGCAAGTGCCATGCGCGCATTTAACGTGTCCATAGGAAAGCATTTCTCAATGCTTTCCTTTGGATGCTCTGCGCTATGGAGGCGAGGAAGACAGCCACTAGAGGCAGGATTAACCCCAAATGTAAACATAGCAGTTTCTCTGAAACTGTTATGTTTACATGTGAAGGGTGAAAACCTGAGGGACCTGGCACCCAGACCACTTCATTGAGCTCAAGTGGTCTGGGTGACTATAGTGTCCCTGTAAGGGAATTAAGTTGAAGCTCTTACCATCCCTACACTGTCACATTCACTAACTGCTGATTTTACAGCGCCTCTGCCAAGTAATGCTTAAAGCAGCATTGTAATTTTGCAGATTTTGTTGTTAAGTAACTGCTTTTTGTCACTCAATTTTAATTTTTTTTCTTTATTTTTTTTAACTCGTCTTTTTTTTTTTTCTTGCTTTAGAAAATATAACGTCTACTTTTTCCTCTGGGGATCGCGATCTTTGGAAATCTTTGTCAGTGGACAGCACTTAGGTAAAAGTTAAATTTCAGTCACTAAGCTAATGTACCCACAAGCCATTA
The DNA here is from genome assembly GCA_933207985.1 of Pelobates cultripes. Taxonomy (NCBI): domain Eukaryota; kingdom Metazoa; phylum Chordata; class Amphibia; order Anura; family Pelobatidae; genus Pelobates; species Pelobates cultripes. Next base: position 31,956,808 of record OW240921.1, on the reverse strand, counting down.
GGCAAAATAATCCCACAGAAGGGTAAACTGCAGACATGTTGGATAGATGAGAACAAAATGGCTGCACCCAGGAAATGAGATTAGGCACAAAGTAGAAAAGTATAAAAAAAATATATAAATAAAGGCACGTGTAATCACTGATATACAATATGTACAAGGAAAGGAGAGCTGTAAGAAAAAAAAAACAAGACTGTGCCACTTTAACCAACTTTAAGTATGCTCCCAAAAGGTTGATTAAATTATCAAGAGAGAGCAGGAGAATCTAAAATTGAAGTGTTTCCAAGCTCGCTCACCATAAACCTTTAGTGCGGCTTTGGCTTCCTTGGTCCCTTCATTCACGGCGTTGACTCTGCAGAGGAATTGTTTTTCGTCACTCAGACGGACACCTTTAATCTCCAGTGTTAAATCACTTTTAACTTTAGCTCTGTCACTGTACTCGGTGTCAGGATCGGTCACTTGGCGTCCGTCGCCAAAGAACGTGATGCGTCGGAGATCATCATTCTCATCTAACTGGGTGGGTTAAGACAGGGGAAAAAGTTCACTCAGAAACAGAAGATTATGCTGGGAAGCCCTATGCATTTAAATACCACATTTCTCATTGCCAATAATACCTATAGGAGAATCATCTAATTTGGCACATTATCAACATGGAGGAGCTTGGCATAGATATCCATAAATCACAGAAAAACAGTGTTATTTTCATATAACAAAGCTTGCCAAGTTGTTGCACCTCTGTAATATAGCACATTATCTAATGTAGACCTACATTGAAAAATACCAATTCTAAAGAAATTTAGTTATCCCTTTTATCAACCAATTTAACAAAATTCTACAGGGTTATTCACTATAGTGTGAATTCTGAGTGAATTCAATGTAAACGTAAAATTCATGGTCAAAATAACTGGACTGGAAAAAAAGTGAGCCATGCTTTCAGTTTGATTACTCTGGCCTTAAAACCTGAAATTCACTTTGAATTCCCACTTTAGTAAATAACCCTGCTAGTCTTAACAGGCTTGCTTCACTTTTAATGCAAAATATATATTGCTTGGCATGAGGACGTCCAGTGTCTTCTAAATCCCAATAGAAAAGCTTTGATTCAATACTTTCCATTGGGGAGAGCATTAGGTTCCCCCTCACGATATAGTCCAAGAGACCTTGTCGCTGGAATAAGGTGAGTTTGTTATATAACCCTTTGATCGATGCGGGAGGGGTTGGGGGGCAGCGGGACACTATAGTGTTAAGAATACAGCTTTGTATTCCTAACATTATAGCGTTCCTTTAAATAAAGCATACACATATTGGTCTTCCTACAAAAGCATTGCCATAGAGATGCAAATATGTGACTATGTGTCATGTTGGTAATTGTCAGCTGCTTCATCTGCTATAAGTGAGGGTGATGGGTGCTGTGAGTAAGTGACGTAGGTGCAGTATGGGTGCAGTTTTAGTAAATATGGCACATATTTGTCTTTCATTGTATGCTGGCTCCTCCTGCTTAAATGTGTCTTATTCTATAGTATAAAATAAACAAAGCTTTTCACTAAAGTGTGGATTATCGGGAAGTCAAGTAAATTCATTGTGAATTTAACATTTTAGGTCAAAATAGATGAGTTGGTGATATGGAGAATTTTTCCAATTCATCTATTTTCACTATAAATGTGAAAATTGCTTTGAATTCCCAAATAAATCACAATATAGTAAAGCATGGCAGCATTTTTGATCGCAAAGAAATTATAGTGACTGAAGAACGCTGCCTGGATCCATGGTCTGCCTTAAAACTGCAGCAAACTAAATCAGACAAGAGCAACAAAGTATATATTAATGAAAGGTACTATAACAACTTCATCTCACCTAAGTGTTTTTTGTGCCTGGAGTCACCTAGTGCCATAAACCCATTAAGTATTAAACCATGGTTTATAGTGATTAAAGGTCCAGGTTGTCTACAGCCCTACCCCTACTGGAGGTATTGAAAAGAAGACAGACATATATTTTCACCATTCTAAGTGCACTGCATAAATAACTTCTATATATAAAAAAATCAAAACAAAAAGATTTCAGTAAGGCTTGCATTATATATAATAAGCAATACAAAGAGTGACACAGACTTGCCAATACTTACAACAAACCACTCAGAGGTGTACTTGGGGGATCCACTAAAAGTAGGTTTGCAATGGATTATTGCATTTTTCCCAATTTCAACTTCAACAACAGGTGGAACTTCAACACTGAATGAACACAGACAACCTGCAAAATAAAATAAAAGAAGGCACAGTAGAAAGTAGCCAAGTAACAGTACAAACTGTAAGATAAAACAAGGGGGTGGTACTGGTCTATAAACTCCCTGTAACAGTGCAAACGTTTTGATTAAAATATTGCTCTCTTTATGAAAAAAAAAAGAAAAGAGTTTTTGTCTCCCATATATTGTCTTAAATTATCTGCAATAATCTTATGTCTGATAAATAGATGCATGGGAGCTTTATGTAACTGTTGTGTGATAAATGTCAGAATACATTGTCTATGTCCTCCATGGGGAAATTAATTCACGTGTCCCGCAATAAAGAAATGAGTACAGCATCATTTGTGAGCAGAGGGAGCCTGTAAATTCAATATGGTAACTCGTAACAATGAGAAAAAAAATACCAAAACGCCAGGCAGACAAGGCTCTTAAAAAATAACTTGCCAGAGCAAGGCCTCGACCTAATATAGTTGGATAGAAACATAGAAACATAGAATGTGACGGCAGATAAGAACCATTCGGCCCATCTAGTCTGCCCAATTTTCTACATACTTTCATTAGTCCCTGGCCTTATCTTATAGTTAGGATAGCCTTATGCCTATCCCACGCATGCTTAAACTCTTTCACTGTGTTAACCTCTACCACTTCAGCTGGAAGGCTATTCCATGCATCCACTACCCTCTCAGTAAAGTAATACTTCCTGATGTTATTTTTAAACCTTTGCCACTCTAATTTAAGACTGTGTCCTCTTGTTGTGGTAGTTTTTCTTCTTTTAAATATAGCCTTCTCCTTTACTGTGTTGATTCCATTTATGTATCTAAATGTTTATATCCTATCCCCCCTGTCTCATCTTTCCTCCAAGCTATACATGTTAAGTTCCTTTAACCTTTCCTTGTAAGTTTTATCCTGCAATCCATAAGATTTTCAAATGATTTGATATTTTAAAATTATTTAATATTATGAATAATGTTTTCATACTTTTTTTAAAATATATTTTCTTATGTATGATATAAATTTTTAAAGATATATATATATATATATATATATATATATATATATACACTGCTCAAAAAAATAAAGGGAACACTTAAACAACACAATGTAACTCCAAGTCAATCACACTTCTGTGAAATCAAACTGTCCACTTAGGAAGCAACACTGAGTGACAATCAATTTGACATGCTGTTGTGCAAATGGGATAGACAACAGGTGGAAATTATAGGCAATTAGAAAGACCCCCCCAATAAAGGAGTGGTTCTGCAGGTGGTGACCACAGACCACTTCTCAGTTCCTATGCTTCCTGGCTGATGTTTTGGTTACTTTTGAATGCTGGCGGTGCTTTCACTCTAGTGGCAGCATGAGACGGAGTCTACAACCCACACAAGTGGCTCAGGTAGTGCAGCTCATCCAGGATGGCACATCAATGTGAGCTGTGGTAAGAAGGTTTACTGTGTCTGTCAGCGTACTGTCCAGAGCATGGAGGCGCTACCAGGAGACAGGCCAGTACATCAGGAGACGTCGAGGAGGCCGTAGGAGGACAACAACCCAGCAGCAGGACCGCTACCTCCGCCTTTGTGCAAGGAGGTACAGGAGGAGCCCTGCAAAATGACCTCCAGCAGGCCACAAATGTGCAAGTCTGTTCTAACGGTCAGAAACAGACTCCATGAGGGTGGTATGAGGGCCCGACGTCCACACGTGGGGGTTGTGCTTACAGCCCAACACCGTGCAGGACGTTTGACATTTGCCAGAGAACACCAAGATTGGCAAATTCGCCACTGGCGCCCTGTGCTCTTCACAGATGAAAGCAGGTTCACACTGAGCACATGTGACAGACGTGACAGAGTCTGGAGATGTCGTGGAGAACGTTCTGCTGCCTGCAACATCCTCCAGGATGACCAGTTTGGCAGTGGGTCAGTAATGGTGTGGGGTGGCATTTCTTTGGGGTGCCCTACATGTGCCCGCCATAGGTAGCCTGACTGCCATTAGGTACCGAGATGAGATCCTCAGACTCCTTGTGAGACCATATGCTGGTGCGGATGGCCCTGGGTTCCTCCTAATGCAAGACAATGCTATACCTCATGTGGCTGAAGTGTGTCAGCAGTTCCTGCAAGACGAAGGCATTGATGCTATGGACTGGCCCGCCCGTTCCCCAGACCTGAATCCAATTGAGCACATCTGGGACATCATGTCTCGCTCCATAAACCAACGTCACTTTGCACCACAGACTGTCCAGGAGTTGGCAGATGCTTTAGTCCAGGTCTGGGAGGAGATCCCGCAGGAGACCATCCGCCACCTCATCAGGAGCATGCACAGGCATTGTAGGTAGGTCATACAGGCACATGGAGGCCACACACACTACTGAGCCTCATTTTGACTTGTTTTAAGGACATTACATCAAAGTTGGATCAGCCTGTAGTGTGTTTTTCCACTTTAATTTTCAGTGTGACTCCAAATCCAGACCACCATGGGCTGAAAAGTTTTATTTCCATTTTTAAATTTTTGAGTGATTTTGTTGTGAGCACATTCAACTATATAAAGAACAAAGTATTACAGAAGAATATTTAATTTATTCAGATTTAGGATGTGTTATTTTTGTGTTCCCTTTATTTTTTTGAGAAGTGTATATATAATTTATATTTAATATGATAAAAAAATATATATTTTAAACTTACATCTAAAAATAGTATTGCTTCAGACCTGAGGAAGAGAGCTTGTCTTTAAATTGCATACTACAATACTCTGGTACTTTGGCAAAAATATTAAATTATTTTGCAAGGTTATCCAACGGTACTTTATATCAAGACCCAAGTTACAATGAGTTCTGTAGATGTTCCCCTTCCCTGGTCCCTATAAACCAATAGCTTAACTATTAAATGTGTCTTTCTGTCTCCCAAACGTAAAGAAGGTTTAAAAACCCCTGTACTAGTTCACACTAAGTCTGAAGAACATCCTCCCATACACACACACACAATGCTAAAGAGGTCTACTAAGATGCTAATGATTCCAGAAACAGTCATAATGTCAACATGAGCAAAAAGCAAGCAACAAGAGAATGGCAAACAAAGGTAATTAATGTTATAATGACGAGTGACAGTCGGCAACAGTCGAGAATATAAAGCATCCAAAAATGTGCCAAGTGAGAACAGTCACAGTCAAAAGAAGCAATAGGCAGCGAGATATTAACAGCTGGTTTACTAGAAGATTGAAGAATTATGGAGAATACATTTGATATATAGAGCAATATGAGAAGCTATAGGGAGAGCGACATAGAGTAGTTATAGACAGCAGTAATAGATGGAGGTTTAGAGATGAACGGGAGGAGGTGAAGTTATAACTTACAATATTAGAAGCAGTACACAATCTGTCATGTGAGCCAAAATGAAGAACATTCAAAATAAAAGATTTAAAGACTTAATAGGACCTATAGATACCGAACAGGGGGGTTCTATGGGGCAGTTTACAGGCAGTAAGCACAGGACAGTTTATTGGAAGAAGAACCTGAGAGTTATAGTAGGTAATTAAACAAAGAGATACATGTGGGATTAGAAGAAATTGCATGTAGCAAAATAAAGCAGCCATGTAAAGCAATTATATAAAAATTCAATATATAAAAATACATCTCTAACCGGAATCATTGGAACTTTCCCGACATAAACTGATCAGAATTGCAATTATGATCATTGGTTCTAAATAGAACTATTTGCATGTTCCATGTAAACACCATAGCATACAGATCAAGCCAGCATCCATCTCAACTGTCCCTATTTAGGAGGGGCAGTTCCTATTTTGGGCCCAAATCCCTCTGTTCCTCTTTTCTATCCTCATGTCCCTCTTTTGAAGGAGTTTATTATTCTTGGTGTTTCTGAATTTATACCTGAGCTCCACAGCAATAATATTCACTGTACTTTTATATATGTGTTAAATACGATACATTGTTTATGTTCTAAATGATATTTTAGCTGCATAAACTGTTACTAGTAAGCCACCTAAAATTTCCGAGAGTCCCTGACCACACTCAAACTCACATCTCTAGTGTCCCACTTTGTCCCTCTGAAATGTTGGGAACTATGCTCTAGGATTTCCTACTGGTATCTACTGAAATGGAAAATGGACATAGACAATGTGTATGCCCATACACTGTGCGTACAACCACAACCACATACCAAGCAAATTATCAAAAACTTGTTAAACTAGACTGAGTGCAATCAAGTTTGATTTTTTACTTTTCAGTTTGTTCCTTATATTTAAAGCTATTCTACGAAATCTGTCATGCATAATCAAATAAATGCAATAAGCACAGTCATGGCAGATCCACTTAGCACCCACACACACAGTCACCCTGTCACACTCAACCCCCCCCCCCACGCTAACCCAAAACACACAGTCACTTGTCACAGTCACACTGCCACAGTCAATCTGTCACCTGCCGCAGTCACCCTGATACATGCACAGTCACCCTCATACACAGGCACCCTCCCATTCATACTCATACAGTCACACCTCATGCACACAAAACAGCTTCACCATTAACAAATCACACACATCAAGACCACAATTAACCCCTATACACACAACCAGGCCCTCCAACAGTCCCAATTTCAGGATCCTATCTGATTAATTCCATGGCATTCCACATTAATTCCCTAGCTTCTCACATCTGGAGACACCAAGGAACTGTCTTTGGGCAGCAAAGCACTTGACACTAGGACCTGGCAAAGAGAGATTTTGCAGAGCTCTCCTCAAAATCCTAAAGGCTGGAGGTTGGCCAGACAGGTTCCTTCAACGAGTGGACCTGCCCATTTTGTGGGTGGACCCAGGGCCGGACTGGCCCACTGGGATACTGCAGCACTTGGGGCCGGGTAGAGACTGAAGGGCACTATTAACTGTAACTAATACCATTTGTTAAGTTTTCCCTCTGACTGTGAGAGTAAGAGGGAATTATGGAGGGATGAGCTTGGTGCCAGTGGGGCCGGAGGGAGCATTGCAAGGAGGGAGCTTTCTGGCACTCAAGCTCTGCCCCCGGTCACAAGCTCCGCCCCGGACCGCAAGCTTTGCCCCCCCGGTTGCAAGCTAGTTACCTCAGGGCAGGAAGAGGCCAGGGAATGGAGTCCTCACCTCCCGAGGCTTCCACAGCAGCAGCCTACAGTGCCAGGAATGCTTCAAATACACAGCAGATAGTGAGTGAGAGTGAACTATTGTGTGTGTGTGCCTGCTGTTGTGAGCATGTGTGTGTCAGTGAGCTTGTCTGTAGTGACATGTGTGTGTTAGTGAGCTTGTCTGTAGTAAGCATCTTTGTGTATACCAGTGAGTTTGTCTGTAGTAAGCTTGCGTGTGTGTGTGTGTGTGTGTGTGTGTCAGAGAGTTTGGCCGTGCTAAGTTTGTGTGTACCTGTAAGCTTGTCTGTGTTTGTCAATGATCTTGTGTGGGTCAGTGAGATTGCCTGTATGTGAGCCTGTGTACCAGTGAACGTGTTTGCTTTTGGCAATGAGATTGTCTGTGCCTGCATGTGAGTATGCTTATTTTTACTAATATTTAAAATTAAAAAAGGAACATACCAATAATAAAAGTATATATTTATATATCCTTTAGTGAGAATTAAAATATCCCTTTATAACATTTAAAATATGGCTATGTCTTGCTACCCTAGATTGAGTAATTCTAATTTATAAACATAGATTTAAAATATAAAATCTATGAAAAAAAATACACAAACACAAACACGACCGTGGCGCAGTGACTTATGGGGCTGGCATACATTTTTTCCCAGGGCTGCTTTGCATTCCCAGTCCGGGCCTGGGTGGACCCGCCTATGTCTATGACTGGTGACACCCTCTATCCAGCCAGTCCACCAATCCCAATCTGCATGGCTCCCAATGTTGGAAGGTATGCACAACACACTGCAAGCAGCTCCCCTCCCAACACACGCACTCCCAGATGCAGAAATGCATTCCAGGCACTGTCACTGGTAGACATACACATAGGTATACACTCACAGATGCACACAGAAACTCACTACAAGACAAACACTCCAAAACTCCCAACTCCGGTGTCCAACAAATCAGGTGGGCAGATCCTCACAATTAACTGGCAAGTCAGCTTGACATAAATGCACGCCAAGCCTGCCAATCCCACAGACTGGCCACTTAGGACAGATCCTGCAGGGTCTAGTGCCCTGAACATTGTGCTAGCACATCTAATGATGCACATGCACTATGTTTGTTGGGGACAGTTTTCTGGTGTCATTGTGCAAACCAGCAACTGTTGCACAATGACATAACTCTCACAAATCTTAGGCAGACTAAGACACGTATATCATGGTGCTGCAATGATATTATGAATTTGAAAACATTATATGAAGATGATAGACAGACATACAGACAGAACAACAATTCCAACCCTGTTATTCATTAATTCCTCACTGTGAATTGCAGGGTTTGCAATGAGCAATGTCCCTCCAGGGATTATATGTTAAATATATTTAGTTATATATATATATACATACAAACATACTACAAACATACAAGCTCTCCTGGAATGCCAGGTTAGAGCCAATAAACCAAGAAAAATAGTTCTCACAGACTTGTCAGATTCTGCTATTTCTGATCCCACATATTCACCTATTTCTGGTACTGTGGGAACGAGAACTCTGGAAAATCCTCATAAAGTATTTATTTATAGACACATCTCTGGAGTTAAATCACATAACACAACATTCTGAAACGGGTGTCCTCTCTCAACTATGATAAAAGGTGCAAATAAATAGCTCCTCACTGATCGAATACTCCCATGAAATGGGCTACAGAAAGCAGGGAGTCAAAGTTGCTTAGTTGCTGCTTGGCAAATATGTTAATGAATGTATTTTAAAAAGTAATTGTATTTTTATTAGTTTACCTTGTAAAAATAAAAAAGTAAACACACACATATACTTATATATGAATATATATATATAATCAGCTGATCAGCATTCAACAAAAAAAGAAAATTTTAAATTTTCTATTGATATGTTTTTTTGTGATCTGCTCATTTTAAATAGTTGCAAAACTGCCATTATCTAAATCGGGAACCAGCCCCTCCCCCAAAGCAATAAAGGTATCCATCCAACACCTGATGATTGCCCTAGGGCAGGAGCAGCTAGGTCATCCCTGCCAATTTAGGAGGGAGTGGTCCTATTTTTTTTACCCAAATCCCCCTGTCCCTCTTTTCTATTCTAATATCCCTCTTTTTGGAGATCACTATTCCAAATGAGTGTATGGCAGAGACCCACAACAATAATACGCCCAGTAATGGGTATTTAAACTACAATACATTTGTTTATAAATCAGTATGTGCAAATAAGAAACATTGTTATGGTTTTAAATTATATTTTAGCTACATAAATTGTTATTAGTAAATCACTTAGAATTTCACAGAGCAGCCCTCCCTGGGCCACACCCCCACTCACACCCCTAAAATTAAAATGTCCCTTTTTTTCTATTTGAGATGTTGCAGGCAGACATATATTTGAACATTCGCTGATGCCAGGGAGCAAGAACAAGTGGGAAAATCAGGTCGTCATTAAAATTTTATGTTAATATATGAAAGTATTTATAAATGAGGGAGCAAGAACTGGCAATAAGAAGGAAAAAAAAAACACTGACAAAAACAGACTAAATGATTGGTGAATATAATATAATTTGCGATTTTTATAGCATTTTTCTCCCTGTGAGACTCAAAGCACTTTACAAATATACAAACATATAGACATAAAAGTTAGGAGTTTCTGAAGGTCAGCTGAGTGGACTGAATGCCTGATGGAAGAGGTGGGTCTTTAGCTTTTTTTAAAAAGTCTGTAAGGACGATGGCTCTCTGATTGCGCACGGTAAAGAGTTCCAGAAGGTAGGGGCAGCGTGGCTGAATGCGCTGGATCCTGAGTCTGTCTTTATGCTTGGCACTGACAGGAAAGATTTGCTGGTTGATCGAAGTGAACGGAATGGAATGTAGGGTGTCAGTAGCTCTTTCAGGTACTGAGGGCCTTGATTGTTTAAGGCTTTGAATGTTAGAAGGCCAATTTTAAAATCTATGAATTGAAAACATGGGTATTGGAACCACAGTTGGGCAAAAGATGGTAAGCAGGTCGTGTCTTAGAGTAATAAACACAGACATGAACATATTGCTTAATTTAATGTATACATTTCTTTAGGAAAAGTTATTGCCATGATCTATAGCATGGGTCCTCAAACTCCAGCCCCCCATATGTTGCTGAACTACAACTCCCATGATTCTTTGAATTACATAGATAGCCAGAGAATCATGGGGGTTGTAGTTCAGCAACATCTGGGTGGCCGGAGTTTGAGGACCCATGATCTAGAGTTACATAGCACACAATGTTATAGGCTGGGGACAAAAACTCAAACCCATCAATTTTGTTGATAAAAAAAAGGGCGAATAAACTAAATTGAAGCAATTTCCAATTTTTCCACAAAAAATAAATAAATCTTGTTGACTCCAGAATTAATCAGATTTCCTGTGGTTACATAAGCTGTTACCCCATATAGCGGTATTAATTATTATATCTTTCATGGGGATTTTCAGATTACATGTGGACAACAAAGGAAAATCATGCATGCACAAAACAAAATGCAGAGTAAGTAGGAATTCCTCCCATTTTAAATGAGTATGCAAGTCACAGCCTGATTGACAGGCTGAATGACAAATTACTGCAACAATCCCAGAGAATTGCTGTCATTTTCCTTAGACAACCTCTGACACAAAGGGGGTTTTACAGATAAAGCACATTTTTTTGAAGATAGTATGGAACAAGGTAAAAACGCTAAAAGCAATTAAACATATAGAAAACAGCCAGTCATTTAGACAATATAGCATTTTGATGATATCTCAAAACAGAGACTGGGTCAAATTTTTGATTTATTTGTTTCAAGGCCTTGTATCTTCAAGGCAACAAATTAACTGCAGCTACCAACACGAACCCGAGTCACTAGATAAGCAACCAAAAGACAGACAGCTAGAGTATAGGCTAATAATGAACACTATTCGGAGACTGTTAATAGGCTGTTTAACATTAAATTCACAAAAATCTTGTACAGAACAAAATCTTAATTATTGTAACATGTTTGTAATATGTTTCTCTCTCTGTGACAATGGGCAATAGCCAAGTTTAGAACTGACTGGGTTATTCATTAACATGGGAAATGCCCACATTTTAAAGGGAATTCAAAGCGAACTGTAGTTGTAGGCCAAAATAGCCAAAATTAAAATGTCGTTGAGTTGGAGAATATTTCCAGTTTGCCTATGAATTTGTACCATCTCATACTGAAAGAGCACTTTGAGAAAATTATGTTTAATAGTATTGAGCTGCTTAGATATGGCATAGAAAGCAGGACTATCACTCACACCCAACCACTTTCACATAAAAAAACAATAGCCGAGAAGGTCAGTGCTCCCAGGACCTAAACGCCTCATCATAACCTCTATAGCGCTTTCATGTGGGGTTGGGAAATTAATGGGCGACCCTTTGAAAAGGGATATGACCTTTGCAAGAGGATGTGCTATTCTTCAGTAGAAGCTGGGATAAAATATATCCTTTGTCACTAGGCAGCTATTAATTTTCCTGATCGTCAAAGCATCTACGAGGGGTGCAAAGGAGTTCCCACATTTATCAATTCATCTAGCCTAAGGGTTATGTAATGACTTCTGTAGCTAGAATGTTAATAAGTAATATTTTTTCCCTAAGACAAGTTCAAGTACCAATGGAGTACTTTTTTAAAAAAATTCTTTATTTCTGTAATTAATCAGATGAAATAAAGAACTTAAAAACAAAACATTGGGCCTGACATTGACCGTTAACATAATATTAACAAGAAACCAGATAACCAGTGATTACACTGGTAATGTTCATTGTTCATATTCCACAAATGGAAGGATGATCACATTCGTCATAATACCTTCAATATACAGATATCATAAGTGTTACAAAATAAATGCATAATTGCTAGCTATTTGCGCTTAGCAGACATCTTAGGTTGGGGGTGGGGGGGAGGGGGCTACCTCGCCCCATAGCAAGTTTCCCATCCTGAAGCTTGGCAGCTTGTGCCCCCAATGATGCTCGTGGTGCAACTGCAGCCTGGAATCAATGGTTCCTCAGTGACTGGTTTATAATCCTTATTAAGAAACAAAACAAAACTACAAGAAGATAAAAAAAAAATCAGCAAAGTCCTTCTCCAAAAGACATACTTTATGGAAAGCAAAGATCTAAGGGACACCGGTGCAAGGGCCTAATGTGCTACCCGAGCAAAAAAGGAATGGTGGGGTGGGGGATATTAAGGCTCTAGTAACAGAGGGGAAATCGAGAGAGAGAGAGAGATGAGGTTAAGGAGTAGAAAAGAGAGTAGTCTGAAGGAGTAGGGTCTGCCTATAATCTATTTTCATTAAGGCTAAAAAGAGACGTTGGATTTGTATTTCTATAAAAAAGTTGAATAATGATGTTAGTCCTTGAGTAACATCATCTCTACTATGGTTTTGTAGGATTTTCCCAGTGTTCTGCTGTTGTTCTTGTTGTTGTTAGTGCCACTTTTGACACCAATCAATTATGAGCGTGGGTAAGTTCCTCATAGGGTTTAGATAACAATCATATGTAGGTGTCCATGAAGATGTCTATGTGTAGGAGCCAGGTATCATTTGTGATGCCAGTAGCCATTCTGGTGCGATATTTGGGCATTCCCACCATAGGTGAATGTATGTGCTTAATGGGGTTCTTTTTGACAAAATGTCTGCTCTCTGAACTCCAAACAAAGAGATGAGTACAATGAAAAATAAAAAATAAATTATTTCAGGTATCCAATAAAAATGGATTGCCAAGAGGTGGTGAGTAACTATTCACTAAATCCCTATATTTATTTGCATTAATAGGATTTAAGTAGCCTTGTAAGATATTAAACTCTATTTTGTGTGTATGCTTTTTCCTTCATGTGTGTTTTGCATATAGTTATATTGTTCTTTATGGCGGCATTCCTATTAATAAACACTTGTTCTGAGTATGTCCCCCCCCACAATTAACATATTTCTGTGCATATATGAAGTCCAGATACCATTGGGTTGAACATCCCACCCCTTACTCCAGGTGCCGATTGGACAAGAAGGCATACATGAGTACTATTAAATTGGGCAAAAGTAACATCCCCAGGACGTACCTGGAAACTAAAGAAATCTGAATGTATTTTCCTGGTAAAACACTTTGTTATTAATATTTAAAGAAAGCTTCATAAATCTGTTTTATCAGTAAATTTAGCAGCGAGTATGTTTCTCTCCCATGTTAAGATTAGGACCTGTATCGGAACTGGGGTACTTTTGAGGTGTGATGGGCTTAAATACAGTATGGCCATATGGTGTGACTAAACTGCCATATTTATTTGTTAAAATATGTGATTTTAAGTAGCCTTGTAAAATATATAGATGGTACACTGCTTTAACTTAAAATCTCAAATGTAATAAAAAAAAAAAAACTAAAAAAAACTTCTCTAAATAATATTTATTTTACCATAAACCACCTAACATGTAGTACTTGATATTTGCAAGATCATGGTTTAATTTGAATGGCAGCATTTTAAGGAGCTGTGACAGTGACCAAATGGAAAGCATGGCATTGCAAATCAAATGGAGATGGTAGCATAGAATTTCCCTAAATGCAGGAAGAATACACACTGCTACTGAAAAAGGAAGACAAGTTGCATTTTGCTTGGTGACGAGTGGTTTTAATATCTATGGACGAAAGAATGTTGGCACAAAGTGAAGAAAATGTAGGGTTCTAGATCTCCGGAGAAATTAGACTTTAAAATTCTCCCAGGATCATTGTTATTGTTCTGTTTAATGTAAGTGCCTTGTATAGTAGACAAAGGACAAATTAAAAAACGTGACTTGTGTGTGACGTATCAATAAGAGGGGTTTCTGTGTGTAAAGAAAGGAGAGTCTGGAGTTGTTTGCAAGAGGAAACAGGAGAGAACTGGGCTTTATCAATGGAAGGGGGGATCTCAAAACAATCTCTGGGGGGTTACGGATGACTGTGTGCAAGGCCTCTCCCTTACTGATAGAGGGGAGGGGCTGCTGAGGATTAAATATTAACAGGTGCAGAGTGCAAGGCTGCAGGAGGAATCATCTGAAGACCTGAGGGGGGACAGAAAGGGGTTGAGGAAACGTGAACACAGAACTGTGGTTGAAGAGGAGAAACTAAAATCACAACAAATATACAGTATTAGAAATCACACAGACACGGCACAGAAGATACAAGAAGAACGGACAGATACATCTAAACAGAGGAGAACAAAGATATTGAATGGGAAGTGGTATACGGGAGAATGAGCAGTAATAGTGTAGCGAAGCATTGCAGGGCTCAGGAGGAGAAAAGAAACGGGCAACAGTGTAATAATTGGGCAATAAACTAGTTTTCAAAAAAGCATATTTAAAGGGTATTGTCAGTATTATTGAGCTTAAATAAGCACAGTGATAGATGGTAGACAGTGGAGTTTGCATATAATAGTATTGTAGGGGGTAGGCGATGGGCAGACATTTTCCAGATGAGGGAATGATGGCAAGTTATGTAGAGAGAGGGCACAGAATTGGGAATGAGAAAAGAAAGAGAGGGGGGTGGAAATACTCTTGTTCAAATCCTGAGAGTCCCTTCACAATAAAAGTGTCTCACAGGCAGTCACATGGCCTATTGTTGAATACTAAACACTTCACCAAGGAAGGGGCAGCGAGGGGGAGAGGAATAAGAAAGAAAAGGAAAGATAGATAGCCTGAAATTGTGAAAGAGCCGGAGAGAGAAAGGGGAATGGAGTGTGAGAGAGAGAGAGAGAAAGACATAGAGACAGGGAGACTAGACTAAAATACAGAGGACTGTAGCAATGAGGAATGCAATAAAAATACAAATATAAAAATTACTAAATACATTTAGAGGTTTTATCAGCCCACACGTGGCACTTATTAGTCTAATGATACAATGTACAGTTTTCTTTAATATATACAGTGACACAATATCCTCTTTTTTTCTTTTGTCAATTCACAAACTAACAATGCAAACTTAACTTCAACCTGATAGCATTTCTGGCTACAAATCACACTATGACAAATCAAAGAACATTGGTTTAACTATTTGTGTGCCGAGAAAGTGAACAATAAATTGCTCTTCCCTTCAATTTTTTTTTTTTTTGTCTCACTTATTTACGACCGGCCTGCAGCTTTGTCCATTAGTGATGTATGCACAGTTTTGACATATTGAAACAGAGAAGGACTGATGTTATGAAAAAACAAACACGCTTAGAGCTTACAATCTAAAGGGCATTCCAGTTCTCAAAGAGTTAAGGTTGAAGAACGGACTTTCCACCACGCCACCTTTTTATTATTTTTTTATACAACTAAATTTGATACCTGGCAGAGTTCTTAGTACCGCTCTGATTTTCGTTAATATACTAATTCATCCTACATATTATGTTGGTGTGATGTTCTTTTACTAATGTTAAACAGGGCAATGCGGCATACTGATATAGTGTAATTTTGGAGCAATATTCTATACATAGAGCAATTATAATGATCATTCCACTAGTTTATATGGTGTCTGTGCTACTTGTAGAATGTTAGCACCAAATTCCTCTTTATACATAACCCCCATTGTCCATTTTCTTGTTGCGTTAAACTGAATATTAACTTTGTGTTGTTTGCCAGGTAAACGCAATCTCACTAATCCTCTAGAATTGCAAAATTCCGAAAAAATACTGATTTGTGGAGAAGAGGTCATTACGGAAGGCTGATTGGAAAAAGAAAGCCAAGGAGTGGAGGGTGAGACAGCAGGGGTGCTGAGCAAGGGGTAACAAAGTCTGCAAGAAAGATTTCAAACAGCTTGAAGATTCAGGGTGCTGAGAGGCGGCATATATTGTCCATTTAAGATCATGTGGGCGTTTGTAGGACAGAAAGTAGAAAGGTTTGGTTTTTTTTTTCAAGCTTTCAAAATTCAATATATTGTGAGCGATCTTGGAAAAGATTCCATAAGTGGACCAATTTAGAGAATAAAATTGTTATCTCAGCATGTAAGTCTTGTGAGTGCTGCATACATGAATGACCACCTACCAAGATTGCTAAAGCCCCTATTTAACCGTTTCAATGTCTCCTTGAGCACAAAGGATTTTAAGCAAGAGCAGCCGTGTGTAATAATGAATTTTGTGCAGTTCTGCATTGTACCTTATCCTGTTTATTGTTTGAATACTTACATGTAATATGTTCTTTCAAAAACTCAGTAGGCTATTGCATTCTCTCAAATACTTTGAGAAAGGTTTCCGATATAAAGACAGTAATACATACAGCAGAAATTAAAGTGAGGGCTGAATCACTCAACATATTGAAAATATAATGCACTACATTTATTCTGTGCAATATCTTCTACACTGAGCACAATTATTTTGTGCAAAAAAACAAGCAGTTGCAATTTTTGACAATTTATATTTGTTGTAAATGAAGAATCCAAGCACAATAACCACTTCAGGGCTGTGTAGTCATTATGGTTCTAGGAGTGCCATGGTGCCCCCCAATATTAGTAGTCAAGCCATTTGCTAATGGTTGACAACTTACCAATGCTCTTAGCCAATGACCTGGCCCTGCACGGCAGGATTTTGCTCAGGAAAGCTAACGGAAGCTCCTAGTACGAGCTTCCAGCTCACCATGGAGGAGGTGACTGGCGCCTGGCGGTTTCAGTTAATAAGTCAGAATGCTAGCAAACAATTTGACTAATTACATTGGGGGCACAAGGGCACTCATGGCACCATGGTGCTTGAAATGTTGCTGTAAAGGACACTCCAACACCATAAATCATTTCAGCTTGCTCTAGTGCTTTAGAGGTTAAATGGTTGTGTCCTTTGTCTTGTTTTATTTTTTATAAAAAAGCAATTTTAAGAAAAATCTTCACTTTTATTGTCCCATTGGTAGCACCTTCCAGGTGTCATCCAGACAGCCAGGAGAGTTTATGAGGGCTTCTCATAGAAAGCATTACTGTAACAAACGTGTAGGAGTGGAACCGCTCTGGAATTGCTTCACTCAGCCACCGGTGAGTTTAGTAGTAAATCTTTTCTGGGGTCTCCAGAAGCACACCATCACAGGAAAATAAACAAGATGGAGAACCAAGGACTTAACAACAGGACTGTCAAATCAGATCTAGGGTAGTTGGCAGGTATGTGACACGGAGTAATGCGTTATTATTTAATTTGTAAAAAAACTAATCTTCAACTCTGTTACTGGCTACTTTGGCTTAAACTTTTCGGTTTCGATGTCTGCCATGAATAAACCCACTTAGAATCTTCGTCAGCATGTACATAGCAATGTACAACAGAAAGCAAGCTAGCAATTTCTTATATACTCCCTTCGCCAACACCTGCACAATGATGCCCTGAGCTAAACTAACATCACAGAAAACCCAGCATATCTAAAGAAACATTGCTAGTGTTTAACGCCTGTGTGGACCGCTGGTCACTTTGGAACCTCAGGCAACAGTTTAATTTTCGTGACTGTGTTTTAACCTTTCGAGAACTCATCCCCTCAGTGTTCCAAGGCTCAAACCTCAAGCAACTGAAGGGAAAAAATGTCTTGCATGGCTACTGGCTCATAAACAGTTAGTTTTACTAGCGTTAAAACTTGGGCACAATAGGTGTACAGTTATGCCATGCTTGGGTATTGAGTAAGGTTCTGAGATTTTTGAAGGCTGCAGCAGATAAGATCACACCTGGAGAAATGTGTCTTTGGGGGTGGGGATCGTGCATCTTTCTTTGTTGATAGAATGGGTCCTGCGTGTCTTTGTGGTGGAGAAGGGTGGTGTTTTGGAATGTGGGAATTTGCTGTGAAATAACAAAGCACACACTGCAGGTCTCAACCTGCTCACGAAACACCCACCTATCATATACAGTAACTACAAACTAGTGCTAAAACAAAGGCTAACACGAGGCTTGTTTTCGAGTTGGTATCACCAGCAAAGTGACTATCGAAGAAGGAATGGTCGTTTTTAGGTTCATTCAGGGCATGCAGCATCATGCAGTTGGAGAATTTCAGTGCTAAAAGATAATGTCGGAACAAAGAAAATGATCATGTTTATTTGCTGCCCATTAACACCTGCATCACATTTTGTGTCTCTGTACCCACCATGTTTTACTGGACACATTAATATCTGATGGCCTATACATAAAAAGTGCTGCTCTACAGTATGCAGCAGTCATGTGCTGCAGGAAGAAACTAACTTAACTAAGCCAGAGGGTTTCATTCCGAGTTCTCATTGATTAATTCATTGATTTCCCTCCTGCAACCTATTTAATATACTGTGGAATTCTGCACACTGGACAGAAAAGTACAGAAAAGGCTGTGTTTACATTGGTGCCTAGCCTAGGAACACCTCTAGTGGCAGACACTAAGACGGCCACTAGAGGTGCTTCTTGTGCCACTGCTGCACAGAGGCACTGAAAGTTCTCCATTGGGATGCATTGATTCTATGCATCTCTTTGAGGAGATGATTGGCGCAGTGTTGCTTTGCTTTGCTACAGGAAAACATTGGATTGGCTGCAAAACTGCTGATATCAGCCACAGAGGCGGGTGATCTAAGAGGGACCTGTGACCTAAACAGCCACACAGGCACTGGATACAGATAAAACTGAAACCTTTTTATTTATTTATTTATTAGACATATCACATAAGGGCTGACAATTCCACCATGTTTACTGAGAGGCAGTGCATGAAAAGTGTTGCCCTTTATTGTACGTAGCTTTAAAAAGTGTTAGCCATCAACACGAATGGAATATGCATGTCCAGAAAACATGATGGATACGGCAATCACATTCAAAGGTGTAACTGGTCATGTGTCCAGATGCATAAGTAATGAGTACAAAAAAAATAATTATAATAATGATACAATAAATAAAATAAGGGTTGTGACATTCCGAGTTATAGTGAAACACCGCAAATCTATTTGAACAATGCTTAGCCCTATAAGGGGAATGCTATGTTTATGACATCATTACAGAGCTTAACGACAGTTTGATATTTTTATTATTAAATAAATGTTCTGTTAAACTTGCATGTAGTTACTTGCCTTCAAAAATCCTAACGCTTGCAAATATTGTACTAGAGTTGTGCATAAATACATCATATTTCGTGTCCATTTAAAGGGTATATGTTGATAAAATACAAATGAACGAATTAATGATCTAATGAATGATCAAATTAAGCCTTGTAGTTAGGATCTAAATAACATAGAAGATGGTGGCCATATGCAACAGCCTTCCAGAAGAAGTAATGAAGACACATCCAGTAAGGAATGCATCTGGTATCATAATTGTTCAGTCCAATGTAAGAGATTTAAACTAAAAATTAAAAGAAGCAGTCAAACCCTAACATAATACCAATAAATATAGAGTTGAATAAGGAGATACAACGATACTGCCTCTTTAATTTATCTCTTGCTACCAGATGCAATTTTCTAACACATATAGAGGATTCTGGGGTGAATATGTTTATGTAGGCTGGCTGAATGTAATGGGTAATGCAGTTGTCAAGCCGACGATCACTGATCTACCCAATGAAATCATACCGAGCTTTTTTATAAACAAACTTTTAAGAAAAAAATACTCATTACGTGAAAGTGATTACATTTCACGTATTACAGATGATTATATTTCCATTTAATTTATAAATAGCTATAAAGATTTCCATTAACAACAACAAAAAGGAAACATGGGAAAAATATAAAATGTATCAAAGTAATCACATTTAGACATAAGAGAGAGAGGCTGCAGGATGATTTGGGCAGATAAGCCAATTTATTGTCTTGGGTTGCATTATCAATAACAACATCTCACAAGGCCAGAAATGCATTAAGAACTTTGTAAATGGCCAATAAAAATAACTACTAAAATAGACCCTGGATTTACCACATCCATTGTGTCAATAAAGACAAGGACTTTGGTAGACACTTAGAGAATCTCAGGGTTTGACCAGGCCATGCAACATACCACATACCTCCCAACATTTTTAATGTACAAAGAGGGATATTAGGATTGAAAAGAGGGAGGAGGGATGTGTGCCCAAAATAGGGACAGTCTCTCCTAAAAACACTTGGCAGGTATGCAGCATTAAATCTCAAATAACTGGGCGAATTTGACAATTATCACAACCACACACTCAGAGAGTTTCTGATAAAGGGATTCTAGGCCCTGAAAAAGTGAGACTCAGCCCCCTTGCTTTTTCCTTATTGATATGTCAAAAGTAAAATGGATATTCTAGGCACCAACACAACTGAAGCACATTTAATAGGTTTCAGCTTCATACTCATGTTGTACTTTTCTCCAACTTCAAATCTATTTTTGCTATTTTATATATATATACATATATATTTTTTTGCAGCTTTCTGAATACATTTCTTAGCTATGCCTCCATTCTTCACAAAATGTCTTCCTGGTTAAAAACATGTGCAGCACATGTACTCAGTTCAACGAATGAAAGATGAGTGTAAACTGAGATGATTGCCTCACAGCCAATCAATGTATTCTTATTATCTGTCCATCACCCTCTCAGTACCGGGAAGCTAGCTTTCAAAGCCAAAGTGGCAGAGAATAGAGGACAGTGATTGGCTGTGGGGTGGAGTCATGTCAGCGGACCAGCTCACATTGTTCGCTCACAGTCTGAACTTTGTAAACATGCACTAAAGTTGAGGCGAAAGCAGAAAGGCGTTTTATGAAAATAGGGGCATGGCTAAGGTGCAGGGTTAAGATACAGAGTATTTATTTTTCGCAAAACTAAAGAATTTGCAATGTTCAGAAAAACTCAGCATGAATATGAGGTTAAAAACTATCAAATGCACTTGAGATTTGTTAGTCCCTCAGAGTGTTCCTTTAAGTATTAATGGACATCAATTCCTATTGATGATGTAATGTTCTGCATTGGTTCAATGATACATTCACTGAATAAGCTTATTTGGTGAAATGTGTGAGATTAGTTGCCTCTGCTTGCATACATAGTATTTACTTGATGCGTTGATTTTAAGAAGGCTGAATAGAGGTTTACTTTTAGACTACCGGTGAGTCTTTTGTCTACTGTTATTTAAAGAGCTGGCAGAGCAACACAAAGTTTTTCCTTTCCAGCCTCCCAAATTGTGTTGTTTGAATAGAACACATGCAACAGGGGAAGCTCTTAAATTCAAGTGAATTAAATGGACACTATAGGCACTGTAACGTCATCTGTGGTTATAGTGCCTGGGGTCCCCTGGCTCTGGCCTTCCATTCAGCTTTCAAACACTTTTAATATTTTAGTGCTAAACAAGAGTCCCCAGCAGCCCACCCCCTCTGTGCTGCTTGGGCTATTGAGATGCATTAGCCTGAGCAGGAATGGGTGACTGTATTCCCGGGTTAATGGATAACCCAGGAATTGGCTGAGCATGGATTAGCTGTGCATGTCAGCTGACTGCTTTCAGCCTATGACAGTGCCACAATGCTGGTATGAATTGGTATGGCTAGAAGGTGTGTAATATCTGCCAAAGTCATACTTCCAGTGGAGGCGGGCTCTGGGTGGCCAGGAACCCTTATTTAGTGTGGAACTGCTCAAAAATGGTTTAACACTGAACAAAGGCGCAGTGCCAGTGGACAAATTCAATGAGACAAAATGGTTATTAGTGTTTACACTTGTTGCACCTCCGGCACATATGACTTAGGCAGACTGGAACTTTATCCATACTGGATACATCAGGGCGCACTGCTTGCTGGCAACAGGCATAATCATATTTTACTCCTCTTTCTGGCTAGAGCCGGGGACAACAGTCCAATCAAAAGCATTTATTGCGAGGGAGGCAGTGACATCAAACAAGGGGTGGAAACCAGCGCGGAGATGCGGGGAGCTTCGCCCAGTGCTGGCTTCCAGATCAGATTAAACCTTATTTTACAGTTCTACAAAGTGGTGCTAATTGCTAATGCCCAGTAAGGCATTCTAGATTAAAATACATTTATTTAAAAAGGGTTGGAGTAACACTTTACATTTTGGCAAGTCCATTCCCACAAAAACTAGTATTACAACCATGTATTTGTTACAACTGACATGCCACTACAGAGAACCTAATGATGGGTCATTATAGCTTGTTCAAATAGTTAAGATGATTCCCAGGTATGAGGAGAGGGAATTGTCAGAACAAGCAGTCACGATAAAGTTGAATTAGAAAAGAAGAGATGCGAGATTCCTGGTAAAGGTGGTAATCCATTATTTGGAAAGAGCCTCAATGTTGACTCCCAAACAAAATAAAATGCAAAATTACTGAAAGAGATTGGGTAGACTAAACAGGCAAAGATATTTTCATAAGCTAAAATATTATGTTTTTTTTGTTTAAAACTTTCTTAAATCAGGGTGTTTTACTAAACTTACAAATGAAACCGAATTAAATTGTGAATGACAAAATTGAGGTTACAATATTTTGAAATTAGAGTTAGTATGTAAGTCAGAATTGCAAATGTCATATGTATTATTGAACCTCTGAAACCATTACAATATCTCCACACAATTAGACCCTAATATGTACAAATATTTAGGGTTATCCACTAACCCAGGAATTCAGTCGAAGTAGTCGAACTGTAAAAAGAATTGAGTTTAAAAGTTTGTCCATATCGTGAAAGCGCACACCAAGTAGAACTATAAATAATAAATATTACACTTTCTTGTTATGGGTAATTCGAGTGTACCCATTACCCATTACAAGAAATGGTGATATTTATCATTTATCTTTCTAATTTGTGTGTGCTTTCACTTTTATGTATTTTTGTAATTATTTGTATTTTTGTGAGTTTTTAATGATTAATTCACTGGTGATTTAGCTGCACCATCATTCCATCTAGCGCCAGACTAAATGACCTTTTTTTGAGTTTCTCCATCTCGATGTTGGCCTAAAATTTGCAGTGATTGAATCAGTTCTTCTAAATTTCCATTTTGGTGAATAACCCAGGTTATCGTACTATTTAAATCCAAGCCCTAATTTGCTGAGTAAATTATGAGAATTAATGTCTTAATTAGCCATGTGTAATCATTACCTCTGTGTACTATAGCAAGTACATGTTAAATAGACAAAGTAATAACAAAAGTTTGTAATTTATGCTACTCCTGTATTTGCAGTAGAAAGAAAATGTGATGAGTACTTCCCGCACCACAAAATTCATCATAAATAGTATACCCTTAATATCAACAAACAGCAAATGCGACATACTCCCAAATTATTTGGATGACAACTCCCATGACCCAAAGCCGTCACCCTAACACAATATTATATTCATACAATGCAAGATGTGCTGCCATAGCATTGTTGCCCTACATCTGGTGACACCATACGCTTTTTTCAAAGGCTGGCTAAGAGTGATAGAATTTGTAATAATGCGTTGCTTTTTTAATTTAGATGAATGGGCTAACCAGCAGAATCTTGTGCAGTCATCTTCGGTGCAAATAAATTAAGGGAATTATGATAGTCTCTATGGAAAAGAAGAGCGTCTGCATCTGGTTAAGCGTCATGGGCTTTTAATTCTACAAAAACTGGACAGTGATATGTTGACTGCCATTGATTTATAGAATACACTCTCTATTGAATTATCCAGTTATGGACCAATAACACTTCATTCTGTCATCGCAATCTGGTCCAATATACCCTACATTGGAAGTTCTATACTGAACTGCTATTGATAATTAGTGGGATGTACCCTTTTTACAATAGAAGTATACCATCACTTAAAGGAGTAATTAAATACATGCAGTCCTAGCTGTAGCCCAAGAATTTCCAGAAGGAGGCATTAGCTTAGACCTGTTTGACATGTAAATCAATATAATGCCCTTTTCAAAAAGCAGTCAATATAATGCTAGTCCAAAGACTATCATTTTACAGCCCAGTTAGCTGAATTTAATTATGTAAACTAGGAATAGTGAAGTGGCAAAGAAATTGGAGATTTTAGGTTCAGAATGCTAGATTGGAAAATAAAATACAACTCAGCTATTTTTCAAAATGTGCTATTCACTTATTACATCCAAGTTTCTTATTTAGTGAGTAAACAACAATTTATGTCTTATAATGATAGCATATCTCCATACCAACCATGTGTTAGACACATATTACCCTAGAGATGAATTTTAGTTGAATTATTGATGTTTTCACAATTTCATTATCATAACAGGTGCAAAATGATTTCAAATTAAGATTTAGAATTTCCCACTCTGAAGCATCTCATATAGATATCCTAATGGTTGTTAGAGCTCATAGCTGTGATGGGGACTGTACTGTAAGCCACATGCCCTTCTCCTCTGTACACAAGCCAACACTGCCTCTTCACAGCCACATATTTTGCACATCTGTGTACATGCCAATTCCCCACCCCTCTGTAAATAACCAAATATTCGAATCTTTACAAACATTGCAACATTCCAGCAATCTGTTCATTCATATGCTTATACCATTCTCATCATATGCCAAAGAGTACCAAAAAATTATCTGGAATGTGTCCCAAATATCCCACACATCTATATCCCCCAAGACACTCCTAGATAAAAATTCAAACCATGATCCCCACCCAGTATAAACCCAAATCCCCATTCTTTATTGATATGTGTGGGGGTGTACAAATAGATTTTTGTTACTGTATGTGTCTACACAATTATCCTTTTGCTTTTTTTTTAATTTTTTATCCAAGGGACTGCAACCCCCTGCTGTGTGTTATCTGTGTATGGAGGACTGCTGTAAATGTGAACCTAATTCAGAATGATACACAGTTGCAGTCAATCAGCAAGTGTCCTCAATGTGATAGATAGTAATGTATGTCACTACATGACAGTGTGAGTGGTCCACAGGGTGACAGACAGTAGTGTGTGCCCCTTAGTAACACAATGCAGAGAAAGAGTGATAAAAAAAGGAGATTTTGTATCAAGGTGAAGATAATGAGTGACTGCAGAGTACAACTTAACGACAGAGTGTGAGTGTGCACTCACCTGGCAGCAAAGCTAACAGTAGGAGCAGATCCATGTTGGCAGGAGAAGGGCAGAGACTGCTGCTGGAATGGGTGTGTGCCCTCCTGGGTGTCTCGGGTAGGAGTGCCCACTCAGCGATGTCTCAGTAGCACACTGCAGGTGTCCTGGATGCCAGGATGGTCACTTTATCATCCAGATTCTATTTGGAATTTCCCTAATTTTCCAATTTCTTGTTCTCCTCTTTTCCCAGCTGATACTATCCAGGGGTCACAGTCTCAGTGCACCGGCTCCACTGAGGGAATAAAAGGACAGAGAATAGGATACCCCTACCAACTGTGAGACACCTCCCACTGCCAGAGAGACACCCCCACTGTCTGAAAGACACCCCCACTGCCAGAAAAAGTCCTCCCACTACATGAGAGAGACGCCCCCACTGCCTGATAGACACCACCCCACCGCCACAGAAAGTCTTCCCACTGCCTAAGAGAGACAACTCCACTGTATGAGAGACACCCCCACTGCCAGAGAAAATCCTCCCTTTGCCTGAGAGAGACACATCCACTGCCTGCGAGACACCCACATTGACAGAGGAAGTCCTCCCATTGTCAGAGAGACACCCCCACTTCCAAAGAGTAACCTCCTACCTTGTAAGAGACACCCCCACTGCCAGCGAACGTCCTCCCGGTGGACTAACTAGCCCTTCTATTGTGTGATATGCCCCTGGCTCAGAGATACAGATACATTGTATAGACAGAGTGATGCTGTCACTTTTCTTTAATACCACGTTCCAGCTCCTTATTTAGTGACCAGGAACCCCTCACACTGTCTGGGAAGAACTGCTAAATGAGAGACCCCCCTAAGTAATATTTCTATTAAAGGAAATATGGGTCCCACCAGAAAGGGGCAAGTCTTTCCTCTAACCCCGAGAGCTGCTTCAATTGTATGATGTGTGTTTTTAAATAAAAACTGTTTTTGTTTTTTTTTAACAACTATTTCAATCTGTATTGGCACAGTGTGTTTCGTATTTACTATGGAGTCCTCTGGTGACAGAAACAGACATAGGGTGCCCCCTGCTGTACTAACTCCGTCCGTTCACCAGGAATGGAGAGACCCTGTTCTTCTTGAGGTTTTACAGGCTGTAAATGATGGGAGTTATAGTCCACACATCTTCATTACAGGTTTCTCTAACTTACGGTTAACCATAATAACCCTCTTCCGTCCACAAGTCTTCTATAGTCCTGAGCCCCCTAAACTTAAAGTTATTTAACACTAAGTCCCCGTTAACTAAAAGGGGGACAAAAATAGGGTTTACATTTATTTCATTTATATGAAAAATCTTTCCTTCCAAGATCCAGAAACTGTACAGCTAACAGTAACTTACTGAAAATGTTGGCAGTACCAGTGTTGCATTGGGAATAACATTAAGTGCATTTACCTCTCAGTGCTTCCCACTCCAAGCTAGACACACCAAGCCCTCTGATAAACCCTCTCCCCATCTTCTGTAGTATAGTTGTATTTGTAACTATAAGATTTTTCATGTTGTTTTTTTTTTTTTTGCACAGTTTATTTGTGTAGCGAGGAAGCGTGTGTAAACTTTTGGGTTGTGTTTTTTTACCGAAGCATTTGTGTGCATGTGAGGATGTATCTGTCTAATATAACCGGATGTGAATGTCATGTGAATTTGTGTAGCATTGGTGCAGGTGTGTATTTGTGTAGCGTTGCATTGCGTGTGTGTGTGTGAATATGTTTACTTGTCGTATTGTTGCAATGTTTGTGTGTGAATGTGATATTTGTGTAGCATTATACTGTGTAAATTGGGGTGTATTTATGTAGTGTGGTAGTATGTGTGCATTTGGGTGTTTATATGTGCAGCGTTGCAGTGCTTGTGTTTAAATGTGAAATTTGTGTAGCGTAGAATGTGTGAATGTGGGGAGGTATTTGTGTGACAGTATGTGTACATAAGGGGTGTGTGCAGAGCCGGACTGGGAAAAAAATTCGGCCCGGGCATTTTTTTTATCACAGCAGCCCACTAAGAAGAGGGCGGGGCGGAGGAGGTGTGTTTTGTCATCACTAATGACAAAGACGACACTTCTCAAAGTGAGCATGTTGGTTCAATGCTCTTCCAGGGCAGACCATGCACAGAACTCTGCTGAAGAGGTCTAGCATGAGAAAAAAGCCCTGTATTTGTTCTGCACAGTGCAAGCAAATTTAATAACATGCTTGCACTGTTTCCTTGCAACTTGTCTCTGGTGTCTCTATAAATGGATACCAGGAGATAAAAATGCCAGGAAAGAGTATTGTGCATGTGTTTGGAGCCTGCTTGTGGTATTGCGTGTGTGTAGAGTGAGCTGATTGTGGTGTTGTATTGGGTAATTAGTCATGTTGTGTTTGTGGTGTAATGTGATGCATATGCGGCTAGGGGCTGTAGAGAATGTGTGTATAGGGGATGTAGCAAGTGTGTGCATACAGGCTATAGTATGTGTGTGTGTGTGTGTGTGTATATAGGTGATGCAGTGTTTGTAGAAAGTGTGTGTTTAGGGGTGTAGTATGTGTTTGCTTACAAGGAATCTAGTGTGTGTATACTGGATCCAGAGTGTGTATGTTAGGAGTGTAGTGTGTGTGTGTATATTTATATATATATATATATATATATATATATATATATATGTATATGAGTCTAGTGTGTGTTTGAAGAATGTGTATAGGAGATCTAGTGAGTGTGCGTATATAACGGATTCAGTGTATCTAGTGTGTGTATGTGTGTAGATGATCCAGAGTTGGGTAAGGCATATAGTGTGTGTCTGGAATGTAATGTGTTTAGGAGTGCAGTATGTGTGTGAGGGGTGCTGTGTATATATATATATATGTTTGGAAGTATTGTGTATGTGTGTGGTGCAGTGTGTTGGGGGGGTTCTGTGTGTATGTGTGTGAGTGCTGAGTGTGATGTGTGTGAGAGTGCTGTGTGTAATGTTGCAGTGTGTGAATGTAGGGATGTATGAGGGTAGTAGTGGTGTGTATGAGTGAATGTTGGGTTGTATTTTTGTAGAGTTGCACAAATAATGTTAATGTTGCATGTATATTTAAAGGTTTGGCACCAGAGACAGAAGTAAATGATAGCGGGCTTGTGGACAGATCAGTGAGTCGCTCATTTCCTGATAGCTAGTCTAGGACTGGGTACATCCCTACCTTACCACTGATCAGGACCGTCTGATTTTAGTCTATGCCAGTGTTAATTTTGTCGACTAACACCTTTTTGAAAATTTAGTTGACTAAAACTAGGTTAAAACTAAAACAATTCAGATGACTAAAATACGACTAAAACTAAAATCGCCTTTTAGTTAAAAGACTATGACTAAAACTAAATTTAAATTTGCCACTAAACACTGGTCTGGGGGCGTGGCTAGCTGAGACACAGAGCAGATGTCCATGTGTGGTACTCCTGCTCTACTCACCGAAAAGAGGCCTTTTTGCCGCTAACAGAACCTCAAATGAGAACCTACAGACTCCCTAATGCCCCCCCCAAAGTGCAATGGGGCGCAAACATAAAAACAAAATGCTCACCCAGAGAGTGTAAATTACCCAGACATCGCACTATCCTTCAGCCGACCCCAGGCCCGAAACAAAATGGCGCCAGGGAGGCCACATGGCTCAAGCGACTAAAGCGATATCATGGACAACAAGAGATCACCATAAACCACCAGTGGAGTATACCTAATGGTAGACTCAGACTCTTCTCCCTCTATGAATGGGGACATCAAAAAACTCCTCCAGGATCTGAGAGCAGTTTGGGAAGCAGACCTAGCAGGGGTGTAGACAGAAATTGTCAGGCTGCGGCAGCGAATTGGGGAAGTGGAGTCCAGAGAGGAAACCTGCGAGCAGCGTCTGACAGACACCCACTCCCAAGTGGACACCCTCACACAACAGGCCCAAACCCTCTCCCGTACGGTGGCATCGTTTGAAGCAAGACACTGCCGTAAAAATGTCAGGATCTGAGATGTGCCTGAAATAGTGGGTCCAGAGGCTCTACTGGACTTCGACACAGGCATTGGAGGTGAGAGGGGCAGGAGACTCACCACTCTTTGTGGCAGCCTTCAGTATAAGGAAGGCACCGAACGGCCCAGTGGACACACCCAGAGACATCATTGCAGTGAAATCGGCTATAATGGCCTGTTCCAGGAAATACCCCAGCGTAAATGTAGACAACTGCAGGATTACAAAAACTGAACACTGGTCTAGGCAAACCGATCTTATTCCATAAACACCAGTCCAATAGCGGTTAATGGGATAAGTAGTTTATCCCTCAGGCACAGATCCTCTGATTACATTGGATAAGTTGGACTCCTTTAAAAGCAGATGGCAGCCATAGTGTGGTGGCTATCAATTTATACACAGACCAGTTTCCTGCTTTAAGATGTCCGGGGTGCTGTCTATTTATTGCAGTGATTATTACAAGTCGTTGCAGTCCAAGGCCACTCTAAAAGCTAAAAGTGAATGCAGGGTAGTTTCTGCATCCAGGAAATGCAATAATGTAAAGTATTGATGGTGCTTAGATTGATGCCCTAAGTCTTTATGGCTATATCACCCTAACACAAAGTCTTCTTTTAAAGTCTTTAGTTTTAAATCATGCTTGTGCCTCTCATGAAGAAGGTGATCAGATACTGGTTGACCCTAGGTAAGCAAATTATTTGACTATTTACATTGGGGGTGGGGGGAGGGTGGCACCAGGGCACTCCTGGCACCGTAGCCACTAGAGTGTGCTGTAGTGATTATGGTACCTGTTGTAAATTTTGTAATCATTCAAAATCAGTTTAAATCAATTTTTTCTTGCTCATCAGCACCTGGTAAAATGCTATACCCAGATAATGAAAAACATGCATAACTGTCACCTACTAGTGTCGTAACTAACACGAACAATGACTTAATGGGCAGAAGTGCATAATTTACTTAGATGCTGATATTGCTGGATTAAAGTACATCAGAGATTTGGAGCACTGCTCACAGCATTGCCAGGAATGCCCGCCTAGTTGCAAATAATAGAACAAAGGCTGGCACACAAACTGCAAATTACGTATCCATGATGTGTTTGTTTTTTTCTCTATCTTATGACTAAATTCCCAGAAAATTGTTCGTCAGACAGGACTTTGATTTTACACATATTTATACATATAGATCCATTGTACTCTTGGCAGAATGTACTGTCACTTTATAAATAAATTTAAGAAGTTTGTATATAAGTTTGGCTTATTTGTATGTGTGTTTGTATGTATTGTGTATTGTTAGTATGTGAATTAAGGGGAGTTTATATAAAATTATGGCGTGTTTGTACGTATTGTGAAGTGTTGGTATGTGAATGAAGGTATGTTTGTATAGAATGTTTGTATGTGTGTTTGTATGCACTGTTTGTGTTTGCAGGGCTGTTTTTGTATGTTGTGTTGGTGTTTCATTGCTGAGATGTGTGCATATACACACATACACTGTGACATACATACGTACACAGATACACACACTGACACATACAAACACACTGACACGTAACCATATACACATATACATGCCCTGACACTCAGATACACACACTGATACATATTAGTAGGAAATAAAAAATTTACTTTTATTATGATTTCAATATAAAATCTAGTATACAATATAGACTTTCCTAACTAAATTACCTCAGAAGATACTGATACATACTCACTGATACATACAAACACAGTGGCTCATATAAACACCCTGACGCACAGATACATTAACTGACACAAACACTGTGACACACATATACATAGGCAAGTACAAACACACTGACAAACAGATACACAACCGTACACACAACTACACACCCTGACACTCAAATACACACACTAAAATGTACAAAACGTACAAACACATTGGAACATACAAACACAACCATACCCACAGATACTCACCCTGACACTCCGATACACACTGATACATACAAACACATTGGCACATACAAACACCCTGAAAGTCAGATACACACACTGACACATAGATACATGCACACACATATGTCAGAATTTTTTGACATACTGTTGCGGAGTAGCATGGGTTAATGCACGATCTCTCCGCTGGTAACCCGGATCAGCATACAGAGCACAGGTAGTGTAGTATAATCCCCTTTCCCAATGACTAGACGACACATAGTCTGGGAGTCAACTGAGGGCTTTATTGAAATCTCACCAAATTTATATGGTTTTCACTGTACGGGGTTTCCAGACTGGGGTTTTAATCAGGTGGACTGTGTGGGAAACTGACCATGCAGGGTCGTTTCCCAGCATCCCCTGCTGTACAGGCACAATAATGACATCAGCAAGTACAGATAATTGGATTAACAGTGGCTACAGGAAAATACAGTATTTTACATAAAAATCTATAACTCATGCAATTTCTTAGATTGCATTTCTTACAGATCACCGATGCGGGTATGCGGTATGGAGGTTGACAAAGCAGTGTTTGCCCTGGGGTCTTTACCCGATGGGTGGCTAATAGAGTGAACCCGAGTAGTTTGGAAAACGTGTCTCCCTTTTCCTGAATTAGCCTTTTCGTTTGGGCCCGTTCCTGTGGACCCAGGCGCTCGCCCAATTGTACCAGGTCCGGGAGGGGAAAATTGTCTATGTCCTCCTCTGCAGAGGCGCAAATAGCAGTTACCTCCTCTGTGCGTTCCTGGTACGGCTTTAACATGTTCACATGGAGCATGCATTTACCGCCTGCTCCAGTGCACGAGCCTACCACATAAGTGGTGTCGCAAATCTGCTCCACCACCTTGTAGGGGCCCTGCCAAGAGGCCTGCAGTTTATCATTATGAACCGGCCTTAAGATTAACACCTCTTGTCCTATTTGAAAGCTGCGGTCCCTGGCCCCCCTATCGTACCACCTGATCTGTCGTTGTTGGGCTGCCTGGAGGTTGGAGCGCACAGCCTGAGTTAAAGCCTCCAAGCGTTCTCCAGCACATATGGGACAATAGGGGTACCGTTACTAGTAACCTCACTCTCCCACTGCTCTCTAATTAGGTCCAGTGGACCTCTCACCCTCCTTCCGAATAACAATTCGAAAGGGGAGAACCCAGAGGACTTCTGAGGGACTTCCCGTCATGCGAAGAGTAGATGGGGTAGAAACCGCTCCCAGTTCTTCTGGGTATCTATGAACGTACGGAGCATCTGTTTAAGTGTGCCCTTAAACCGTTCACAGAGCCCATTAGACTGGGGGTGGTAAGCGGAATTCACAATAGGTTTCACCCCACACACTCTCCACAACTAGTGAGTGATCTCCGCCGTGAATTGGGTACCCCGATCCGAAATAATCTCCCGGGGAAATCCCATGTGGGAGAAGATTCGGATGAGGGCATCCGCCACGGTCTCGGCATGCACATCAGTTAGGGCCACTGCCTCGGGGTATCTGGTGGCGTAATCCACTACTGTTAAAATGTACTTTTTGCTGGAGGGACTTGGTTTAGCTAGGGGTCCTATTCAGTGGTGTATCCTGGTTTTGTGCTGCCCTAGGCAGGACAAAACTCAGGAGCCCCCCCCCGCCACTCACTCACTAACGGGCACTCACACTCACAAACAGGCACACACACACACAAACAGGCACACACACTCACAAATGGGCACACACACAGACACACACACACACTAACAGACACACACACACTAAGAGACACACACTAACAGACAAACACACTCACTCACATTAACACACACTTTTTTTATTTAACCCCCCCCAGCCTTACATTTAGGAATGCTGGGGGGGTTCTCCCTCTCCCTGGGGCTGCCGGTC
Source organism: Pelobates cultripes (assembly GCA_933207985.1). Taxonomy (NCBI): domain Eukaryota; kingdom Metazoa; phylum Chordata; class Amphibia; order Anura; family Pelobatidae; genus Pelobates; species Pelobates cultripes. The sequence continues at coordinate 31,923,786 of OW240921.1, read as the reverse complement.
GGGCTGATGGGCTGAGTGCTGGGCGGGCAGCGCTGGCGAGGGAGCACTTTCCCCTGAACTCTCTGCTCAGCTCCCTCGCTCGCCGCAGAGTGAGGCTGGGAGCCGAAATACCTGGCCAAAATAAGTTCTGAGTCAGCCGGTGTTTAGTCCGACTGACCCCTAAATGCCCTGACAGGGGATACATCTATGTATGGTGCTCACTCTACTAGGGGGGCCATGGCTTCAAAGGTTTTCAACTTGGGCTGCAGATTAGAAGACCTTCTTAGAACTGCAGATTGGTACCATGAATATATGTTTAAAGAACACTATTTTAGACCGACAGAACATGTTTCCTCTATGGTTATTTCACAGCTTTGAACTAGCCTAATAAGAGCCTCTGTGTCCTGTAATAAAATTACCAGATTTTACTAATTACATGACGTAAAGTCATGATTTTATTAAGGACACAGAGGCGAGTATTAGCCCACCCAGATATGGTACGTTTGGACCTTTTTTGTATCCCAACCCAGGTATGTAATAAGTGTTCATAGTACATGAAGGAGTTTGTTGTTTAATGCTTGACTCTTAAAAATCTTCAACAGGTACATAATATAGGTATTATTTAGACAGGTAAATGTTTATACTGGTGATGGTTTAATACTACGATAATATGAAAATAGTTGGGGGAACATATTTTACCACTTGTTTCTCTCTGTCCCCTTCTAGCCTGAAAGTTATGACACCCCTGCAACATCAACATCTTCCACAATTTGAGATGATTAGTTCCGAAGATCCGGCTCTCTATAGGAAAGATTCATCGCCAAGATTTCGGCTACCCGCCTGTTCTAATGTTTCAGTTGTTTAGTTAATGGCTGTTATTAAATATTAGCTTCGGCATCAACTAGAAAGAGGAAGAGATGGGGGTCACATGGGACTATATGATATGTTGACCGTTCCCATTGGCTAGGAGATAGTGATGTAATGGTTAACCCTGTGAGGGTATTTGTTCATATTTTCTATTTTATGAATACCTTAGCTTTCTTTGCTGCTGAGGAATAAAAGAAGGAGATAAGCCTAATAAAAGCCACTGTGTCCTTGATAAAATCATGACTTTACGTCATGTAATTAGTAAAATCTGGTAATTGTTAGGGTATCCATACTACAGACTTGCGGTATCTTAGCGCTGTATCTCCCCCTTCTTTTTCGAATATCCTAGAGCTGTGTATAGTCTATAGTTACAGCAGGGTTGCCAAAAAGTGAAAAACTACAGCTTCCATGATGCTTTGTCATACTAAAAGCATTGCAAAGGCATGCAAAGCACCGTGGGAGATGTAGTTATACAACATCTGGGGATCTACATATTGGGCACCCCTGGTCTGTACACTCTGCTAGAAAATCTTTCCGCAAGTACATATGTAATGAAATTAACATATGCCTCCTTGTAAATAGCTGTTGAAAGTGGATGTATATACATTTAGGAAACTTCACTAAATTTACCATTGTTCAAACTGGGCAAGGCCGCACTGAAGTTAGATCCTCTAAAATAAAATAACTGGCCACTAGTGCCCCTGACAAAGGCCACCTATGGCCACTATCAGCCTGCATGGAGGAAGTGATGTCAGCCTGTCACTTCCTCCCTGCTTCACAGAGAGCACAGGAGGCTCTGCGCAATGGAGGCATAATATGTCTCAAGCGTCGCAGATGCGCCTCTAGTGGCTGTCCGGAAGACCCCAAATGTAAACATAACAGTTTCTCTGAAACTGCTATATTAGCATCTGAAGGGTTAAAACCCGAGGGACCTGGCACCTAGACCACTTAATTGAGCTATAGTGTCCCTTTAAATGTACCCACTGCCTCTCCCTTACCAACTTCTGTCCCTCCCCAATATGTTGATTTGACAGAGGTGTTCGAAAAAAGGGAGGCAGATAAATTACCCCCACATAGCACATATGATCGTGCAATCAACTTGTTACCCGGTACTATGCTTCCTAAGGGTAGAGTCTACCCACTCTCTGAGAAAGAGAACGAGATTATGGAAGAGTACATTAGAGAATCCCTAACGAAGGGTTTTATTAGAAGATCCTCCTCTCCTGCAGGGGCAGGATTCTTTTTTATCTCTAAAAAAGAGGGGGACTTGAGATCCTGTATGGATTATCGGAGTCCTAATAGAATCACTGTCCGTAATGTCTATTCTATCCCTCTCATTACTGAACTCTTTGATCGTGTCAAAGGATCTAAAATTTGTACTAAGCTCGATCTCAGAGGTGCTTACAACTAGTGAGAATAAAGAAAGACGATAAGTGGAAAACCACCTTCAACACTCGTAGTGGACACTATGAATACTTGGTGATGCCTTTTGGGCTTTGTAATGCTCCTGTGGTCTTAATAAATGATGTCCTTTGTGATATTTTACATATATGAAGTAGTATACTTAGATGATATCTTCATTTTTTCCCCAGACCTCAAAACACACCACCAACAAGGATGGTGCTAAAAAGGCTACTTTAGAACAGACTGTACTGTAAACTGGAGAAGTGTCTCTTTGACCAGACTACAGTACAGTTCCTTGGCTATATCACCTCAGAGAAAGGATTCAGTATGGATCGCTGTAAGCTAGAGGCCATTACTTACTGGCCACTGTCTCAAGGTCTTAAGGCCATTCAAAGGTTTGTGGGATTTTCGAATTATAGTAAATTCATCAAGAATTTCTCCACTATAATAAGTCCAATAACCAAAATTACTAAAAAGGGTGTTAATCCCCATGTTTGGACTCCTGAAGCCCTTAACGCTTTTAATACACTTAAGACAGCCTTTTCTAAAGCCCCAGTCTTGCTCCATCCTGATCCCTTGTTACCTTTTGTCGTTGGAGTAGACACTTCTGATTCCGGGGCGGGAGCGGTCCTGTCCCAGAGAAAAACCCCTAATGAGCCCCTTCATCCATGCTGTTTCTTTTCTAAAAAACTGTCAGATTATGACAGGAACTACAACATAGGGAACAGAGAACTTCTAGCCATAGTGTTAGCTTTCAAGGAGTGGAGATATCTATTGGAAAGTTCTAGGTACCCTATATTAGTGATAACAGATCACAAGAACCTTTCATACATTGCTGAAGCGAAACACTTATCCTCAAGACAAGCTAGGTGGTCTCTATTTTTGTCCCATTTATTTTATATACGATCACCTATAGGCCCAGTTACCGTAATGTCAAAGCTGACGCCATCTCTAAGCAATATGAACCTATGGAAGTTACTTCTACAGTTCCTGAAACCATTGTTCCTTCGGCTAATATCATAGCGGCTATTCGTCTTACGGTTTCCTTTTTGTTACTCGATCAAATTAAGCAACATCAAACACAAGCACCTCCTGAAAACCCACCAGGTTTAATATATGTAAAAGAAAGAGACAGGCCAAGGATAATGTCTTTATGTCATAAGTCAATAACAGCAGGTCACCCAGGTATAAAGCAAACATACAAGAACATTATTTGGGGGCCACCTTCTAAGCAAATCATTAGAGAGTATGTTCAAGCCTGTTAAATATGTACCAAGTCCCTTTCACAGAAGCCAGCTGGTCTTCTTCTTCCCCTTTCTATACCTAAGACACCCTGGGCACACCTCTCCATTGATTTTATAGTGGCCCTTCCTCCCTCTGAAGGTCATACAGTCATTTTATTGGTTATGAACAGGTTTTCCAAAATGCTTCACTTTATTCCCCTGAAAAAACTCCCCTGTGCTATTCAACTAGCCAATATCTTTGCCAAGGAAGTATTTAGACTACACGGCATACCGGTTGACATTGTCTCTGACAGGGGTCCCAAGTTTATCTCCAGACTCTGGAGGGGTTTCTGTAAGGAAATTGGTATTGCACTTTCTTTTTCTTCCTCCTATCACCCACAGTCTAACGGTGCTGCTGAAAGAGCAAACCAGTCTCTGGAAATATACTTGCGATGCTTTGCTAATGAACATCAGGAATATTGGTCTGGCCTTCTACTGTAGGCTGAATTTGCCAGGAATATGGTTTGTCATACTTTTTCTGGCTTAAGTCCTTTCTAGGTGGCTTATGCTTTTCAACCCAGAATCCTTCCTGGTGTGTTCTCTGAGAAGGGAATACCTGCTTTGGAGGCTCACCTTGCCGCTTTACGGGAGATGTGGGATCGAGTACGTTCTGCTCTGTCCCGTGCAGCCGTGTCTCAAAACAGGTTTGCTGATCGCGTTAGGGCTGCAGCACCTAGTTATGTTCCCGGTGATAGGGTTTGGCTCTCTCTACGAAGCACTTGCGCCTACGTGTCCCTTCTATGAAGCTGGCACCAAAGTTCATAGGTGTCACATGTTCATACTCACCTTGCAACATTAATAATGGATGCCTTGCAAATTAACGTAGTAGTGCCATTCAGCGGCCATGTGTCAACGTGTCTGACTCGTGCAGCATGTTAATGGATGCCAGGCACTGCGGATCCACACTAATTTATAACCTCATGTCCGCCTACGGCATGGAAGACGTGTGCATGACGTCACATAAAGGACACACACACACGTTCTGGGGTCAAAGGCTGGTTTTGGCCAATCGGATCCACAAGAGGGGTATTTAGGGTTACCTATTCCTTCTGTTCATTGCCCTGCCGTGGTTTCCCTAGTGGTTGTCCGAGAGTGTATTCCTGAGCATTTGTTATTCTGGTTATTGTTTTTGGCTTCATTTGACTTCCCTGTATTCTGGTATCCCTGGCTTTTGGCTTTCACTCATCGTTATGTCTCTTTCCCCGACCTCGGCAAGTATTCTGACTATTCTCTGGTAGTTAAGTCCGGCCATTCTAAGGCCCGGTAAGACATTACCTTTTAGTCCTAGGTGTGATACAGTTCCACGTGTTGGATCAACTAGTAATCCTGACAATAGGCCCTTATAGGATTCTCCGCAGGGTTAATCCTGTCTCCTACTCCTTGGACTTACCTCCGTCCCTGCGTGTTCCCAACACCTTTCATGTGTCCCTTCTGAAGCCTTTGTTGTGTAATAGGTTTACCAGGCCTATAGTTCGTCCTGGTCCTGTCCATGCTGCGTCTGGTGAGGAATACGAGGTGCGCTATCTCCTTGACTCGTGATTCTCCCGTGGTTCCCTGCAGTTCTTGGTCCACTGGAAGGGTTATGGCCCGGAGGAGCGTTCCTGGGTATCTGCCTCCGATCTGCACACTCCCGATTTAGTCTGGGCTTTTCATGCTTGTTTTCCTCTGAAGCCTTCAGCTTTCTGCCCTCCTGGCGGTCATCAGGGGTGGGTTATGTCAGGCCCCCTGCTCGCTGCTTGAGGCTGTCTCAGTGACCACAGGTCACGCTGGCATTATTTCTAACTCTGCACGCTTGCGTACAACGTACATAAATATGTGCCTGAGTCAGTCACTTGACTCAGCGCACATCGATGACGTCAGGGATCAATGTGGAAGGTTCAAATACCTTCCACATGTTATAATTAACGCTAATTGGAAACTAGTCAATCATATTTAAACTTACGTCCTCCATGCCTTGTTGCCCTGTTGTGGTCTTCTGATAGCTCAATAGCGCATTTACTCTGTCTGATCGTCGGTTTCCGAATTTTGACTTTGTCTCTCGTTTACTCTGTCTTCTCTGATCCTTGACCCCGGCTTGTCTTATCGTTACGTATCTCTATACTCCTTTGACTTTGGCTTGTACACTGACCTATCTCCTTTTGCATAGCCTGGCCACTCTAAGGACCAGTATTGCAATTATTCCTCTCATGATCTGTCCGTGTGTGTCTGGTTTCGGAACCGTGAGACCACTATAGCCACTATCCTTCCCTTTCACAGTCCCTATCACAGTTACTATGGTGATGTCTTGAAAAATGTTTCACTCTATCTTAAATTTTGTGCATTTCACACACAAATTGCTTTTAGTGAATATTGCAATTTTGAGTAAAACTGTAAGATTCTCTCTACATTTCTCAATTCTGTGGTACTTTACAACTTCAGTTATTTCATATATATGGAATACATACATCATAGAAACCAAGTGTCCTTTGAATTACTCTTGCTATGCTGGCATTGTTGCATAATGTTTACACCTCTTTGTTGTTAACACATATTCATCCTACACTATTAACCCCTTAAGGACTGGACTGTTTTTGCGATGTTGTACATTTGCGACCAGGAATATTTTTACACTTTTCTGGTGTTTGTGTTTAGCTGTAATTTTCCGCTCTCTCATTTACTGTTCCCATACAAATTATATATTGTTTTTTTCATCACAAAAGGGGCTTTCTTTACATACCATTATTTATATAATCTCACGTATTTTAATAAAAAAAAAAAATGATGAAAAATTGAAAAAAAATACGTTTTTTTACTTTTACTTGAAAAATCTTTTACTCATCTACAAAAGCGAATGAAAAAAACAGCTAAATAGATTCAAAATTTTGTCCTGAGTTTAAAAATACCCAGTGTTTACGAGCTTTTTTGCTTTTTTTTGCAAGTTATAGGGCTATAGGTACAAGTAGGATATGGCGGTTTCAAAACAAACATTTTTAAAATGTATCAATAGTGACATTGTAACACTATTATCTGTCATAAATCTCTGGAAAACACTCCACATGTATATATTTTTTTAAAAATAGACAACCCAGGGTATTCATCTAAGGATATTTTGACACTTTCTATGCAGCCATTTTACCACAAGTCTTTGCCAAACTTTGCATAGGTAGTTGTTTTTTTTTTTTTTTTTACATACATTGCAATTCAGGTATAAACTTACAGATCCTGTTATGTCTTGCTGCCAAAAAACACACTAATATATGTTCAGCAATATCTCCCGAGTACAGTGATACCACTCATGCATAGGCTTGTCGGATTGTTTGGGGGCTAAAAGGCCACATTTGGCAGGTGCGCATATCCATTTTTCAACTTGGAATTTTGACATGTAGTCAACCTGCGCACATGTCCTATTTGGGACATTTGCAAGGCCGGCCAATGTATTTTACCCCCACCAAACCATATATTTTTGGAAAGTAGACACACTAGGGTATTTCAAATGGTGGTTTTTTAACACTTTCCATGAACTAATTCTACCACCAGACTTTGTCAAACATTTAGGTAGTCATTTTTTGTGTGTGTTTTTTTCACACACATTGTACTTTAGGCATGAATTAACAGATCGTGTTATGTGTCACTGCCACAAAACAGGCCAATATGTGTTCAGCAATATCTCATGAGTACAGTGATACCACCCATGCATAGGCTTGTTGGATTGTTTGGTTGCTAAAAGGCCACATTTGGCAGGTGAGCATATCCATTTTTCAACTTGGAATTTTGACATGTAGTCAACCTGCGCACATGTCCTATTTGGGACATTTGTAAGGCCGGCCAATGTATTTTACCCCCACCAAACCATATATTTTTGGAAAGTAGACAGCCTAGGGTATTTCAAATGGTGGTTTTTTAACACTTTCCATGCACTAATTCTACCACCAGACTTTGTCAAACATTTAGGTAGTCATTTTTTGTGTGTTTTTTTTCACACACATTGTACTTTAGGCATGAATTAACAAATCGTGTTATGTGTCACTGCCAAACAACACGCCAATATGTGTTCAGCAGCATCTCCTGAGTACAGTGATACCACCCATGCATAGGCTTGTCGGATTGTTTGGGGGCTAAAAGGCCACATTTGGCAGGTGTGCATATCCATTTTTCAACTTGGAATTTTGACATGTAGTCAACCTGCGCACATGTCCTATTTAGGACATTTGTAAGGCCGGCCAATGTATTTTACCCCCACCAAACCATATATTTTTGGAAAGTAGACACCCTAGGGTATTTCAAATGGTGTTTTTTTAACCCTTTCCATGCACTAATTCTACCACCAGACATTGTCAAACATTTAGGTAGTCATTTTTTGTGTGTTTTTTTTCACACACATTGTAATTTAGGCATGAATTAACACATCGTGTTATGTGTCACTGCCAAACAACACGCCAATATGTGTTCAGCAACATCTCCTGAGTACAGTGATACCACCCATGCATAGGCTTGGCGGATTGTTTGGGGGCTAAAAGGCCACATTTGGCAGGTGCGCATATCCATTTTTCAACTTGGAATTTTGACATGTAGTCAACCTGCGCACATGTCCTATTTGGGACATTTGTAAGGCCGGCCAATGTGTTTTACCCCCACCAAACCATATATTTTTGGAAAGTAGACACCCTAGGGTATTTCAAATGGTGGTTTTTTAACACTTTCCATGCACTAATTCTACCACCAGACATTGTCAAACATTTAGGTAGTCATTTTTGTGTGTTTTTTTTCACACACATTGTACTTTAGGCATGAATTAACAAATCGTGTTATGTTTCACTGCCAAACAACACACCAATATGTGTTCAGCAACATCTCCTGAGTACAGTGATACCACCCATGCATAGGCTTGTCGGATTGTTTGGGGGCTAAAAGGCTACATTTGGCAGGTGCGCATATCCATTTTTCAACTTGGAATTTTGACATGTAGTCAACCTGCGCACATGTCCTATTTGGGACATTTGTAAGGCCGGCCAATGTATTTTACCCCCACCAAACCATATATTTTTGGAAAGTAGACACCCTGGGGTATTTCAAATGGTGTTTTTTTAACACTTTCCATGCACTAATTCTACCACCAGACATTGTCAAACATTTAGGTAGTCATTTTTTGTGTGTTTTTTTTCACACACATTGTAATTTAGGCATGAATTAACAAATCGTGTTATGTGTCACTGCCAAACAACACACCAATATGTGTTCAGCAACATCTCCTGAGTACAGTGATACCACCCATGCATAGGCTTGTCCGATTGTTTGGGGGCTAAAAGGCCACATTTGGCAGGTGCGCATATCCATTTTTCAACTTGGAATTTTGACATGTAGTCAACCTGCGCACATGTCCTATTTGGGACATTTGTAAGGCCGGCCAATGTATTTTACCCCCACCAAACCTTATATTTTTGGAAAGTAGACACCCTAGGGTATTTCAAATGGTGGTTTTTTAACACTTTCCATGCACTAATTCTACCACCAGACATTGTCAAACATTTAGGTAGTCATTTTTTGTGTGTTTTTTTTCACACACATTGTAATTTAGGCATGAATTAACAAATCGTGTTATGTGTCACTGCCAAACAACCCGCCAATATGTGTTCAGCAACATCTCCTGAGTACAGTGATACCACCCATGCATAGGCTTGTCGGATTGTTTGGGGGCTAAAAGGCCACATTTGGCAGGTGCGCATATCAATTTTTCAACTTGGAATTTTGACATGTAGTAAACCAGCGCCCCTGTCCTATTTGGGCCAATGTATTTTACCCCCATCAAACCATATATTTTTGAAAAGTAGACAACTCAGGGTATTTTAAATGGTGGTAGTTTAATACTTTTCATGCAATAATTCTACCACCAGCCTTTGGCAAACTTTTGGGTAGTAATTTTGGGTAGTAATTTTCTTCATGTTTTTTTACACATACATTGTACTTTAGGCATGAATTAACAGATCCTGTTATGTATCACTGCCAAACAACACCCCAATATGTGTTCAGCAACATCTCCTGAGTACAGTGACATCACCCATGCATAGGTTTGCTGGGTTGTTTGGAGGCTAAAAGGCCACATTCAAGACTTGTACATATCAGTTTTTCAACTTGATATATAGGTATGCTTGGCCTATCTTCAGTTTGGCATATTTTTGCATCCCCCCCGTTAATGTTAACATCATGAAAGTTTATATTTTTATAAAGTAGACATTCCAGAGTATTGTATATGAGGTGTTTTCACATCCTTCCCCCAACCATTGTGCTAAACAAATTTCAGAGAACGTGCATGGTGGTAATTTTTTAATTCTGCTTTTATGCACACGTCATCTGGTTTTGGCCAGCCAGTTATATGTTACTACCATAAAACTTTTTTAACCAAATGTGCAGGTATCAAATGCACCTTTAGCAGCATTCTCTAAACTAACTCCTGCAAAAAGAATCTAATTGGGGGGAAGGAAACCGACTAACTAAAATTTGCTGTTTTCAAAAGAAAAAAAAACAGTGTCCTTTTCCTTTTTTATAACAGACCCAGCAACATTTCAGGGGATTTGTTTTTTTTTGCAGTTGGCAGTATCTTAAAAATAAAATGTCTGGACTCCTTTGGCACCGTTGTTGGAACTTGACCATCTCCATAAATTATTGTGGAAATCAGCTTGAACTAAAATTGGAGAAAGGTGGTTCTTTCTGAATTCATTTTTTTTTTAAGAGTAAAAATTAATTATGTGTTGCTACTTGCATCAGGTAGATAGCCACCTTTTTATGCCAGGCTTTTGTCTTTCTTAAGATAAGATATGGCTGCATCAGCTGATCAGCCAAATCAACACCCCCCATGTGCCTGTTATAAGCCCTGATGCACACCGGTTTTGTCTGTACCTTGCCTCGGACAGTGACGTCTGACATGCCCTCGTTATGGATGGTTGTTAGCATGTGAACATCCTTCCTGTCCTTAAATTTTATTGCAAGCACTTTAGCTTTGTGCAGACCTTTACATTCACTTTTTTTTTTTTTTTTTTGGCCTCTATTAAAGGTCTGGGGAAATCCTGGGCATATCTTCTCACACTGCCACAGGCCAGTATCTAGAAACCCTAAAGAGTTTGAAACAAACAGACAATGCTATAAAAATTGTCCACATAAAGGTGGTAACCCTTATTGAGCAAGGGGATCAGTAAGTCAAAAACAAGTTTCCCGCTTGTCCCCAGAGAGTCAGTACAGCCAGGAGGGTCCAGTTGACCATCTTTCCCCTCATATATACAAAAGGCAAATGTATAGCCACTTTCGCTCTCGCACAGTTTGTAGAATTTTACGCCATACCTAAAGCGCTTTGAGAGGATGTATTGTTTGAATCCTAATCTCCCTTTATATTTCATTAACGATTCATCAATAGATACATTTTTTTGAGGAGTATAAACTTCAGTAAATTTGTGCTGAAGATGGTCTACCAGTGGGTGTATTTTATGAAGCCTATCATATTGGGTGTGATCTCTGTGGTGACAGAGGGTATTGTCATTGAAATGTAAGTATCTCAGCAGCAGCTCAAATCTTGTTCTAGACATGGTTTGAGAGTACACTCGACTAGAACAGATTGGGTTGGTGCTCCAGTAAGAGCAAATTGATGGCTTCTTTATAATCCCCATGAGAATTGTAAGAGCCCAGAATTTTTTAAGTTCAGCGACATCTGTGGGATGCCAAGCACACTCCTCCCTGACTGCATAGCTATCTGGATTGGTATCAATAAATTGGGTAGCATTTAAATTAGTCTGGGGAGCAATCTCCTCCCACATGGTATCCCCTAAAAATAGCTCCATATATTGCATAGAGGAGAAGTCATCCACATTGACATTAATGCCTGTGTTGGCACTAAAAGGGGTGATTTGGGGCTCAGCTAACTGTGGAGAAACCTGTTCCTCCTCCACATTGGGCGTAGCAGAGAAAGCACAGCTTCTTTTTGCAGCCAGCTCACACACAGATGACATGTCAGAAAACTGACCTGGGTCAAAATCGGACGCAGTGTCAGTGGCGTCAGAGTCTGGCTAACACAGAGTTAAAAAACAGACTAAATGAGACTAAAACTTCTGTTAGCAGCAATCTGTAAACTAACTCCTGCAAAAAGAATCTAACTGGAGATTTGGGGAAGGATACTGACTAACAGAAATTTGCTGCTTTCAAAATAAACAAAAAAAATAAATCAGGAACAAGTATTATAAAAATGTATTTTCTGTGTGGTAGACCTTAAAACATTCTCCAATGCACAGTCCAGGTTTTGTATGGCAATCGGGACAGTGAAAAGGGGTGTCTGTCCTTTTCCCTTTTTTATAACAGACCCGGCAACGTTTCTGGGGGTTTCTTTTTTTTAGTGTTGGCGGTATCTTAAAAATAAAATGTCTAGACGACTCTTGCACTGTCGTTGGAACTTGACCATCTCCATAAATTATTGTGGAAATCAGCTTGAGCTGAAATTGGAGATAGGTGGTTCTTCCTGGATTAATTTTTTTAAAAAGTAAAAATGAATTATGTGTTGCTACTTGCAACAGGTAGATAGCCACCTTTTTATACCAGGCTTTTGTCTTTCTTAAGATAAGATAAGGCTGCATCAGCTGATCAGCCAAATCAGCACCCCCCATGTGCCTGTTATAAGCCCTGATGCACACCGGTTTTGTCTGTACCCTGCCTCGGACAGTGACGTCTGACATGCCCTCGTTATGGATGGTTGTTATCATGTGAACATCCTTCCTGTCCTTAAATTTTAGCGCAAGCAGTTCAGCCTTGCGCAGAGCTTTGCATTCCCCTTTTTTAAATTTGGCCTCTATGAGAGGTCTGGGAAAATCCTTGGCATTTCTTCTTACAGTGCCGCAGGCCAGTGTCTGTAAACTATAAAGAATTTTAAACAAGTGGACACTGCTGTAAAAATTGTCCACATAAAGGTGGTAACCCTTATTGAACAAAGGGTTCAGTAGGTCCCAAACAAGTTTCCCAGTTGTCCCCAGAGAGTCAGGACAGCCAGGAGGGTTCAGTTGAGCATCTTTCCCCTCGTATACACGGAAGGCAAATGTGTAGCCACTTTCGCTCTCGCAAAGTTTGTATACTTTAATGCCATACCTAGACCGCTTTGAGGGGATATATTGTTTGAACCCTAATCTCCCTTTGTATTTCATAAGGGATTCATCGATGGATAAAGTTTGTTGGGGAGTATAAACTTCAGAAAATCTGTTCTGAAGATGGTCTACCAGTGGCCGTATTTTATGAAGCATATCATATTGGGGGTGATCTCTGGGGTGACAGAGCGTATTGTCGTTAAAATGTAAGTATCTGAGCAGCAGCTCATATCTTGGTCTAGGCATTGTTTGGGAGAATATAGGAGTCGAACAAATTGGGTTGGTGCTCCAGTAAGGCCGGATTGATGGCTTTTTTATTATCCCCATGAGCATGGTAAGAGCCCAGAATGTTTTAAGTTCAGGGACATCTGTGGGATGCCAAGCATGCTCCCTGACTGTATGGCTACCTGGATTGGTCTCAATAAATTGGCTAGCGTATAAATTAGTCTGGGAAGCAATCTCCTCCCAGATGGTATCCCCTAAAAATAACTCCATATATTGTATAGGGGAGAAGTCAACCACATTCACATTAATGCCTGCGTTGGCACTAAAGGGGGGGATGTTGGGCTCAGCTAACTGTGGAGGTACCCAGTCCTCCTCCACATTCAGCGTAGCAGGGGAAGCACAGCTTCTTTTAGCAGCTGGCTCACTCACAGATGACATGTCACTAGATGTGCCGCTAAACTGACCTGGGTCAAAATCGGACGCAGTGTCAGTGGCGTCAGAGTCTGACGCCAAGAAGGCATATGCCTCCTCCAAGCTGTACATGCGCTGCATGTTTCACACCAACAGACTAAACTAACAAAATACTAAACACAATATTTATTTATTTATTTTTTAAAAACACTAAAACAGACTAAAACAGACTAAAACAGTAATCCCTAAACTAACTCCTGTTAGAAGAATCTAATGGAGATTTGGGGGAAGGAAACTGACTGACTACGACAGGCTATGACAGACTATGACAGACTACGACAGACTACGACAGACTACGACAGACTACGACAGACTACGACAGACTAAAACAGACTAAAACAGACTACGACAGTCTAAGACAGTCTAAGACAGTCTAAGACAGTCTAAGACAGTCTAAGACACAGATTTTTTAAAATAAAGTTAACCCTTAAGGGCAAAAAAAAAAATACAGACAGTAAAAATGCACTGTCTGTAACAGATCTGGCAGGGAAGGGGTTAAAATAGGATTTTAATTAACTGAAGATACTTTTTATTTTTCACAGGAACAGCTGCTGCAACAAACTATCAGGATCTCTGTCTCTCTCCTCTCACAAAACGCTACAGAGAGGAGAGAGGCAGAGATCAGTGTCAAAGTGAGTGTTTGTAACACCCACTTTGACACCAGCCAATTGTGAGCGATCGCGGATCGCTCACATGCCGCAATTGGCTGTTACTATCTGCCTGGGATGCCGGGCAGATAGTAACAACGGGATTTCAGCGGAAGCGATCTCTGATCGCTCCCGCCGCCCGTTTTCCGTTAGGACGGTTCAGGACCGTCCTCGGTCGGCAACGCAAAAATGCCGAGGACGGTCCTGAACCGTCATGCGTCCTTAAGGGGTTAAGAGAGTGCTCCTAATCCCAGCTTGTTACCTGTATAAAAGACACCTGGGAGCCAGAAATCTTGCTGATTGATAGAGGATCAAATACGTATTTCACTCATTGACATACAAATCAATTTATAACTTTTTTGACATGCGTTTTTCTGTATTTTCTTTTATTCTGTATTTCACTGTTAAAATACACCTACCATTAAATTATAGACTGATCATTTCTTTGTCAGTGGACAAACATTCAAAATCAGCAGGGGAACAAATCATTTTTTCACTCACTGTAGGTCACTCTGAGGGTCCGTCATGTGACTGTCCCTTTAACCCATTAAACATGTCACTGTCATTAGGTCACTTTGCTCCTACATCGGACTGTCCCTTTAACCCATTAAACATGTCGCTGTCATTAGGTCACTTTCTTCCTACATGGGACTGTCCCTTTAACCCATTAAACATGTCGCTGTCATTAGGTCACTTTGTTCCTACATGGGACTGTCCCTTTAACCCATTAAACATGTCACTGTCGTTAGGTCACTTTGCTCCTACATGGGACTGTCTCTTTAACCCATTATACATGTCGCTGTCATTAGGTCACTTTGCTCATACATGGGACTGTCCCTTTAAGCCATTAAACATGTCGCTGTCATTAGGTCACTTTGTTCCTACGTGGGACTCTCCCTTTAATCCAGTAAACATGTCTCTGTCATTAGGTCACTTTGCTTCTACATGGGACTGTCCCTTTAACCCATTAAACATGTCGCTGTCATTAGGTCACTTTGTTCCTACATGGGACTGTCCCTTTAACCCATTAAACATGTCGCTGTCATTAGGTCACTTTGCTCCTACATGGGACTGTCCCTTTAACTCATTAAACATGTCGCTGTCATTAGGTCACTTTGCTCCTACATGGGACTGTCCCTTTAACCAATTAAACATGTCACTGTCATTAGGTCACTTTGTTCCTACACGGGACTGTCCCTTTAACCCATTAAACATGTCACTGTCATTAGGTCACTTTGCTCCTACACGGGATGGTCCCTTTAACCCATTAAACATGTCACTGTCATTAGGTCACTTTGCTCCTACATGGGATTGTCCCTTTAACCCATTAAACATGTCACTGTCATTAGGTCAGTTTGCTCCTACATGGGACTGTCCCTTTAACCCATTAAACATGTCACTGTCATTAGGTCACTTTGCTCCTACATGGGACTGTCCCTTTAACCCATTAAACGTGTCGCTGTCATTAGGTCACTTTGCTCCTACATGGGACTGTCCCTTTAACCCATTAAACGTGTCGCTGTCATTAGGTCACTTTGCTCCTACATGGGACTGTCCCTTTAACCCATTAAACATGTTGCTGTCATAAGGTCACTTTGCTCCTACATGGGACTGTCTCTTTAACCCATTAAACATATCACTGCCATTAGGTCACTTTGCGCCTACATGGGACTGTCCCTTTAACCCATTAAACATGTCACTGTCATTAGGCCACTTTGCTCCTACATGGGACTGTCTCTTTAACCCATTAAACATGTCACTGTCATTAGGTCACTTTGCTCCTACATGGGACTGTCCCTTTAACCCATTAAACATGTCGCTGTCAGGTCACTTTGTTCCTACATGGGACAGCAGGAGACAGTCTGGGGTAGAGAGCAGCAGGAAACCGTCTGGGATAAAGCGCAGCAGGAGAGCGTCTGTGACAGAGAGGAGCACGAGACAGTCTAGGACAGAGAGCAGCAGGAGACAGTTTGGGATAGAGACCAGCAGACATTTTGTTTCCAATGACTGCTATGCTTGTAAAATGTTGCCTAGAATGTATTTCAATAACTAGAGGGCATGTGCTAGCTCCAGTGCTATGAACGTTATACATTTAAGTTTAGAATTGCTGTATAAGACAAATCTGCGTTTGATATGTAAACTGATTGAGATCTGCTTTGGTGGCTCAGTGAGGAGATGATGCCTTGCAGCGCCTCCCTGTGTTTGTGGCAGAAAAGCCGGCGGGTGAATTAGTGAGAGTCAGCTATTTGTTGGCTGGGAAGATGATGGGAACTCTGTATGCAGTTGGCATTACCGCACATTGTAATTTGGAGTCGCCAGCCTGTAATTAGGAGAATTCGCTGCCTGCTTTGATGTAGCGAAATAATAATCTGTTGTTGCTCACCCTAAGAAACAGCCTGGCCTATAATCTTTATTTACACAGAGCTTTTATTAAAAGATATGTTATTAAATTCTAGTAATCGTATTGCACTCCCTGCAGATGTCACTCGACCCTTGAAATAAAGAGATCAGCCGGTTTCTGTCTCAGAATATAAATCGGATAGAGCGACAGTGATTAACATCGCAAATAGCTAGATACGGCTAGGGTTCGCCTGTCCAGGCAGCACAATTAGCATAATAATCTATCGGACTCGACTCCATTTTAATAAATATTGTAAACATGAGAAGACGACATTTGTTTAAACAGTGACAGTGAGTTATGTATATATATGGTGCCATTAATTAGGTCACTTTGCTCATACATGGGACTGTCCCTTTAAGCCATTAAACATGTCGCTGTCATTAGGTCACTTTGTTCCTACGTGGGACTCTCCCTTTAATCCAGTAAACATGTCTCTGTCATTAGGTCACTTTGCTCCTACATGGGACTGTCCCTTTAACTCATTAAACATGTCGCTGTCATTAGGTCACTTTGCTCCTACATGGGACTGTCCCTTTAACCCATTAAACATGTCACTGTCATTAGGTCACTTTGCTCCTACATGGAACTGTCCCTTTAACCCATTAAACATGTTACTGTCATTAGGTCACTTTGTCCTACATGGGACTGTCTCTTTAACCCATTAAACATGTCACTGTCATTAGGTCACTTTGTTCCTACGTTGGACTGTCCCTAATTATAATTTACAAATCTGTTGTTGCTTATTATAAATTCAGCTCCCGTCTTGCATTTTTCCAGTACAAGGAATCTGGCTTCTGTGTCTCCTTGAGACTGGAGCAAAATCTCTTAAATTTTTAGCCGTCTCATTTATCATTCTAATTATTGACCACAAAGTTATTTGGTATTTTGTTAACGCTTCCTGAAGTTCATCTTCCGTGACGTGACTTGATGGCAAACTTAGTATCTTGACATGGAATTGAAAGACTTTATATCTCTGTAAGATAAAGTGCATTGAGTTAGTCTGTGTTCGGATCTCATTGGTGTGAGACGCACTAATATTCCTGGTTTATTATTTGTTAATATTTAAATGATGGAAATAGACCAAGGTTATTCTCTAAAGTGTTTCCCAATTGTGAGAAAAAAAAATTGGGGTTTTACCAACCGGAGACAGAATATGACATCACTCTGGCATCACTAAAAGGCGCATGAGGGAGCTAAGCAGGGAGATCACTGCTCCCACGCCAGCTGCTCAGAAGCCGCACTGGACCCCAAGAACCGCACGCTCAGCCCAGCAGCCGAACTGGACCACAGGGACATAGAGACTCCATGCCAGCAGTCCCAAAGGTAGGGAGGCTGGGTGGAGTAAAACCAAAAAAGAATAATAAATTGTATGTGTTTGTGTGTCTGTCAAAGAGTATATGTGTGTTTGTCAGTGAGAGTGTATGTGTGCTTGTCAGTGAGTGTGTATGTGTTTGTCAGTGAGAGTGTATGTGTGTCTGTCAAAGAGTATGTGTGTCTGAGTGTGTCAGTGTGTGTGTCTGAGTGTGTATGTCAGCATGTGTGTGTGTGTATGTCAGTGTGTGTATATGACACCGTGTGTATCTCTCAATGTGTGTATCTGAGTTTGTGTATGTGCATATGTGTGTATCTGTGGGTGCAAGTGTGTGTATATGTCACTGTGTGTATCTGAGTGTGTGTATCTGTGTGTCAAGGTGTGTGTGTGTTTGTGTCTGTGTGTATTTGTGTGCCACTATGTGCCAGTGTGTGTATCTGTGTGTCAGCTACATATACACACACACACACAGATACACACTGACACAGAGATACACACACCTTGACACACAGTCAGACACCAACCCATACAAAAAACTGGACTTTTTTTCCCCTGGGAGGGAGGGGTTTGGGGATTCCACGATGTTGATACACTATGTCAAAGGGTCCCATGGGAAAAAGTAATTGGGAACCCCTGCTCTAAAGGATGATTTATGCCAGAATAGCCAAACTGTAAAAATAGCTGACCTTTTAGTTTGTTTGAATTCAGGTGTGTGTATTTATGTGCACTGTCTGTGTTTGAATTCAGGTGTGTGTATTTATGTGCACTGTCTGTGTTTGAATTCAGGTGTGTGTATTGCATTGTCTGTGTTTGAATTCAGGTGTGTATATATGTGCACTATCTGTGTTTTAATTCAGGTGTGTGTCTTTATGTGCACTGTCTGTGTTTGAATTCAGGTGTGTGTCTTTATGTGCACTGTCTGTGTTTGAATTCAGGTGTGTGTCTTTATGTGCACTGTCTGTGTTTGAATTCAGGTGTGTGTCTTTATGTGCACTGTCTGTGTTTGAATTCAGGTGTGTGTCTTTATGTGCACTGTCTGTGTTTGAATTCAGGTGTGTGTCTTTATGTGCACTGTCTGTGTTTGAATTCAGGTGTGTGTCTTTATGTGCACTGTCTGTGTTTGAATTCAGGTGTGTGTCTTTATGTGCACTGTCTGTGTTTGAATTCAGGTGTGTGTCTTTATGTGCACTGTCTGTGTTTGAATTCAGGTGTGTGTATTTATGTGCACTGTCTGTGTTTGAATTCAGGTGTGTGTATTTATGTGCACTGTGTGTTTGAATTCAGGTGTGTGTATTTATGTGCACTGTCTGTGTTTGAATTCAGGTGTGTGTATATATGTGCACTGTCTGTGTTTGAATTCAGGTGTGTGTATTTATGAGCACTGTCTGTGCTTTAATTCAAGCATTTTGAATTGACTAATATATAATAAAATAGTAGGAGTGTGATCCCAAAATTAAAGACAATTAACCAATATGGCTGCCTCGAACATCTGTAATCCAATGCTTGCTCAATAAATTAGAATCAGTAAGGACTACGGCTCCATGTTACAGGATGGGAGAGAAGTTGGGCCATGTCCTGCAATTACCAAAGAGAAAACAATTGGGGAATTACAGTCCAGTAGGTCATTAATAGCGATAGATCTAATTGATTATATTGAACACGTGTGCGTGATTATATTCTGCAAAACAAGATTGTGAGTGGAAATCAAGACAGTTTTATAAAGCAAATCTCGTGGGTTTTTTATGCCGAAATAAATATGAGTTTGGAACAAGAGCAGAGTCTTGGCTGCGGCAAATTTAGCTGTTGCAGAACATCTGATGCATCGTCAAAGGGCTTGTCAGTAATAAAGATTAATGTTTTAATAAAGCGGCAAAATGATCAGTTTGTTATAAGACAACTGGAGTAACGCTCCCTTTGTTGTAACCGAAGCGGATTGTGTGACCCCATTAAAAGCGAGTAGTTGTAAAACATGCAAATTTCATAGAATTTTACATGTTACTACAAGGGATCTGGATAGATTGGGGGATAGCATCTACTAAAGTTCCAGGTTTTTTTAGGCGATGCCAATCACGCTGAGTTAGACTATTCTGAGAATTGCAGAAACTGAACTTTGGTTGATTCAGAATGACCTTATCCTTTAAAGATAAGACCCGATTCCAGAAATGGTATCTACGGATTAACAAGCAAATCTTCCTGCAGACTGACTGGGCGTATGGAGAGCCGTTCGGTTTCAGACATGGGATAGTTACCTGCTGGTATGGTCCCTTTGATCCACCTGGATGTAGACACAGCCCCAGGGTCTCAGTGAATTCTTCATGGCGCTACATCCGCAGCATTTTGGACAAAAACAAAACACAAAAACAGAACGTTGGAGCAAAGCTTGTGTCTGCCTTTGGAAAGTCCTAAAACGAAGAGAACAGAGATAGGCTCACATCTTGCTATAGTGTAATAAGTGGTAAAATCCGACACTTGTCAAATGTCATGTAGACATTATCACAAAGTGATTAAATTCAATGAGATAAAAGCCTAGTGAGTACTTCAATTAGTGCGACACTAAGTCACTGAATTAAATGCAAGGACAGGCGTATTCAGCTAACGCAGCAAGGACAGGCATAATCAGCTAATGCAGCAATGATAGTCATAATCTGGTAAAGCGACAAGGATAGGCTAATCAGGTAAAGCGGCAAGGATAGGTGTAATCAGGTAAAGCTGCAAGGATAGGTGTTATCAGGTAAAGCAGGAAGGACAGGCGTAATCAGGTAAAGTGGCATGGACAGGCGTAATCAGGTAAAGCAGGAAGGATAGGCGTAATCAGGTAAAGCGGCAAGGATAGGTGTAATCAGGTAAAGAAGGAAGGATAGGTGTAATCAGGTAAAGTGGCATGGACAGGCGTAATCAGGTAAAGCGGCAAGGATAGGCGTAATCAGGTAAAGCGGCAATGATAGGTGTTATCAGGTAAACGGCAAGGATAGGCGTTATCAGGTAAAGCGGCAAGGATAGGCGTTATCAGGTAAAGCGGCAAGGATAGGCGTAATCAGCTAACGAGCCAAGGATAGACGTAATCAGCTAACGAGCCAAGGATAGACGTAATCAGGGAAAGCGGCTAAAGACGTATCTCAATAGTTCTTTGCATCACCAAGAGACAGTCTCCCTCAAAGTGCAGCGGAGGTAAGTTTTATTACTCACCTCTGAAGTTTTATTCACCTAGGAAAATACTGCAGATACCTAGACAAAAACAAAGAGTGGAATAGCGCTAAGTCAGAGGAAGAGGAGGCAGCACACTTAAATGGGTAAGTCTCTCCTAAAAACCCAATAAGGACAAACAACAATACAAGACAGTAGGGTGCGCCAGGGGGTTAGGGGTGAATTAATACTCAACAATACAACTGAAGTAAAACAGATAATACGTGCTTAATAAAATGATATAAAATCATACATGCATAAAAGCGAACAAGACAAAACGTCCAAAATAAAGTATAAAGGTTTGGTAAGTCTATATGAGTTTGCCTTTATCTCCAGGTGAGTTTGTATGGGATGGGGCTTAAAGCTGATTACCGCTTTAAAAAGCACATTGTGGGTGAAACGCGTTGTGGACTTATTGTAACATTATTATTGTCTTCATAAAAGTTTTGGTATCTTTTACTACCAAAATTAGTACCATATAAAACTTTTCTTTTTTCTTTTATTACCTGGCATCAAGTTTTTATCTTCCCAGTGAGGACCTCACAAAGTATCCCTGGTGGGGATTGTACCACCTATTATGATTACACTGAGCGGGCTATCTGCTCAGGTAAATGTGAGTATTCATTTATTTCTTCTCCTGGATATATATATATATATATATTATACAGGGAGCACTATCCGTTGCACCTTTGTTTGTATTTTTCAAGATACGCACTGGCTTATATCTTCCATCATATCCCTGAGTGTGCAAGCGCTTCACACACACGAGCTGGTTTTAAGCTCTATCCCATACATACTCACCTGGAGATAAAGGCAAACTCTTATAGACTTACCTATACCTTTATACTTTATTTTTGACTTTTTGCCTTGTTCGCTTTTATGTATATATAATTTTATATCATTTTATTAAATACTGCAATAGTGTTTACTGGAGTGACGGGAAGGGAAGCTCCCCCGTTCCTCTTCCAGTGAGGTCTTCCCCCGCTGAGACTTTAATCTAAATTCTCTAATTGTATTTGGAGTTTTAAATGAACAACCAGCAGCACAGTCAGCAGAACTGTAACTGGCACCGGCGTCTCCCATAATATAAACGTTAATCAGATTTATACGCTGCTCATCTGGAAGGGAACATTACCCAGATGGTGCGAGTGTCCTGCAGTTTTAAGCAGAGCTCAGCATCATTCGCTGGGAACATGACTGATTTGCATGTTACTGTGTCATGTGCCAGCAGAACTCATCAGTAGTTCTAAGTGATTTTATTTAACACATTCCTGACCAATGCTGCGTTCATGTTCTTTATGAATGACAGACGTCACCTTGAAAGGCTTCTCAATGGACAAAATAGATTAATTAATTAATTAATGGGACGCTATCATTGAAAATTTCTATTTTTAATTAAACATTTAAATATAATTGGATGTTGTGAAGATATAAGAAGGTTTATTTTACAATTCAAAGATACAAAATGGTAACGGCTGCTATATAGCTTTGTACTAGTTAAAGAAAAGTAAAAAAGATATTAAACTGCTCACTGAGTTAATGTAATATAATAATATATAATATCATGCAATATAATAATAAATAATATATATAATATTATAATATAATATATAATATAATGCAATATAATATAATAATATATAACAATGTAATATAATATCATAATATAATATATAATATAACAATGTAATATAATATAATATCATAATATAATGCAATATAATATAACGTAATATAATATAACGTAATATAATATAGAAAGCAGACACGTAGCGCTTGCAATATGCACAGATTAGGGATGGAGACTGATTGGCCTAGCTAGTGCCTGTCTCTCACTATCCCACAACTCAATGAAAAGCAGAGGAAAGCTGTGCATACACTCCTGGCCCGAGCACTTCTCAGTGAGAATCCTCTGATTGGTCCATTTCCAGGCACATTGAGAAAGAGGGGAGAGCTTACAATGCTGCAGACAGCAGATCTGCAGCTTGCACAAGCTGTGTTTACAAAGTATACATGCAGGAAAAAGGTACATGGATGTTTTGTTTTGAGGAATAGCTACTAAATTGTTAGGAAAAAGCACACAGTATTTTCAATGGCGAGCTTCATTAACAAAAAGCTGGTAGGGGAAATACCAGAGACACGAGCACACACAAAAACTCGCATAGTTGAATGAGCAGCCGTGCTTAGAATGTTAATGAGATTTCAAATAGTTAATAATAATAATAACAGACCCTGTCTGCAACAATAACAAATACTGAGACTTGGGGATGTCTATAACTTCTTTATTAATATTTCACTTTTCCGAGTTTAGTTTTTATATTAAGATATTATTGTTTCTGTGAGCTGTTGTGCTCAGCTCACACATATCAAAGTTTATTATAAGAGAACACAGCTGACTTATCATGTCATTGTACATCACCGCAGAATATGTTGGCTGTTTATAAATGCAACGTCTACTAATAAGAATTCATGAAGTTAGTAGTCCAAATTTGTATTATTAATAAATTCTGCAGAATTATTGTGCCATCCTTACTGTGTGTATTTTGAATAACAAGCAGATGCCAATGGCCAGAAGAATACCTTAACATTACTGTGACGTGAATGCTTCCTTTTAACTTATGTTTTACGACGCATTCTATAAATGTTCGCTTGCGCTATAATATGGCTATTTTTATACTGTTACCATTAATTTAAATTGAAGATCATGGATTGACTGAATCTTGTATCTGTGATTTTGATACGTGTAACTGTGACATACCTGAGCATTGTCCGATAAAACGTTTTATAATCACATTAATAGCTTGTATAGTGTTTCCTCCACATTAATAGGTATTGATGTTCTGTGCATTTTGCACAATTTAAGCTGTGAGCATTAGACTAGCTAGTAACAAACACGATAAGCTCATAAAGCGCTTCAGCCTTTTTATCTGGAGTCTGGCAATTTCGTGACAGTTTATAAAAGTGATATAACTGTGGCTGAAACATCTCTCTGTCTCTCAGACAGCCATGGAGGCTTTTGGAAGTGGCCAAGTGAGCCAGGATGGCGAGAGGGACCCTACAATTTAATGACTATCACTGGAAAGTCGTGATCGAGACTCCAGCACAGAGCATTCTCAATGAGAAGCCTCTGATTGGTCATTTCCCAGCACATACTGAAAGTCTGCCTCTGTGAAACAGGGGAGGGATTACAAAGGCTGCTGACAGCAAGTCTGCAGCTTTTGCAACCATTTTTCTATTTATATAACCCCAAAGAAAACAGACAATAAATGCATCCTTTCTTTGGGGGATATTGTATTTCATAAATTGTTATGAAAAAAAATCCTGTTTCAGTGGAGTTTTCTTTTAATTGTTCCATCCTGGCTGATTGCTTGCTGACCATGTGGATCATTTCGTGACTACAGCCTACCTGTCTTGTAATGGCTTCATGTCACAAAGTGTCCGTCATCTGAAGCGGATTACCCAAACTCCTCGGTTTTGTGATGCAATGGGTGGAAAATCTGCCACCATTGTCAGACGTTGACCAGAATCACTATCGAACATGTCCAGCCCACAAAAAATTGAGGCGATTCGAAGGAATAAAGGCGAGGGGGGCCACGCAGTTCTAGAATGGCCATACTTGTTATCTTGCTTTCTGAATTAAGCAGAGATGAATGTTGATTGAAATAATTCATTAAATTGCAGTTAATTCATTAACATTTGAATGGTGGAGAAACGAGAACTGCCCTTACATTTTAGATGGTAATACATGACCTGAATCGAGTAAATAAGTAGTAACATTTTTCAAAATGATCTATTTTTCCTTAGTGTCACTGTTCAGTTTTAAATTCACATCAACTTGGCGTTTAGTAAATAAACCCTTTGCTTTTCATGAACGTCTGCAGGAAAATGTATTCTGGGGATGTTTCCTTCACATCGGTTCGTTCTGTTTCATTTAACAAATCTCCATTTCCAGCTTTGATTGATCAGTGTCCCTCCGCAGTGAATCTTTATTAAACGTGGGCACTGATATTTCTTCTCTCCGCTGGGCCTCAGAAATCAGAATATTCAGCCGTGCTTTGCCGGGAGAAATTGTTCTGATATCTGATTATGTATATGCGTTGGCCTCGCAGTGTTAGTTTGGAAACGCCGTTCGGTATTATAGAGTTTAGACGAGTGCTGATTGTTTGTAGAATGAAGTATGTCAAGTGGCAGTAGGAGGATGGCAATCCTTGCTCTCCATTAACATATCCCATCAGACTATCGTCTGAACATCTACAGTGAGAGATACGGAACTTAGTGAAGCTGTCATCTGCTGACAGACATTGGGTCACTGGGGATACATTATATGTGTGTGTGTGTTTTCTGCTACAATTATAAGGGGAAGCTGACAGTAAAGACCACACGGCGAAAAGTGGTAACTCATATACTAAACTCATTCTCTCTTCTAATGTCCCTCATTTCAAGGAGCTCTATATTGTTGCTGTGTCTGAGTGTATAACAGAGCTCCACAGCAATAATACTCCCAGTAATGTGTCTGAGTATATAACAGAGCTCCACAGTAATAATACTCCCAGTAATGTGTCTGAGTGTATAACAGAGCTCCACAGCAATAATACTCCCAGTAATGTGTCTGAGTATATAACAGAGCTCCACAGCAATAATACTCCCAGTAATGTGTCTGAGTGTATAACAGAGCTCCACAGCAATAATACTCCCAGTAATGTGTCTGAGTGTATAACAGAGCTCCACAGCAATAATACTCCCAGTAATGTGTCTGAGTGTATAACAGAGCTCCACAGCAATAATACTCCCAGTAATGTGTCTGAGTGTATAACAGAGCTCCACAGCAATAATACTCCCAGTAATGTGTCTGTGTATAACAGAGCTCCACAGCAATAATACTCCCAGTAATGTGTCTGAGTGTATAACAAAGCTCCACAGCAATAATACTCCCAGTAATGTGTCTGAGTGTATAACAGAGCTCACAGTAATAATACTCCCAGTAATGTGTCTGAGTGTATAACATAGCTCCACAGCAATAATACTCCCAGTAATGTGTCTGAGTGTATAACAGAGCTCCACAGCAATAATACTCCCAGTAATGTGTCTGAGTGTATAACAGAGCTCCACAGTAATAATACTCCCAGTAATGTGTCTGAGTGTATAACAGAGCTCCACAGCAATAACACTCCCAGTAATGTGTCTGAGTGTATAACAGAGCTCCACAGCAATACACTCCCAGTAATGTGTCTGAGTATATAACAGAGCTCCACAGCAATAACACTCCCAGTAATGTGTCTGAGTGTATAACAGAGCTCCACGGAAATAACACTCCCAGTAATGTGTCTGAGTGTATAACAGAGCTCCCCAGTAATAATACTCCCAGTAATGTGTCTGAGTGTATAACAGATAACAGGGATAATACTCCCTATAATATGTCTTTAAACTACAATAAATGTGTTTAGAAATCAGTCTTTGTAAAGAAGATACATTGTTCTTGTTATAAATTAAATTTTAGTTGTTGAAATTGTTATTAGTAAGTCACCGAACAATTCTTAGAGCAGCCACGCCCCTGGCAACACCCACTCACACTGAGAACAGTCTGGCCCCATGGTCACAACCTCACTCACACCCAGAACAGCCACACCCCTGGCCACACCTCCACTCACACCCCCAAAATGAAAGTGTTCCTCTTTGTCCAGGTGAGATGTTGGGAGATATGACACTGTAGTTGTGACGGTTCACCCTGTCCCTGGAATTACAATCCCGTTATTTCATTCGCCTATGTATTCAGGATATTTCATTCACCTTCGTTTTGTATTTATTCCATTCCACAACCGAATGAACTACCGAACAACTGGACCACCCCGTCACCTCATTAACACTCCTAAACCGCAAGCGTTCTAAGCGGTCGGCTGGGTGGTCGCGAACACAAAGATCGGTGTTTGGTCGTCGAGTGCATGGAACCCAAATCGGACACTCAACTGTGCAAACACCGCTGGGACTTCCATCTCTTCGTATGTTTGTCTGGATTCACTTGACAAGAGCGGCGTTCGGTGGAAAAACTCTCCCGAACAAGAGAAACAAACTAATTAGCCATACAAACTGGTTGCATTCATATTTCTGTTATATTGTGAACTCCCAAAATAGACCAATCGCACACCCTGATTTCATGGACCTCTTTTGGGAGCTTCGTGTGCGGTCGGTCAAAATAGGACTTCCATGGAAATCCCGAACCCCTGAACCGGTCTGGGTGATTTTTGTTTGTTGATATGTTGGTCACCCAGATTGGGGCTATCAGGGGATGTAACTTTTGTGGGTTTTCCACAGGTTTTAGGGGTACTTTTGGGGTACTGCTGAAATGTGTGCTTTTTGCTTGGAGATAATTAAGTTAGTACAGTTCCTGATCCAATTATCTCCCAGGCACAGGGGAGGGATTGTCTCATTTTGTATGGGAGTGTCCTGGAGAGCCAATGTAATCGCCTGTATGTTTTACTGTAGTCTACTCTTAGGTCCGGGGGGGAGTGCCCCTTGTATGGGGATTGTCATAAAAAGCCGTGTGGCTCCATTAAAACCAGATGTCCCACAGCATAGTGCCTCGTCTCATGTTTGTGGGAGAAAGCTATACCAGTGGTCTCCCTTCTACTTGGAGTGCTTAATCATTAGCTCTGCATTACAGCATCCCTCCCACTAGGGGGAAAAGAACCCCTCTTCCCATCGGGGTGGCCGCCACAGTAGTGTTTATTCACGGATAAAGGAATTTTAAGTCAGCGTCTGTGGAGAGAATCTTTCTAAATCAGCTTTATTTTGACTTGAAATGTTCAATTCTCCACAATTCTCCGAACCACAAACTGCAGAAATTAAAAATGTACAAATTGTATTATTTCACCAAAAAAGTGCTGATTTGTAAAAATTCCTCAACTAGGTTATAGTCACAGTTCGTCATTTTAGCCTAAATTTTGCCATTCACATTTCAGTATTGCTAAAATTCCCCCTGTAACGGCACCCCGGGCATAAAAGGGGTTAACAGCCGTTTAGTAGATCTTCCCTTCCGGAGACACAGGCAGCTACTGGAGAACACCAAACTCCCGAACTGGATACAACGGAATGCTCCAAACTCCCGAACTGGAACCTCACGAATAGCTGCTAGCAGACGAACAGGAAAAGCACCCAAGCGGCTTACACTCCTGGCAATCAGTCTCTAACGGCATACAGTAAATCCCCCCGAAGAACGAGACAAGGCTCCGTGTTGAGGGTCAAGCAGTGGTCTGATTTATTCAGGGCTACCTGACCAGTATTTATGCAGGTCTCGCACCTGGTGGACACTCCCCTAGGGGACCAGATGGGAGACTGTAACACAGACAGATATGTATCACATTCAGACACACGGAAGTAAAACATCCCCACAATGCATCCTAATTTCCCTCCCTCTATCCTGGAGATAATTGGGAAGTAATCCAATTATCTCCCTGGACAGAGGCAAATCGCCATTATACACGTGGGGACTAGTGATGTACCGAACGGTTCGCTGGCGAACGGTTCCTGGCGAACATAGCATGTTCGCGTTTGCCACGGTGGGCGAACATATGCGCGGTTCGACCCGCCCCCTATTCGTCATCATTGATGAAACTTTGACCCTGTACCTCACAGTCAGCAGACACATTCCAGCCAATTAGCAGCACACCCTCCCTAGCAGACCCTCCCACCTCCTGGAAGGCATCCATTTTAGATTCATTCTCAAGCTGCATGCTTAGTAAGAGGAGGGAAAGTGTAGCTGCTGTTCATTAGATAGGGAA
This sequence comes from Pelobates cultripes, assembly GCA_933207985.1. Lineage (NCBI taxonomy): Eukaryota > Metazoa > Chordata > Amphibia > Anura > Pelobatidae > Pelobates > Pelobates cultripes. Next base: position 31,895,147 of record OW240921.1, on the reverse strand, counting down.
AAACATAGCTAGGTTAGGGTTAGGGTATGCTTTTTAAAAAAAAAAAATTCTATGTAATGTAATTGCACTTAGTTGTCTGCCACTGCTGCCAGCTTCTGTGTCAGGCTCACAGTGCATACTGTGCCATTTCCCAGT
>OW240921.1:31817925-31894912 GCA_933207985.1 Pelobates cultripes | reverse complement strand
TTGTAAGTAGGCAATCTAGCATATTATTCGTGGCACTAATCTCTAATTTACCTCACATTAAAGAAACACTATAGTCCCCAGAACCACTGCAGCTTAATGTAGTTGTTCTGGTGTCTATAGCCTGTCCCTGCATGCCTTATAATGTAAACACGGCGGCACTGCAACTTCTCGCGGTCACTGCCCGCCTTCCTAGTGAAGCTGTCGGATGAGCCGCGCGGCTCGTGCAGCAGCAGGACCGCGCGCAGCTCGAAGAGAGGACCGCGGCCGGCCCCTGGATAAGGTAAGTAACGCTACATAATCTCAGTCCATGTACAGTCCTGTCCAGTCATGCCCATGTTATGTTCTTGTTTTCCTCATGTCTTGTGTACATGTTCTGGGTTCTGCTTTCTATCCTGCTCTGTTCTGTGTTCTCCTAGTTTTGTCTTGTTTTCATGTATGGTGCCTATCTCTAGTCTTGCCTTGCTTCAGTACTGGATACATCCCTGCTGCAGAGCCTCCCTATTCAGCTCCTGGGAGGTCTGCTTAATTACCTGCTCCTAGTTCCTGGGATCCGCATAAGCTGAATCAGGGTTCTGGTATGTGGTGGCACAAACGCTGGTGCTCAACACCAGGGGGCGTGCGGTTACCCTGCACCAGACCCTGCTAACCCACCTCCACACTGTGACTCCTACTCTGAACATCAGGCATATTAGGTCCCGGTCCTCACACCGCCGCCCGGACATTGCCTGGGTCCCGGGCACCGGACTGCAACCCTGACAGAACTGTATTGAGGCTGTATTGTAAGACTGTTTTAATGGTAGCCACACTGGCCTCTTATGCAAGTCCCCATCCAAGAGATACACTCATGTAGACCTTGTTGGGGACAGTGATACAAATTTATATGAATATAAACCAATAATAACAGAGTTGTACAGTGTGACACTTCCATACAGGACATACAATCCCTCCCCTCTGCCTGAGAGATAATTGAGTCAACTACTGTCTTTAACTCATATCTCCAGGCAAAAAAACCCCATAATTTATATACAATCTAAAAGTACCTCCAAAACACTTAGTATCCCCACAGAAAGCATATTTCCTGATAGCCCCGTTCTGGGGGGAAAAAATATAAAAAAATCATCCAGATCGGTTCAGGGGGTTCAGGATTTTGATAGAGGTCGTATTCCTGACCGAGCGCACACGAGGCTCCTGCCCAGAATAAATTCATTGAATCAGTCTGTGCAGCCGGTCTCCTTCAAAAGTACCAAACTAGTGTCTATAGGGAAAATGACTGTTGGTGTATTCTTTCTCATAGTCATAGTGGTTCGTCCATTTCGTACATATAATGCCGAAAATTCGTGATCATGGAAGTCTTATCTGTGTTTGTGCCGTCGAGTGTCGATTCTTGTTCCATGCACTCGATGACACAACACTGCTGGCCGCATTCATATTCCAAGATGGGTGCCGGCACGTGTTCGGGCAAATGAACACCGACCACCCAGTCGACCACTTAGAACGTTGGGATGTTTGTTGTTTTAGAGGTGTTAGAAGGGGTCACTAAGGTTAACAAGTGCCACACTCGGCATTTGGGTGGCCGGTTGTTTGGTAGTTCCTTCGTCAGGTACTTGTACAATGGTGAAATAGGGTAGAACTGTACTTGGTCGAACGGATAGGCGAAAGGGTAATATAAACTTTAAAATTCAGGGACAGAGGGTCTGTCACAACACTGATTAGTAACAATGTTAAAACCACTGGCAGGTGAAATGAATAACAAAGATTATATAATTGTAATGGCACCTGGTGGGATATATTATGCAGCAAATGAACAGTCAGTTTATGAATTTCATGTGTTAGAAACAGGAAAAACTAACAAGTGAAACGATCTGAGTGACTTTGACAAGGGCCAAATAGTGATGGCTAGACGACGGGTCACAGCATCTGCAAAACAACAAGACACCCATGTGCCATAACAATTAATAAAAAATAATGTTTTACATATCTTTTTCCAGGTCAGAGGCTCCCTTGGCACTGCTCACCTCTCTGCATTCGTTTATATAATTGAAGAGAAATGGACACCTACGTGATGGTCCAATCCAACGTTCCTTGTATGAGAGCATTGGGGACCTTATGCATATGCTTTAAATGCTTTCCTATGAACCTCCACATCATGTGACCAAGTTTATCTTGGTTAGCGCTACAGAAGCACCTGCAACCCTGCAATGTAAACATGTTAAGTGGACAGGGCCACTGCACTCATACCCATACATTGAGATGAAGTGGTATGGGTGACTTTAGTGTCCCTTTAACCCCTTAAGGACCAAACTTCTGGAATCAAAGGGAATCATGACATTTCACACATGTCATGTGTCCTTAAGGGGTTAAAGGGGAACGGTTACATCTCTGGGAATTACACCATGGCATAAAACATTGAAAATCACCCTTAAGTTATGTTAATCTTTTTTCTCTTCAAATGTTTTTATTGATGAATTTTCAATAATAACACAATAATACAAAATAAATTACTAATAACTAAAAATAACAGGGGAATAACTGTAACTAACATCATCTGATGCTATATGACACATATACATATACATTTATATACATACATACATATACATATATATATGAAACCAAGAGGGCTGCACTCACCTAAACATGCTGCTGGGGCCAAAATATACAAAATACGGAATCCAGCGCACTCGCATACATACATACATACACAAACAAAGTAATATATTGAACAACTAAAATGTAATGGTTAAGAAAGCCGTGTATAAAAAAAATATTTGAATCAGGTTATAATTTTATATAGTGCTCTTTGGTTGGATGTGGTGTAGATAATACTTATAAGTCAAAACTGCTTTGACGCCCCTTTTGCAACTCATCCAATCTTGTCTCAGCGATTCTAAAAACACAGAAGGAGTACTAAAGGCTAGTTCACAACACTTTGACTCGAATATGCTTCGCACGACCTCTGTCATGGATGGAATGGTGTCAGACTCCCAGTACCTCAATGTTAATATTTGTTCATGTTGCACAAGTTTAGCAAAAGTTACTGACAACCATAGAAGCAAGATCCATGCTAGTAGTTTATACTTTTGTGCCATAGGACATAAAGAAATCTATAAACTAAAATGAAATGTCAGATTTAAAGAAAATCAGCCGGCAGTAGTTACTCGGAAATTACATCCATTGAACATCTATGACAGATGCCATGATAATGCAAGGAATATCATTTAATGATACTTTTATGGAAAATGGAACCAAAGTGGCATGGGTCTGGCCAAGTTTGTGCTTGCCTGAGCGTCAAATGTATGATTCTGCATGGATTCTGTGTTCTGTTTGTTGTTGCATCCATCAGTTCCTAGCATCATCTATTCCTGTTGCTCTTTTTTAAGTTGCTCTATTTCTATTCCTGTTGCTCCATTTTCTCCTGAGAATCATTTTTTTGGTGCATTGCATTACTGTGTACCATGTTCATGTGACTGCGGACTTCCTGGTTTGTTTCTTTCCGAAAATTTGAATTGATGTTCACCTCCTTTTCTCTGCAAATCTCAACTAGTTGAACCTCCTCTCAAAGGTGAATGTCCCAGGAGAACCACCATGCTACAGTCTACTACTCAGATGGTCCTTGACGACAATGACACATTTTTTCCTTAATTAGTCCTTGTTATGTCTAGAAAATCTTCTGATTGGTCTTTTTTTAGCTTTTGTTGGTGTAAGTATATGTATATATATAATATGTTGAAGTATTAGTGCAATAACTGTGTTAATATACTATGCTTTTCTGACATATGCAGCTATTTATCAATTGGGAATAATGGATTTAAGATAAACACGAAAGGTCACAAAGTGCTTTTGTAGCTAATAACAAATTTACTATATGCATCATTCTAGTTCCCAACAGGAAATCCAATAACACTGTTTGACTGATTCATTTGATATGTTAACATTGATCTGACGGAAATTGCATTATAATTACAAGATATATTCTTTCTGATGAATGTATTGGGAGGTAGCAAATATTAAAGGGACACTGTAGTCACTATAAGCATTTCATCTCTTTGAATTGGTTATAGTGCCTGGAGTGCCCTGGCGTTGTCCCTCCATTCAGTGTTGAACCATGTTCGTGCAGTATGCCACAAAATAAGAGTCCCTGGCCACCCACAGTCCGGCCCCTTCAGTATGTGTAGCTAAGGCAGAGGTTGCACACTTCCTTGTTTTCGTACCCATTCATACTGTCAGCTGACACTCTCAGCCAATCACAGCTGCCCATTGCTGCTCAGGCTAATACTTCCTTATTAGCCAAAGCAGCACAGAGGGGATGGATTGCCGGGGACTCTTATTTAGCATTAAAACATTAAAACGTTAAAAACGGTTTAATGCTGGTAGAAATTATGGGACCAGAGGACTACAGACACTATAACCAGTTTAATGAAATGAAGCAGATACAGTGCCTACGGTGTCCCTTTAACAATTTATGCAACTAAAATGTAATTTAGAACAAGAACAATGTATCTTATATAATTTTAAATTTACAGCAATACAACTCATTGTAAGGTGTGGGGTGTATGAATGAATCCCAGAGCTCCACAGCATAATATAACTATTAATAAATACATTAATTAATAAATCATAGAATTCCACAATAATTCAATTAACAATGTACACAGGTTGTATCAATATATCATAGAGCTACACAGCAATACACTCAATGGTATGTGCAATATGTATGAGTGTATTGTAGAGTTCCACAGCAATAAAATCACAGTAATGCATATTGCATATGAAAGAATTACAGAAATCCACAGCAATAAAATTCACAGGAATATGTATTGTGCATGGACATTTCCCAGAATGGCAATAAACTCGCAGGACTGTACAGTGTGTATTATTATTATTCAAATCGCACTTTTGTATTAAACTTTGTAAGATGGCCATTAACTCGCCACTCTCTGCTACTCACTGTTAAGTGAATAAATATGCATAATTTATTTGTTTTTGTAATTTAAAAAAAAAATAAATCAAAACGCCTATATTTAGATTTCTCTTGTGTTTCCTGTAGAACATTGAACTTGTCCTTTCAGAGTAGGCTTTGATCTAACTGCCAAATTTATCTACTTAACGTATATTGTTTATACTGGTAGTTTTTTTTTTTTTATTATTGGCGTTTTTTTGGCTGATTGCTTTCTAACTGCCTAAAGCGTCTCCATAATCTCACTCGTCAGTTCGTCTCTTCCTCTATCTCTCCTTATATGATTTTACATTCTGACATTGTTACCAGAAATCCACTAGCGAGTAGAAATTCACCCTCGATAAGTGTGCCATAGACTCAGATTTGCAGTTGCAAGTAACGTTTAGGCCTGGTTAGTAATGTAGGACTTTTGTAATGTAAACATTGTGATCCCTGTTGATCACTAATGACAGGTTTCTCACGGTTTCCTCAAAAGTCAGGTTGAAATTATCAACTTGAAAACAGTACCAATTTTATTAATATGTTTCAGTGTATTTGGACAGAGGCATCATTTTAGCCAGTGAATCTGCTATAATGAGTCTAAACCATAGAAAAAAAAGGCAATCTTGCACAGTCAGACACACTCCATCTTCTCTCCTTCTGGGATTAATGGACATAATACATCAACAATCTATGCCGCTGATGTTGAGAGCAGCCTTGAACGGACCCCTCGCTCATCTTCGTCCTCTTTGAAAAACCTATCAGGATTTGATACCAAACCTTTTAGCCACAGTCTCTGCTCCTGGACAAAAAGTCATGAAATTCCCACTGGACCTTCGCAAGGCTTATTGGTTTAACTTGCTGTATGCATAGACATAAAAGGTGGGGTATATCATTTCCCCCTTTCCCGAGGGTAATTTTGATTAACCGCCCTGTGGGTTAATCCTTTTGGAGGGTTTAATTCAAATTAAAATTCGACAGGTGTTTTAATACATTTACCAACAATGCAAAGAAAAGCAATGAAGTACATGAGCAGGATTTGGACTTTGCAGCATTTACAAATATATTCATTTGAATTAAGTCTTCATTCACGCAGTCGAAATTGTGGATAAAGATCCCTTTGGGCGAACTTGTGGTGACACTCAACATAATGCCTGTTCTGAGTCTGTGAGCCCATGGAACAAAGACCCACTTATTGCAGCATTGCTAATCTACTCAGGCTAAACACAATAGACGAATTCATCAAATGTATACATTTTAACCTATATTCCTCTAGGGCTCGTACCTTGCCACTTCAATTGCCCCTGCTTGCTTTTGTTCTTAGAAAATCTAGTTATTTTGTCATCTACAAAGTGACCATGGTCCTTGGCATATACTTAATTTTTTAAATAACTTATTAAGAAAGTGAGAAATGCATTAGTCTAATAAATACTGATAAATACTCAAACAACTTTTAGTGAATGTGTAAATAGTTAATGGTGCCAAATGCAATACTTTTTTTGGACAGTAAACAGTTACTAGACACAAGTGCAAAATAACCTAGAGAAAATTAAATTGGTAAAATGTTGTCACAGCCCCTGGTGCTTTTATCGGCGTGGCCACGCCTAATCACTGCTGTCACGCCAATACAGTTACTGCACACGGTGAGCGTGGCTGCATCTATTGAAAGCGGTTGTGCCGAATTGGGAAATTATTACTTACCTGGATCGCGGTGGATTGCTGCCCGATCCTCTTCCCAGCTGGTGTTGAGTTCTAAGGGACGCCAGCCACTGCGGTCCAGAACTATATAATTGTGTTCCTATTGCCCATAACAAATAAGGTGCAAATGTGTGTGTGACTTTGGCTTGTATTTGACTTAACCTATTTCTGGTATCCCTGACTTTTGGCTGGTATTACATTTGTGTCTACTTCTGTATTCCTGACCGTGTTGTGTTTATTAACCTTTGTCTTGTACGTTAAGTCCGGCCATTCAAAAATAATACCTTATTATTTTCACAGTTCTGCGTGTTGGGTCATACAGTAGTCATGACAAATGTTCCTTTTTAGAATTACTTAATTAAATTTTTTATTACCGACATAGGGTCGTCTTGATGTGAGACCTGTGTGGTCACAGCGGGCACACACATTTTGAGAGTGTGCAGCTGCATGACCCTTTCAGATTACCCTGTCTGAGAGTGACATTTAAGTTACTGTTGTAACAGTATGACCAATATGTGCGCCCCGTGCCCACAAAGGATGTGACAAGCACAGACCAGCATGAGTGAAGCTGAGAGATGGGACACATACTATGTTTCTGCCCTCTTTGAACACACTGAACTGGGGTTTCTATAATGAAGAAGGTGGACAATGAGGACCAGCATGACACAGATAGTGAGAGACACATTGAGGGGTAGAGAGACACACTAGAGCGGCATGCACATGGCCATGAAGATGGGCACTGGAGAGCACAGAGATGAACTCACATGGGGGGGCTTAAAGTAAACACACAAGAAGGGCATTGAAAGGAGGATACAAGAAGGGCATGGAGAGGCAGACACATGGAGACTTGAAGAGGGGGATAGAAGAGGAGTTGGGGAAGATGGAGACATAAAGTGGAGGGCAATGAGAGGGGGACACACTATGGGGGAAGGTAGAGAGATACACAAGACAAGATCGAGAGTGATACACACAAGGGGGCACACTGTGGCTTCTGTTTGCTTGTTTGGCAGTTTAAGGTCCACTCCTGTGTTTCTCACAGGGCTTCTGAAGGCCTAAGGCTGCTCTCTACTCACCTTACATGGATGGAGTGAATAAAATGTGCCTGAAACCATGGCTGTGAGCTGTATATGCGAATAAATACATAAAAAAACACATCCCATTCTGGCAGAACTAGATAAAATAGATTAACAAAGAAAATGCACTGAAAAGCAGAGGGTCTAGCTATCTCAGTTCAACCAGGATTTAACAAGTGATACCTTTTCACATGACCTCACACACAGGCCAAGCATATTGCTTCTGATTCCTGATTATGCAGGAAGGTCAGGGATCTATTCAGACTGAAATGTAAATGAAGGCATCAAATTCAATAGGCTTTCTATATCACGTAGATCATTTCTGCTGACAGATTTCACTTTCCCTATGGTTTCCTGTTACATAAATCAGAATTTCAAATCTTGCAGGAACAATATATCCGTAGTATACATACATTCATATACACGTTTTGAAGATATTTATATACACAGTTGCTCATAGTGATGATACTTTCTTGGCTGACCGGGAATATCTAGCATTCCTGCTAATGTTTATGAGAGTACTAGAAGACCAGGAACCTGAGTTGGGACACAGGAGTAACAATGACACCAAGTGGAAGCCTGGAGTATTTCATCTTAATTTGGACTTGTCTGAAATTAAAAAAACAGAAGGGTTTAGCTCTTTCTGTATTGGTATCATTCTTATATCATTACCATAGCATTTCAAGCGTTTCATATTATTGTAGTTTCTACCTGTTACTAGTCTTAAGCTGCTATGAAATCATCTAAGTTAGAGATAGTTGAAATAATGTGATGCAATATAACAAGTATAGTTATTACAATAATTTTTATTCGTTTTAAAAAGCATATTATTTAATAACTAAAATGCCAATAATGAGTAACTTGCAAAGTTACAGATACCTCTTTATTATCATAGTTGAGTGTAAATACAACGCATTTCACTCAGTTCTTTAGTATACACTAGAAAGATTCTGTGAAGACAGTCATGGAAGCTGTGCTCTAACTAGAGAAATTGTAAATATAGAAAGCTAATTTAATGGGCCCTGCCACAATAAATACTCTCTAAATTACAGCCATGAAGGAAATGTAGTCCACAACATTGGTAGTGCCAAAGGTTGTCTACTATTTAAAAAATAACAAAATAAAAGGATACCTGACTGAATGTATCTACACTGAACAAAAATTATAAATGCAACACTTTTGTTTTTGCCCCCATTTTTCATGAGCTGAGCTCAAAGATATAAGATTGTTTCTATGTACACAAGGCATATTTCTCTCAAATATTGTTCACAAATCTGTCTAAATCTGTGTTAGTGATCACTTTGCTCTCCTTTGCCGAGATCCATCCACCTCATAGGTGTGACATATCAAGATGCTGATTAGACATCGGGGTGGTTGTAACCGACTTGAGTGGGTAAATGCTCACATTCGATGACGTCTGGCACTTTGGAGAGGTGTTCTCTTCATGGATGAATCCCGTTTTTCACTGTACAGGGCAGATGGCAGACAGCATGTATGGCATTGAGTGGGTGAGCGGTTTTCTGATGTTAACATTGTGGATCGAGTGGTCCATGGTGGTGGTGGGGTTATGGTATGGGCAGGAGTATGTTATGGACAACGGACACAGGTGCATTTTATTGATGGCATTTTGAATGCACAGAGATACCTGAGAACCATTGTTGTGCCATTCATCCACAACCATCCCCTTATGTTGCAGCTTGATATTGCACGCCCCCATGTTACAAGGATCTGTACACAATTCCTGGAAGCTGAAAACATCCCAGTTCTTGCATGGCCAGCATACTCACCGGACATGTCACCCATTGAGCATGTTTATGATGCTCTGGATCAGCGTATACGGCAGTGTGTTGCAGGTCCTGCCCATATCCAGCAACTTCGCACAGCCATTGAAGAGGAGTGGACCAACAATAAACAACCTGATAAACTCTATGTGAAGGAGATGTGTTGCACTGTGTGAGGCAAATGGTGGTCACACCAGATAGTGACTGGGTTGTGGATCCCCCCGGATATCCAATACAGTAAAACTGCACATTTTAGAGTGGCCTTTTTTTGTGGCCAGCCTAAGGCACACCTGTGCAATAATCATGCTGTCTAATCAGCATCTTGATATGCCACACATGTTAGGTGGTTGGATTATCTCGGCAAAGGAGAACAATATTTGAGAGAAATAGGCCTTTTGTGTACATAGAAAAAGTCTTAGACCTTTGAGTTCAGCTCATGAAAAATGGGGGCAAAAACAAAAGTGTTGAGTTTATAATTTTGTTTAGTGTATTTTGTAGCAAATTCTTGGAATATAATTCTACATTAGTAATGCTCTCTATAAACAGGAAATAGGTGAGTCCTTTCTTCCAACCCGGGCACTTTCCCAGAGAGTTGCTGAGTATGTGCTGTTGTATTACATCACTTATTTGCATGCTCAGTAATCTCTCATTTAAACAAATGAGAAAAACTGCACACAAACAACAAATTCAGTTGTGGCTTGTAATTTACCCCCACAAGCAATTCACATTCACTTTCCGTCACAGCAGATGTTAATGAACCTGATACTTTGTTGAGTATGAGAAAAGATCTTGCAGGGATTGATGGAGAGACTGATGTGCGGGCGATGGTGACAAAAATTCTTGCTCCTGATGGTTTTTCCTTAATACTTTCTCGTTTAAGATTCCTGCACTTTTGATGGCACTAACATACACTATTACAGAATATGTTGGAGTTACGTGAATAGCAGTGGCGTACACACAACCCATTGTGCGAAAACTGATCCGTGCCCCCCCCCCCCGCTTACTCTGTGCGGGCTGGGGCCGCAACACATGGCGGTGGGCACCCGGTCGCAGGGGTCGCATGCAGATACACATACACTTAAAGGACCACTACAGACACCTAGATCACATCAGCTCAATGAAGTGGTCTGGGTGCCAGGTCCCTCTAGTTTTAACCCTGCAGCTGAAAACATAGCAGTTTCTGAGAAACTGCTATGTTTCACTGAGGGTTAATCCAGCTTCTAGTGGCTGTCTCATTGACAGCCACTAGAGGAGCTTCCGCAATTCTCACTGTGAAAAATCACAGTGAGAAGACGCTGAACGTCCATAGGAAAGCATTGAGTAATGCTTTCCTGTGGGCGGTTTGAATGCCCTCGTGGCTCTTGCCGCGCATGCGCATTCGGAGCTGAGAGGCGGATCGGGGCGGTGAGATCCCAGTGGCGGATCCGGGGGGGGGGCAATTGCCCCCCCGAGATTCTCCCCTGCCGGCTAGTGCAGGGCTGGCATTGTCCAAGTGCCAGCCCTGCAATGTGCCTGCGGACCAGGGAAGGAGATCAGAGCTCTCCCTCCCCGGTCCGCAGGCACCGTGCTGGCAGCCGGCGAGGGAGGAAGAGAGGACCCGGGAGCTCAGTCTGCAGCTCCTCCGGGTCCTCCTCTTGCGAGCACGGAGCGTTGCCGTGGTGCTATGGGCTACAGTTCACTCCTACCACTGGGACCACCAATGAATCCCCACCGGACCACCAGGGACTAAGAAATGTCCCCCCTCCTCCCTCAATAAAGGTAAGAAGGGAGGGGGGACATAATGAATATTTATTTTATTAAATACATTTTTTTTTATTATTAAAAAGCCTCCCTCCCCTCCCCTCCTTCCTCCCCCATGCAAGCACTGCCCCATACACACACTACACACTGCCCCCATACACACACTACACACACTGCCCCCATACACACACTACACACACTCCCCCATACACACACTGCCCCCATACACACACTGCCCCACAAACACCGCCTACACACACACTGCCCCACAACACTGCCCCCATACACACACTACACACACTGCCCCCATACACACACTGCCCCACAAACAGTGCCCCCATATACTGCCCCCCATACACACACTACACACACTGCCCCCCATACACACACTGCCCCACAAACACTGCCCCCATACACACACTCCTCCAAACACACATACAGTGCCCCCCATACACACACTGCCCTAAACACACATACACTGCAAGCCTCACACACACTGCACCGCTCACACACACACGGCCCCACACATTCACTACCACCCTCACACACACACACACACACACACACACAGCACCCCTAACACATACCACTGCTCCTATGCCCTATATCGCAGCAGACCCCAGGTAAGTTGTCAAACTGTTCTTAAACGGTTTGACTACTTACTCTGGGATGGGATCCTGGCACTACTGGCACTATAACTACTACACTGAGCTGTAGTGGTTATTGTGCCTGGATTATCTCTTTAAATAATCTACAAGTGCCCCTCCCGAGATCAGGCTCTGGATCCGCCACTGAGAGATCCCCAGCTCCAAGGGAGTCCGGCGCTGGGGAAAGGTAAGTGCTTAAGACACACACACTCTCACGAACAGACGCATACACATTAGCTAACAGACACACTCTCACGAACAGACGCATACACACTAGCTAACAGACACACACATTTACTGACAGACACACACTCAGTGACAGACATACATACACACTCAGTGACAGACATACATACACACTCACTTACAAAACACACACTCACTAACAGACGCACACAAACTAACACACTCAGTAACACACACACACAACAACACACTCACTGACACTATAATACACACTAACACACACACACTAACACGAACACACACACACTAACACACGCACACTAACACTAACACACACACACTCTAACTCTAACACTAACACACAAACACACAAACTAACACACAAACACACACTAACACACACAGAACACAGCACTCAGTGCTCCATGGTGCGCCAGCCTGCCTGCCTGCCTGCCCGGTGATACCAGGGCCAGCCTCGGGGGCCCTGAGGTGGCCGGCTCCTGGGCTCCCCAGGAGAAGAGGCTGGCCACAGTGGCATACATACCCAGTATGTACGCCACTGGTGAATAGAATACATTACTGGTTTTATTAATATTATTAAAGGATCAACGTAGGCACTATAAACGTTTTGTCTCATTGGATTGGTTATAGTGCCTAGAGTCCCATGGCACTGCCCTTCCATTCAGTGTTGAACTGTTTTCAAGCAGATTAACACTGAATGAGGGTCTCCAACTACCCACAGGCCTGTCCCCACTGAAGAAATGGCTAAGGTAGATATTATATACTTCCTCCTATCCATGCCAATTCAAACCAGCAGTGGGTGGCAGTGATAGGCTGAAAGAGGTCAGCTAACTCTTTGCCAATCACCACTACCCATTGCTGCTTGGGCTAACGCTTTCTCATTATCCTGACACACAGAGGGGATGGGCTTCTGGGAACTCATGTTTAGCATTCAACTATTTGAAAATGTTTGAACACTGAACAAAAGTATGGTGCCAGGGGTCTCCTACAAAGAGGTTGTAGTTGTGTTTGACGTCATCATGCTGGGCATCATGATTCAACATGACAGCCTTTAAAACCCCAAGGCAATCAAGGGGAAATGCCTCTAGCAGCTGTCTGGTTAACAACCAATAGAGGCATTCTTATTGACAAATGTAACAACTGCAGTTTCTAACAAACGGTAATGCTTACATTTGTCAGACTGCAGGGCAGCATTTATGCACTTTGGTGAGCTGTCTGTTTTCGTAAATAAATACTACAGTCTGGGACATTGTGAAATTTGTATAAAATGTGAATTTCTGTAAAACAGTCTGTTCTTTATTTGGAATATAAATCTTAGATGCGTTCTATTAAATGCAGTCTATTACTACAAACAACTTGCGTTTTTCTGGCAAAGGGTACATAAACTGTACTACACTGCAGAATCTAAATGGAGCATTGATTTGCAGAAGAGCTGGAAGGACATGTTAGGTGATTTCCTAACTAAATGAAAATGTAATTTAGAAGAAGATCCAAATGTACACATATGTTATTATTATTGGGAACTCCTGATTGTTGTGACTACATCTTCTATAGTAAAGGGAGTATAGACATAATGCTGACAAAGCATCGAGGAAGATGTACTGAAGCTCTCAACATTTTGGAGGTTGCCTACCCTATTTTGATCTGCTACACAATAGACCACAATAACCGAACCGGAAGCATAGATGATTTGGAGAGTTTTTCCAATTCAGCTATTTTGACCTTAAATTTGAAATTAACTTTGAATTCCAACAACTCTTACATGACTGAATAACCTAGTGTGGGTTTCATAGCTTTATGACTCTGTTATAAATCTACTTTTGTGAAAAGGAACAGAGGGGTTTGAATACAAAAACCTTTCTTGCTGGAGATTTGGGTTGAGACTTTATGTATGCCAGTATGAATGAATGTATGTCTGTGTATGTATGTGTATGTCCTCATGCATGTGTCTGTATGTATGTATGTTAGTATGTGTCTATCCGTCACTATGCATGCCTATGTGTCTGTATATGTGTGTATGTCTCAGTATGTGTGTGTGTCAGTATGTATGCCTATATGCGTGTATGTCTGTTTCAGTATGTGTGTCTGTTAGTATGTATCTGTGTCCTTTTGTATCAGTGTGTGTTTTTGTGTCTGTGTGTGTATTCCTGTGGGCGGGATTTGGAGGCGGACCATGTGGGCAGGACTGGAGGCGGGCCCCAGGGGGCCCAGACCCTGAGCTGAGGTAGGGGCCCCAAAAGCAGGCTGTTGTGGTTATGGTATTTGGAATGTTACTTTAAAAATTCAGTAGTGATTTTTCAGTCTAGTGGTGAATTTGAAAAAATATTTCTCAGACAAGGGATCACTAACAGACACAGTATCACTACAAAAGTTGTAGGAATTATTCACTCAAACCAAGAACCAAGGACATCAAATAAAACATTTTCTTAATTATTAACTGTTCCCAGCCTCCCGATTCCAAAGCTGTATGATTTTGCAGCAAGTTCAAAGAATTTTATTTGCTAATAGAAAACAATCCAAGCTGATGTTTCCAGTGTTGGGAATATGTAACAGACATTAGGGATACATTTTTACTCTAGAGAAAGCTGTCCTGTTCTGTGAATTATTACTGAAAGTATTTATAATATTCCAGATGTTTGAAAGAAGTAAAAAAATAAATAATAATTAAAAAAAAAGTATCAAAGCTTGAGGCATTCTTTCTACAACTGGACATATTTTTGGTGCTTTGTTTCTTTTTTATTTTATTTTTGTCAATTCGGTTGTTTTTATATATGTTCCTATTGCCTCATTGATTATATTGTATGGCTTGGATTTAAATAACAAGTCAAAAGAAAAAAATATATAATAGTGTGGTTCATGCAGTATTTTTTTTTTTTAAACTCTGATACACTTCCTAGGCTGTAACATTCTGCAGGACTTAACGGATTGACCTTCACCGTTGTAAGTAGCAATACACAGTAACAAAGTGTTCAATGCTTCACAAGGTTCTATTTTATTTAAAAACAAACATTTATTTTAATTTATTTTAAAACATTCTTTAATATAAAAAGCAGACAATGCAGAAAGACTCACATTATCTCTGTGAAAATGCCACAGCGGAGAAAAACTACACGTTTTGCGTAAACATACTTAATCAAGCTCAAAAAGTACATTTACATGAAACGCATGATGTATTGAAGAATATTTTCAAACTAGTTGAAATAAATGTATGTTTTTTAAAGGACCACTATAGTGCCAGGAAAACATACTCGTTTTCCTGGCACTATAGTGCCCTGAGGGTGCCCCTACTCCCCGGGCTCTGGGGAGAGGAAAGGGGTTAAAACTTACCTTTCTCCAGCGCCGGGCAGGGAGCTCTCCGCCTTCGATCCTCCTCCTGGGCTGAATGCGCACGCGCGGCAAGAGCTGCGCGCGCATTCAGCCGGTCTCATAGGAAAGCATTTACAATGCTTTCCTATGGACGCTTGCGTGTTCTCACAGTGATTTTCACAGTGAGAATCACGCAAGCGCCTCTAGTGGCTGTCAATGAGACAGCCACTAGAGGATTTGAGGGATGGATTAACCTTATCATAAACATAACAGTTTCTCTGAAACTGCTATGTTTATAAAAAAAATGGGTTAACCGTAGCTGGACCTGGCACCCAGACCACTTCATTAAGCTGACGTGGTCTGGGTACCTAGAGTGGTCCTTTAATGAAAAAATACCTTGTGAAGCATCAGAAACCTCCTTATTGTTACTATATTAAATAAGTAGTACCTTAGGGCAAGACTGGGGAAAAAATTCAGTTAGGACTTTTAAAGGCAGAACAGGATAAGGCAGGGACAGAGACAGGTTTGGTGTGTCATTCACCCCTGCCCCTCAAATTAGACATGTTAGTTTTGGGCTCCTCCAGGACAGCATGCAGAGAGCCCTGCTAAAGAGCTTTGGTACTATCACATAGGGAAAATACCTTTTTTTATGCTAAAGTACTTTAAATGACACACTTGTAGTAACACTATAGTATTACTCAGCAATGGAACTTTCATTTTTACTTTAAACATAAAAGCAAACAAAATGTCTGTGTATATATATCCATTTGTGGGTCAAAACGTTGCAGTGTACCTTCTGTCCTAATACATTTGCCTGAAGCTGTTGGAGTGCCTGGACCTCTTTTCCATCTCTGGTATCTACAGTTGATGGGATTCTCCTGGTAAATGATCCAGTTTAGCACCTTTGCTTTTTGTGGATTGAGTGCGATTCCTATGAATACATTGTATATATATAGTTAATACAATGCTAAACAAAAATCTGCACACCAGTCAAGCCATAAGACTTGCTTTTCCCACAGAAATCCCAAATCAGCAGTGATGTTACAACCGCAAAGGATTCTGGGTGGGCATATGCAAATTAGTTTAACAAAGAATCACATTTTTGCCTCATTCCATTTTAAACATGGATTCCTTTTAATTTGTGTTTGCAGTATACAACTGCTTGGAACACAATTTAGGATAAGATGCAAAACCAGTGAACCACTCATGGACAGCTGTTTCGTTGTTAATGCAACTCTTCAGCATGAGGTTGGTTACTGGTTTGCTTAGTAAGGCTTGGTAGTGCTTGGGAAGCAAAATTCAATAAGGTTATGGTGGGGAAAAATTGTGATTGAAAACCCCTTCCACCTGAAGTATGTGGATAGTTAATACAATGCTAAACAAAAATCTGCACACCAGTCAAGCCATAAGACTTGCTTTTCCCACAGAAATCCCAAATCAGCAGTGATGTTACAACCGCAAAGGATTCTGGGTGGGCATATGCAAATTAGTTTAACAAAGAATCACATTTTTGCCTCATATATATATATATCTCTATTAAAAAAATACACAATAGGGAGAGGGGAATGATAAATTGAATTGGAGTGTACAATGGGATTGTAGCAGGAAAATTAGTTCTACAACAACCACCGGTAATATGGGGTGACTACTTTATAGTATAGAAGTTATATACCAAATATGAGTAATGAGTTCTCAGATACTCTTACAGGAAATGTCCACAGAACCAAAACCTTTATTCAATAAACAGTAACCACTGATACCAGGCTGCCCACTCTGTCACAAAGTTAGGAGGTTTGTAAAAGTAATGTGATTTTAGTATTTATAGGTGTGAGTAATGCAGTGCAAGTGTAAGTGAAAACACACTTCCTTAATACTTCTTTATATAAGGAAAACATAATTGCCCCATGGTGCATTGGGCAGGCTGGTGTATGTGCAGTGAAATGCCAAATGAGCACATGTGCAACGCTGGAATTGTTTCCATAGTGTCGTATTTGCATGGGGTGTGCTTTGGGTGTATAAATGTAAATTAAAAATAAAAAAAAATATTGAGAATTTAAAAATACATAGCACAATCCCTTGCTAACAGTGAAGACAGTTTTGCTGGAATCAAAATATATATTTAACCAGACAAAGCATATGGCCATGACAAGTTACTTATTAAACAATATTTAATTAAGAGCATGTTCAATAAATAAAACGACATGAAGCTGATGGACAAATTCCTACGTGAAAGAGCAGGACTATCCGTCAAACATTAATCATTAGCGACCAGTAAAACATGTATTAATTCATGCAAACAAGCTAAAAAAATTAAAAAGCATGTGCAAGATAAAAAAAAAAGTAAATCATTCCCTTCCTGACATGGGATTAGACAAATCTCATGGCAGGTCTGGCAAGTCGTCAATCATGAAGGGGTTAAGTTGATTTTTTTTTTTTATGTGCTTAAAGACTTTTTCTAGTAAGAATTAACTATTGGTGCTCTGGAAAACAGTGATTACTCCACAAATTATTTTATTTGTAATAACAGGAGAAAAAAACCATAATCCAAATATTCATATGCAGAAACGTGCTGCTTGAGTTGACACTTAGATGCTACTTTAGGGTGGCTCCTAATTAGTATTTGCTAATGAAACAACTCCCCCACAGTGGTTCTGCTTGTTAAATTAGGCCTTCTGTGTTCCTTTCAGAAGGCTGCAACAAAGGGAACAAGAAATAAACAGAAACCTATAAAACAGAAAGAGGGATCGGGAACAAGAAAAATTCTCAAAGAATTGGCAGAATACGAATGCCACTGATGACAAAAGGCAGGGTTCTGCTGACATAGGACAAGGACATATCCATGTTCTGTGTCCATCAAGACAATAGAAGACCATAGTTACATAGTTACATAGCTGAAAAGAGACTTGCGTCCATCAAGTTCAGCCTACCTCACATTTGTTTTTTGCTGTTGAAGGCAAAAAAAACCCAGTTTGAAGCACAATTTTGTAACAAGCTAGGAAAAAAATTCCTTCTTGACCCCAGAATGGCAGTCAGATTTATCCTTGGATCAAGCAGTTATTACCCTACATTGAATACCCTACCATAAATAAAGAATTGTAGCTCCCGGCTCTACAAGAAGCTGTGCCCGGCTGACCCCAGGTAAGTTGTTAAACTATCCATAAACGGTGTGACTACTTATCCTGGCAGGGTTCCATGGCACTTCTGGCACCATAACCACAACACTGAGTTTAACCCCAAAAAAGTAAGATGGGACCACTGCTGGATTACCCTCCCCCAATATCCCATTACTTCTTACCATTATATAGGAGCTGGGATAGGTGGGAGATTTTAATGTACTGACCAAGTCAATGTAAAACAGAGAGGGTTTGGGTGGGGTACATATTCTTGTACAAGAGTCCCCATGTACAGGAATTTGTCGGTCAAGCTGCAAGGCATTAATTTAAAAAATAGTCTTGAAGGATAAGGAACAATTTGCTCCTCTATGTAAAGTGTAGATAGTGATAAAGTATTCATGGAACAACGGAAAAAAAAGAACAAGAAAAACGAGATTTCAATGGGATTGTAATTGAATCAACAAGGGATTACAGTGAAGATAAAAAGTATTCTTAACAAATTTATGGATACAACAGTCTAAGAGGAATTTTATCTAGGCCACGGAAGGGCCAAATAAGGCAAATGTGATAAAATAAGAGGGAAACTGAGTAATAAATAAATATATTCTGAAGGATCAAGCAACGACTAAATGCACCTGAAACCAAATCTATAAATAGTTATGTTTTGCAAACTATTATATCTATAACAAAGTTATCACCAAGCACAACCAAGCCTTACTCATAGAAGTGACAGTAGAGTATGTCTGACTAACCTATTCTGGTTATACATTGAGGTTAAAGCTATACTGTAGGCTTCAAAACAACTTTAGTTTATTGAAGCAGTTTGAATGTACAGTATTTCACAAAAGTGAGTACACTCACATTTTTGTAAATATTTTATTATATCTTTTCTTGTGACAACACTGAAGAAATGAAACTCTGCTACAATGTTAAGTAGTAAGTATACAGCCTGTATAACAATGTAAATTTGCTGTCCCCAGGGCTGCCATCAGAAATTTGAGGGCCCCTGACACGACTCAAAGTGTGTTGTGGTTTTAGTGTGTGTATGGTGTATGCAGTGTGAGTGTGTGTTGTGGTTTTAGTGTGTGTATGCAGTGTGTGTGTTGTGGTTTTAGTGTATGTAAATGTGGGGGCTGTATGTAAAATAGGGGGCTGCATTGGGAGGTGGGGGTAGGAGGGGAGCCTTTTTGGTGGTATTTAATTCCCCCTCCCTGCTTCTTACCTGGCCAGGGAGGGGGGAGATTGCATCCCTGCTGGTCTGGTGGAGGGTGCCAGCCTCTTTAGAATGTAGACGGGGACCAGCCAGCACATCTTAATTTTCCATCACCTCCTGCCTGTAACTCTCGCAAGCTGTGCCTGTTTGCCACGCGGAGCGTTGCCATGGTAACCCGTGACAACGCTCTGCCGGCCGTGGAGCTCGCGAGAGTTACAGACAGGAGGTGCTTTTCTTTATTTTTTTATCTTCCATTATTTATCTTCATTTATTGTGTGCTGCCTACACTCTTTTACTAATATATCTCCTGCGGCTTGCTAGCGCTGACCCTTATTTGACTTTTTTGTTGGAAATGTTAGCCCACAGCTTTATTAATTATTAATTAAGGTATAACCCCCATAGCCCCTTAAGGACACAACTTCTAGAATAAAAGGGAATCATGACGGAAAGGGGATACATAACATACACCTGGCAATGAGCCCACACAATTATAACAATAAGTCATATAAATAACAGATAACACATAACCTGGCCGTCCAAACGGCCATATTTCCACCAGATTAAATTGTAGTGGTGTGCCGAGACACCCCATACTCTCCCATGTTCGGAGCCACCGACGAGCTCGAACCTACAAACCAAGCGTAACACTGTCTAATCCACACTAAACCTAAGCATGCCCACTTCCTACTCCATCTACCCCCCGATTTAACCTAACCATTAGGCCCACTGCCCTAGCTGTGCTGTTCCAGGGGCTACATTCCCTGAAATATCCAGAGTAATGGCACCAGTTCAATATACAGCTTTTAAAGTTATCATATAGTGAACAGGATATTTTTAAATTAGCACGATGATAACGTCTTTATGATACTGCAGCTTTGTAAGGTATATGAGGCTACTGGTAATTTAAAGATATTTACACACAAGTTTAGTGGCAAATGGGTTGGTATAAGTGTTAGAATATAAATTTATATTTAAGCAGATAGGTATATTAAATGGAAATTGGACATCCCTAAAGCATTTCAGCTTTAGATCCCTTACAGTATATGGAATTTATTGTGTATCTCTCAGTGAGTACTGCACTCCTTTGTGCAATAAAAACTCAGTAGAGATGGAATCGCCTGGCACCAACACACACCCAGAATGAAAATAAATCACCTTAATGTAATGCAGAGGTCTCTGACACTGTCATAATGTTTTACATTGTTTTAAACTACACCAAATTCCTGCAGCTGATTAATACAAGTAATACGATACAATTCTAAAGAGATGTATTAACATGCCTTCAAATAACCACAGAGTGATCCTGCGACGCAGTCTACCCACAACTATTCATTTAAAAAAAAAAAACCTGAGTGCCAAGAAGCTAGCTCGTTATTATAACAAAGCTAATTATGCTTTCAGTAAGTAGGTGAACTTGTTTATGCATGTTTTTAGTTAAAGGGCTACAGTCATTCCTCTGGAATTTATACAGTTGAACAAAATATTGAACCTATAACTTGTGTTAACTTTTCATGATCTTTGTTTCCTTTTAAATTTATTTAAGAAATAATCAGCTCAGTGTAGGCACAGACTGTGCAATAATTACAGATAAAAAGTAGAAATAAATAATGGACAGAATTTGTAACAATGATTTTCTGGGTACCAAGAGGTGCCCATGTGTAGGATAAAAGATGTGCATTTCTACATTTTATTTTATTTTTCACACTTCACACATTTGTACTTGGCTGTAGAAAGAGATAAGTAAACATAATACTAAAATTCATAACAGTTCCCATTTAAATAAGGGAATTTTCAGAATAAATTGACCCATCTCCTTTATTTACCATAAATTTCTGTCTGTATGGTGTGTTAACTTTTTTTTTTTTTTTTAAACGGCTTAAGAATATTAAAGATGCTTTTTTATAATACGTTTTAATATACCACAGGTTGACCACATTATGTTCTTTAGTAACAGCTGGAAAAATGCTTGTTGACTATCTCCCTGGCATAGAAGAATGTAAGAACCAGTTGGCCAACCTACTCTCATGGTCACTTTATTACATGCATCTGTTTGTTCATATAGAAAGTCAATCACTGTCAATCATGTGATTGCAACAAGCTACACAGAAAATGCAGTCATAGTCGAAAGGTTTAGTTGTCATTCGGCCAAACAGTATAACAAGAACAATATATGGTCTAAGCAGGTTTGACATGACCCTCAGTGGCTCCAGTATCTCAGACAGTTGACCTCTTCCAATTTTACGCTCCCTGGTTTTTATAATTTACAGAGCATGGTTTAATAAATAAAAAACAACCAATGACTGTCAATTTAGAGGCTTAAAAACACAGTGTCAGTGATAAAAGGTCAGAGGGTACTAGAAAGACTCATTCAAGTTGACATAAAGGCTACAAATTAACGGGTGAAGACTGTAAAAATGGTACCTGTTTTAAAAGAAAAACCTGCGACTTCTGTTGACACATTCAAGTGTAATGTCAAAGGCCAAAACAATCTGTGGTTCCATCCTACTTCACTTCTCAGGTATAGTTTTGGTGGTATAATGTGGAGGGTAGTATTTATTTGCAATGCATTATACTTAAGACCACACTAGATCTCTTTTAAGTTAACAGTGTACCTAAGTATTGCTGAAACTGTTATACATGCCTCTACGACCACAATTTAGTCATTTTGTGAGCGCCATGATTATAGGACAACCCCATAGGAAAGCATTGAATCGATGCTTTCCTTTTGGGTTTTAGCTGATGCTGGATGCCCTCATGTAGAGCATGAGGACTTCCAGCGTCAGTTAGGTGACTAAAAGTTTCCTAACGACCCGGAAGTGCCTATAGTGGCTGTCTGGTAAGGTAAGCATTATTCATTCCTATGGAGTTGTTATGGTGCCCAGAGAGTTCCATTAAAAAAAGCAATAATCATGGAAAATAAATCAATATAAATTAAATAACCAAAATTTAAATTAAATCATGGAAAATAATCAAAATAAACAAATATAAAAGTTATCATAGAAAGTAAATCAAACTAGGCTAAATAACTAATATAAAAAAAAAAAAATAATCATGGAAAATTAAATTAAACAAAACAGCTGATATAAAGAGGTCACAATAACCAAAGGGATATTTCCGGATCTCTACGTTAATATTTTGGCTGCTCCCTACTCGATGGACTAAGAGAATGCAGTGCTTCACTTCACTTTGAATGCCAATTTTTGTAGCTGGGAGATGCACTGGGAGTTAGGACAGAGGACCACCTAATGCTTACCTTTGACCCTGGAGACTGAGGTCTTGATGCTTTGTCTCCAGATTTTTTCACTGGCAGATTTCAGGTTCCTTCATCTCCAGTTTTTGTGTGGGGCGCAAAGAATGATCTCCCCTGCTGGTATAGAATGCTGGCACCTCTGGCAGAGCAGCGGATAGGCTGCAAGTTTCTTGACTTTGATGAGTTGTCGGAAACCGGAGAGACATTTGGAATCTGCTTTTATGTTGCAAGGGGACTTTGGTGGAGTGTTGGAGGCAGTGACTGTGCAAGGATCCCCCCTCCAAAAATGCATCTTCACCTGTGTGTCCCTTAACTCCACTCTTGAATTTATTACCCCATTTTTGTTATCTCTTTCTTCCCTTCCCCATCTCCTCTGTCTTTTTCTCTCAAGAGCCCCTCTGTGTCTCATTGTCCCCCCAGCCAATGTATGTCTCTTTTTTATTACTTCCCTAGCCCCGGTCTGTCCCTTTTGCCCCTTCCCCAGCCCATCTGTATTTTTTTTTTGTACCCCCTTGATCCTCATACCGGCCTGGGCCCCTTTTTACAGTCCCCAGGGTACTGGGCTCTCTCAGGGGACAGACGCCTTACCATTTTGACAACTCTCTTCTCACCTTCTACGCGGACCTCTCGGGGAGCACCCTAGAATGGCGGAAAACGATGCAGCCCTTCACCACGTTCCTGCGAGTGCAGGGTATCACATACAGATGGAAAATGGCCCACACGCTGATGGTCACCCAGAGGCGACGCTGGTGAAGTTGGGCCTCCCACAGGACTCACTCACAAACAGGCAAATGCAAGTGGGGGCCCAACCCTACACCTGGGATCCAGTTGGCACAGTCCCATTCGTACCCAGGAGGCCACCAGCGGACACAAATGCGGCAGCCACCATGTGAACTCCCACTGCAGGTCTACAGTGCTAGACCGTTCATACTATACTTACTATTAACTGGTTCGAGCTGAAGCCTCACTGGACGTTGTTCTATATTCCCTAAAGCTGATACCAAGATTATTTCAGTTTATGTTATTTTGTTAAGCTAATATGTACACACTTGTATCCTGTGCCTCACCACTAGACCTCTCACTCACACGGCCGCCACCACAGAGGGGATAGGGCAGGGGATATGGGCACAGAGTTCTGGCCACATGTACCCCCCTGGCGCTCTCCATGCACTCTACCCCCCACCAGAAGGACATGATTTATACATCAAGGGCAGCGCTCTCACAGGACAGGGGATAACTGGCCCTATATTGATAATTTGATGCATGAGCTCCCAGACCCCAGAAACCATACTGCCCTCTCCCACACTATAACTACACATTAGACCTCCAACCAATGGCTTTTGGCAGGCCTTCTCCCCATTCCTTCTCCCCCCCCCCCCATCAGGTTCGAGGGAACACATATGGTTATCGAGACATACACCAGAGCCGAAACCTACACCTCCACTGCTGGTTGGTCAGAGACCACACAACCAAGTCACTGACTGAGTGCAGCATGCAGCTTATCTATTGCAACTCATTGCCACGCACGTCAGGCACACAGCTATTGTTTAACCACAATATCTTGAAAATTGTGCAACTGTTCATAGAAATACCTCTAACAATGTTTTTTTAAGTAATGACTTACTCTTCATACTGTTTATATACGATGAGAAAATTGCTGAATTAACTTGTTTAAAAAAAAAAAAAAGCAACAATTTCTCTTTAACAAAATGTCACTGCATCAACTCATGTAACCTATCGTATGTCTTACCTTCAACATCTATCTGACAATGCGCTTCCAAAATAAAGAATTTAAATAAATAAAGTGGCTGCATTCAAAATAAAATATGATAAAATGCTACATTGGGCTGACGTTACTAATAAAATACACCACATTAAGAAATTTCCGCTATTATGTTATGGTGTAAAATTAACAAATAGGTAAGAAAACTAACACTATTCTTGAAGGGATTATCCATCCATTTCTTCACCTGTGTGTCTAACCCCAAATAATTGCCTTTCTAAAAAATACTGTACTGTTGATCTCATTCATCTATAAACTGCAAAATTACTTTGTGTGTCATATGCAATAAATCATAGCCCATAACCTATAGCTTTGATATGTTTATTAGGTAGAGATACTCTTTTGCATTTGGAATTAGATTTTCTTGAATGTGTTCCTTATCCGCCCCCTTGGGATTTGTTTTTTTTTTTAACTTGGTTGAATCAGACTTTCCATGCGGATTAATTGCTAGGCTAAGAGAAATCTAAATGCTAAATATACCAAAAAAAAAAAAAAAAAAAGGATAAACTTGTCTAAAAATAGATCTCAGGAATTCTAAAATGAAAGTAAAGTAAGTGAACGAAGTTTGGAGAAGTTGTAGTTTGCATCGCTGTTACAACCAGATACTGAGCTGGATAAATCCCCTTCAGTGGGCTGTCTATTAGTGGAACACGCAGGTTAGGGATTTATTTCTAAACATGGAGTTGCAAAAACAAATAGATTTTTGTATAAACTTTACAAATTATTTAATGTATGATATAGTGATGTCCCGAACGGTTCCCCGCGGACTCATCATTGAGTAAACTTTGACCCTGTACCTCACAGTCAGCAGACACATTCCAGCCAATCAGCAGCAGACCCTCCCTCCCAGACCCTCCCTCCTCCTGGACAGCATCCATTTTGAAGCTGCATTCTTAGTGAGCTGTCCAGGAGGTGGGAGGGTCTGGGAGGGTCTGCTGCTGATTGGCTGGAATGTGTTTGCTGACTGTGAGGTACAGGGTCAAAGTTTACTCAATGATGAGTCCGTGGCCAACCGTTCGGGACATCACTAGTATGATATATTTAGTTTTTATGTATGATTTTTTTTTATATTTTTGGGATATTGCATGTGAAAGGCTGCATGTGGGGTTGTGTGCATGTATGTGGATTGTTAGTGGTGTTGAGTTTGTGAGGAATGTGTGTATGTTTGTGCATGGGCTTTTCATATTATTTGTATGAGGGGAGGGTTATTCTGCATTTCTGTGTATATCTAGCAGTGGCCCTAGCAGCCTTGAGTGCCATGCAAAGACACCTCGAGTGCCATGCATGGCACACGTGCCACAGGCTGCCTATCCCTGAACTAGAGCCACTACTTTAATGGGAGACTATAGGTACCCAGACCACTTCAGCTCATTAAAGTGTCCCTCTCCCACTTAGTCTTGCAATGTAAACCATTTAAAGACTGCCTTCAGTGGCCGGCAGAAACAGTATACCCTGCAAGTTCCGCATGAATGCTCCGGCCTTCCACCAAAGAGGCGCCCCGTGTAAGGGATGGACAACACTTGAGTGCAGGGTATACTGTTTCTGCCTTCAGTGGCTGTCTACCAGACAGCCACTAGAGGTGCTACCGGGAGTTTACCAGTCTCTGGATTGCCTAAATTCTTTCTTATGGGGAGGGTCTAATACACACACTATGGATGTGCATTAGGTCTCCCCATCGAGAACGCAGCACCTCAAGAGGCAGAGCTCTGAGGGATATCAGCGCTGGAATCTGGCAGGTAAATAAAACTGATCTTTAACCATTTATGTGCAATGGGGGTAGGGGGGAACCAGAGGGCACTATAGTATTAGGAATGCAGATTTGTTTTCCTAACACTATAGAAATCCAATTAAACTATAGTGGTTCTGCTGACCATAGTGTTCCTTTAAACCAAGCATGTCAAACTCGCAGCTCATGGGCCGCAGGCAGCCCACAATTAATATCTCTATTAATATTAATAGGCACAGTAAGCACCTGCTCTCCCCACATTGCAGGTGCCTACTCTGCTAAACCTTACCCTGCCGGGGAGGAGAAGTTGCTGGCGGCAGCGAGGGAGCTCAGTCTTCCTACTCCTCACTGCGCGTGCACGCGCCCTCTGAAGTGATGCCTGGTGCCGAAATATTCTGGCACCAGACATCGTGTAAGGGAGCAGTGAGGAGCAGGAAGACTGAGCTCCCGAGAGAAGATCCCCACATAGCCCAGGGAGAGGCCCCACACGAGCTCCCAAAGGTAGGGAATAAAAAATTTGAGTATGTGCAAAAATGTGGAAATGTGTTTGTGTGTCAGTGAGTTGCCCGTCAGTGTGTGTCTGACAGAGTTAGTGTGTCTGTCGGTGAGTGTGTGTGTCGGTGTCTGTGTGTCAGTGAATGTGTCTGTTAGTGAGTGTGTGCTTGTCTGTCAGTGTGTGTTGGTCAGTTTTGCGATGGCCGTGGCTGGACAGTGGAGGAGCTGGAGGTACGCAACGCCACGTCACATTCCGATGAGACGTCAACGTGCTCCACCATCACAGGTTTTCAAGAAGTAGCGGGAGGATCTGCTTTGGCACAGGGTGCGGACGGCGCATTTGGGGGTATACCAGAGGCTGGACTCCAGATTTGCATACTGGCAGCGGCAATGTAAGTAGAGTCTGCTTGTTGGCCAATATTGTTTTTTTGGGGTTTTTTTTTTAAACAAGGGCCAGGGTTTACTAGGAATTGGTATAGAGGCAGGGACTAGGGATTAGTAGAAGGGGATGCTGGCTTTTGTTTACACTGTACTTTTCAGAACAAACCTAAGTTTCAATGAATATTTTAGTTTTTCTTTT
Organism: Pelobates cultripes; assembly: GCA_933207985.1. NCBI lineage: Eukaryota > Metazoa > Chordata > Amphibia > Anura > Pelobatidae > Pelobates > Pelobates cultripes. Next base: position 31,867,364 of record OW240921.1, on the reverse strand, counting down.
TTTTTTGCGGCCCACATAAACTTAAACCCTGTTTATTTGGCCAGTGCTAGACTTTGAGTTTGACGTGCTTGCTTTAACCAGTAAACCAGTCATTTTAGCTTTTTTTTTTTTTTTAAATAGGACATCACTTTATATTTGCGCTATGCCGAGTTCAGTTTTAAAGCATAAATGTTCCAGAATGTTTTCCTGTATCCTGTTTATTCATCACCAGTTTAGATTGTTGGAAGCATTGCATCATTAGTTCGTATTTGCTTTATTTTAGGAAATGTATGTCACAAAATGACAATTGCGACATATGAAATGGTATAAAAACCTACATTAAGGTTCCCTGAAGGTATCTAAGCTAAGGACCAAGAAGAAGGTAAAGGAATCCTAGGTCATAGCTATGGAACCTAAGAAGGATCCACTATGGAGACAATCCTCATTCCAATAATCCTGACAGTGTAGGTAACTATCGATCCTTCCAATTTAGAGAATGTCAGTTGTGTGAACAATGTCTTACAGGATACAGATAAGTAAAAAAAACTTGATTAGCATAAGACAGATACGGAACTGCATCACAGGAAAAGAGAAAATATCTGAGTTTTGGACCTGACAGTCCTTGCTCATAGATATAAATCTATCTGGAGGTCTCCGCTATGGATGATGTATTTAGGATTGGTAATCTCTGCAAGGGTGACCGGTTAGGCACAGTGATTATTAGGAGTGATAATTATTCTGTACATTATATCTACATTGGACCTGGGATTGGTTCTTTGTGGTATCTTTTAAAAGTTTTTGATTGTATATATTTATACATTTTGTTTTCAAATTACAGAGCAGTCAACATGAGAATACCATGCCAAAAAAATGTAATCTAACTTTGCTAAAAGAGGAATCTTTTCGGACTGAATTTGCATTGTGGGAAAAGCCCTTAAGAGGGTTTTCCCATAATATGCAATTTCAGTTGAGAGCTCGGACAGGTAAGTCACACTTATCTCAAAACTTGCGTGGGTATTCGAGCACCATGGATGGCACAGGGGTATACTATGCCCCTTCTCACTTTATTATTTAGAGACCCATTGTGCAGGCACAGTGGTCGACAGTGATCTTTCCACCTTCCGTTCTTTAATCTTAAACCCCACACCATGCACACAAGTGGTGTATAGGGGATACCTGTACCAGGTCCCCACATAATGTTAGTAGGCATAGCTGCCCAACTGCCTAGTAGCTAGTCTATCACAACAAGCAGCCACTGGCTGCTTGCTGTTTAGCATGCATTCTGTCCGCTTGCGGCATGGAAAGTAGGTTCATGGGGGAGTTTTAAAAATGTTATTGTATTAACACTTTTATCAGACAAGCATCTGACCAATTATCAACAGGGCCGGCGCGTCCTATTGGCGACTTAGGCATTTGCCTTTGGCGCACTGGCCTGGGGGGGGGGGGCGGCACAACATTTGATTGACCCGGCAGCAGGGCCAACGCGTCCTATAGACGACTTAGGCAGTTTCCTAGGGCACACTGGCCCGGGGGGCGGGGAGGGTGCAAGATTTGAGTGACCCGGCAATTTGGAATCATCTAGTTATAGTCTGACCTATCAAGTAACCATTCTGCATGTTAATTTAATGGGTATTCCCATGACCCTGCCAAAAACCACATTCATCAATGTTTGGGAAGAGGAGAGACCACTAAGGGACATATGTGGGGGAGGAGAGCCCACTAAGCAAAAGATGGGAGAACTCTAAGGGACGGGGGGGCACTAAGGGTCAAGGGAGAGCATTTAGAAGGGGCAGGGGAGAGCAATAATATAGCAATAGCAATTTAGGGATTTAAGGGCATGACTATCTTGTGGTCTCCATAGCATTACCCTTCACCCCTCAACAAATAAGGAGAAGGCTAGGGTAAGGTCCCCACATTTTTTTCTTTGTTTTAATGTCCATTAATGAGCATTCCAGCGCACTCAAACATCAGAGTGGGGAGAACACTAAAGGACAGGGGGGCAGGGGAGAACACTAAAGGACAGGAAAGATCAGTAAGGGACAGGAGGGGATGAGAGAGCACTAAGGGATAGGAGGGAATGGGAGATCACTAAAGGACAGGATGGAAGGGGGGACACACACGAAGGGAAGGGAGGGGAGACCTCTAAGAGACAGGGGGAGAAGAGGGGATGAGACCACTAAGGGATGGTGTGAGTGAAAGAGATCATTAAGGGTCTCACACACAGACACACCAAAACATACAATGCATCCTACACTCACACAGAAACACACCATGCTTCCCTTACACACACAGAAACACACAATGCATCCATTACACACACACAATGCATCCCTCACACATACACACACAGAGGCACACAATGCATCCCTTACACACACAAAGCATCTCTTACACACACTGCATTACATACATATGCAGAAACACACATCTTGCAACACAGATTCACACAATATATATCTTACACACACCCCCACCCCCAAAAAAACACTGCATCCTCTGTACACACACACACACTACATCCCTGACACACAACATCATCTACAATAACACATAGCCTACACACATATACTCCACTCCCTGTGAGCAAACTCATGGGTGGGCTTTGAAGGCATAAGGCTTTTTGGCGGGCCTTGTAGGCATACTCATGATCAGGCCCTGTAAGGGGCCCAAAAAAAATAGAACTGGTTCCTCTTCATTGATTTTTGTGAGCACTACCTCCAGAGAGCCTGTTTTAACACCAGACCGGTGGAGCCAAACTGCAGCCTGAGCCCATCATCATCTTGTCCTCATCTGCTGATAAATAGACAATTCAGTATATTATTAGTGGCACTAATCTCTAATTTACCTCATATTAAAGGGACACTATAGTCACCAGAACCACTACAGCTTAATGAAGTGGTTCTGGTGTCTATAGCATGTCCCTGCAGGCTTTTTAGTGTAAACACACTGCCTTTTCAGAGAAAAGACACTGAGTGCAGTGCTGGCGTTTGGCTCATATGGCAGATTATATAGGTGGGCAGAGCATATGGGGGGCGGCAAATTTGTGTTTGCCTAGGGCGGCAAAAATCCTTGCACCAACACTGATTATCAAGATTGGCTGCTAGAATTTCTTCTCGCATTAAATCCACTTACAATTCGAAAAATAATACCAGCTGAAACAAATTGATATTCATTGACCATTTACAGCTAACAAAATGGAATCAATGCCAGATTGTGATCATTTGAAAAGTTCATGCAAACGTATTGAGCTATATTTGAGAAATGGAAGGTAAATCAGCCGGACTTACCCAACTTTGTTAGTGTTTTTCTACACCAGGTATCTGACTCCGCTCCTGTAGGTGAATCTACCTTCTGCATCTACTGAGGATTTTGCATTTGGACATGTACCTCCTGTTGATCCTGCAGGTAGACCTGCAACCCGTATGGAACCTGCAGCTTGTCCTGTACTTCATGGTGAAGTCTTGCTCTTCATGGAGAACCTACACCTGATAGGAAACTGAAGTTGGTTGTAGACAAAAGTACATCAGCAGCATATAGCAATTTAGGGATTTAAGGGCATGACTATCTTGTGGTCTCCATAGCATTACCCTTCACCCCTCAACAAATAAGGAGAAGGCTAGGGTAAGGTCCCCACATTTTTTTCTTTGTTTTAATGTCCATTAATGAGCATTCCAGCGCACTCAAACATCAGACCCGATCAAGTTGACACCAATATTATTGAAAATTTCTATTTTATAGTATGATAATAAAACTTTCCTACTAACTGGTCTAAAAACCAAAAGGATTAACCTTTCTCTAGATGCCACATCATAGTCTTGCAAAAATACATTTAGAACACATATATGGTGCTTTGAGTCCTGTTAATTCAGGACTAAAATATCTCTCTTTGTACTAGCGACAGGGAGTGAAAGGAGAACATTTTCCTCATACTGAACAATATTTTCCTTTTCCAGTGATTGGCCATGGCAGCATTAATCAAGGGGAAGCTCCATCCCACCACTCCCATTGGACAGGAAAAAATAAATAATCTATAAAAACTTCCCCTTTGGCCAGGCTACCCCAGTTCGTAACTAGCCACACAAATGGAGGGTGCATTGTGCAGTCGTGGCCCATCACCAGTAAAAGGAAAAAATTGGTAAGTATGAGGCAAATTTTCTCCTTTCCTGGCCATGGCAGCATTACTCCAGGGTCAGACCCAAGCTAACTCAACACAGGAAGGCAAAAGGGAAAAGAAACAACACTGTTAACCGAAAAACATATATTTCAAAACAGCAAGTGGAAAGTACTCATTCCCCAAACTGTGAATCCTTCGAGGATCTAACATCCTGTTGCCACTACCTACCAGTGATTTTAAGTTCTAAAACTGCCAAATATAACTTGTTGCAATGGCAACTGTCCGATAGCCGGAAGTACAACAGCCATGCGTCTGCAGAGCACCAAATGCTGTCAAAGTGAAGACTGTGCAAATCAGAAGCCAAACAACACTAAAATATGTAAGATCATAGCTGTCCAGACTCCTAAAGCCTCTAATCATAAGGAATAAGTAATTCCCACACAGCAGGTACCTTATAAGGATTTACCCTTCACATATGCTCTCAGCTGCTACCCCAGGGTCCACAGCAACACTCATCCCTGGTCGCTAAGGGGGTACTGCAGGTGGTCACGATTGGGGAGGTGTCATATACTCCAGCCTTGAGGGGAAGAAAGGCTGAACTCCCCCCCAGGATAGGAACTAAAAAGCCCCAGCAAGCCATAAAATAAAAGTAAGCCATGAAAACATACAAATACAGTATTTAGCAGCCAACATTCAAAGGTTCCAGGAAATATTAAACCTTTTTTTATTAATATGTAATAGCTTAGCTTTAAGACTATAATAGAATATATATTAATTGATTACTACATGAATTTATCTATTTTTAATATATTTATTCAGGTTTCTTTTATACTCTTAGTAATAGAGTCTTTATAAGAAACCATAATACTGAAATAATTGCTTTATTGGTGTCCTTGTGATAAAAAGGTCTGCGACCATATGTTAACCTCTTTGCTTAATATAAAAGGAAGTTCAGTGTGGATTATGGTCACATAAATTGTCCTGCAAAGAAAGTAACAATGAATTAAACATTAGCAATCAATGCCACATGGGACCTTAATGGAGACGTGTATTGCTCCTGACCTCCTGTAACACCAAATAATTTGTTTTGTATATTCGTTTGCATGCCTTCTTCTTTAGCGAGCATTTCATTTATTCTACTTGCACGCCTTCTAGTGGCTGATAGTAGGTACTGATTGATTTTTGTTTAAGGAACAGCTATACAGAGATAATAGAAGTGGCAGATGTGCTGTGGTAGCATGTGCCTGCTTTCCTCCCTTCTCAATGAGCTGTGATACAAAAAAATCTGAATGAAAAAATTTAGGCTGCAATAGCGGATTTGGAGACATGCTACAACTTGGTTACAGTCACTGCTTAGCACGGTTTGATTACATTCAGATTTCAGTTCACTAGAGTTTAGATTTTAGATAACTACCCTGTAAGAACAGTTCTCCAATTCACATATAGTCACAGCTTGGCTACTTTTACCTAAAGTTGGCAATTTGGTTTTCAGTTCATTACGATTCAGTGTTTAAAGGGACTCTGTATGCACCTAGACCACTTGCTCATTGAAGTGGTCTGGGTGCATATTCCCAGGTCCCTTAAACCTGCAATTGTAATTATTGCCATTTATGAAAAACTGCAATAATTATCTTTGAGAGTTAATTCCACCTCTAGTGGCTGTCTACTAGACAGCCCCTAGAGGGACTTCCGGGAAGTCTTCTTAGGGACTTCTTGGTCGTCTGACGCTGGATGTCCTCACCATATGCTTGAGGACATCCAGCATCATGTAAAACCCAACAGGAAAGAATTACACATGCCGGAAGGGGGAGGAGCTGAGGCGAACCCTGAACCAGCGCCATTTTTAACCACTTCTGCACCATGGTGGATGGAAGTGGGGGGCACTATAAGGAGCTATAGTGCTAGGAAAACAACTTTATTTTTCTGGCACAGTAGTTTCCCCTTTAATGAACAGAAGGTCAGACACACTACAACACCACTTTTTGTTTTAAAAATGAAAAGATTTATCATTGCTCAAGTACCAAATAGAATATGTAGCCAGGTACACAAATTAACATTGAAAAGTATAAATTCCATTTAATCATGAAAATTAGCTATTAATAGCTAAATAACCAACAGCAATGCACTTAGAGCAGAATGTGAAAGAGCAAAATAGATTTTAATGATATATGTTGCCCAAATTGTAGTTGTCCCTTACAGGACGGCAGTGAACATTTCTATTGTGCCCACTGGGTTCTGTTTGATACTTGAACACCACTTGCAAAGCGTTGAGTCTCTTGGTTGGAACGGATTAAATCAGATGCTTGTAGATTCGATCTGCGAGGTGGAACTGGTGGAACCAGTGGGTGTGGTGGAACAGGTGGGAGTGGTGGTGGTGATGACTTTGAAACCCACAGCACTCTAGTTAACACTGGATCAGCAGGAGCTGAGGGTTGTGAAGAAGTGGTCATGGAGGTACTCCCAGGAGGGGCTGGAAGGGGTCTTCTTCTAATCCACTCTTCCTCCTCTATATCAACAGTATGACTCAACTGCTGGGTGTCTGAACCACTCGATTGTGATGAAGACGATGCTGATGATGTTTGTTGCTGGATAAAGGCAATGATAATGTGAGTGATAGACAACTTGGTTCAGTGCAAGAGAGTAAGGGACAACAACCTCTACTAGACAGAAATGGATCAGCAAAGAAGCTAATATAGATGTAATCAGTCTTCAGGAGGACAAATACAATATTTCTAACATGACACATGACACATTTTTTGGCCTTTAATTGGCAAGTCCTCTGTTCATTTATTATTATTTTTATTTTTTTACTCCTGGCTTATTAAAACAATAATATTGATAAAAAGAAACTACAAAACAGATTGGCAAAATAATTTAATTAATTGTTTTATTCCATTGCCATTGGTGCTCCCTTATTGCATCATGCTGGTTTTATCTCCTTAGTATCAATTTATGTTACATTTGACTATATAAACATCTCAATAACCAATTTATTTATTTATAAATTATTTCTCCACAATAGTCCAGCTTTGAAACTGGGTGGATAAATAAAATAGAAGTTGTGATCAGTACCCGTTATTAACAATCTCAGAGTGCATACTCTGCTCAGTCATTGAGAGAACAGTGTGAACAAAGTTGCTGACATGACTACACCCCACAGATAATGAGAAAAACATATATTTTTTTAATTTTTCCAACAGTCACAGGTGGTATGTAGACTGCCTTGGCAATGAATCTTACAAAAATGTTTAAGGATCATCACCCGATCCACTGGCGTACATACAGAGGTCCTGGGGGGCCAAGGAGCTCCACACGGCACACAGGCCGCGGGTCTTGCGAGAGTTATTAGAAGAGAGAAGAGAAAAGTAGAGGCAGTGTGCTGGGCCCCCTCTGCGGTAACAGGGAGCTGGGGGGGCCCCATGCCACCGGACCACCAGGGAATGGAGTCTCCCTCTCCCTGGACACAGGTAAGAAGCAGGGAGGGGGGGGGATAACATTTAATTACATTTAATAGAAAATTAGAAAATTACTGTTAAAATGCCCCTTCCTCCTCCTCCCCCCCCCAGACACACTCTGCATTCACTACACACACACTTCACTCTAACACACACTCTGCATTCATTGCACTCTAACACACACTCTGCATTCGCTATACTGACACACACTCTGCATTCGCTATACTGACACACACTCTGCATTCGCTATACTGACACACACTCTGCATTCGCTAAACTATGCACACACACTCTGCATTCGCTAAACTATGCACACACACTCTGCATTCGCTAAACTATGCACACACACTCTGCATTCGCTAAACTATGCACACACACTCTGCATTCGCTAAACTATGCACACACACTCTGCATTCGCTAAACTATGCACACACACTCTGCATTCGCTAAACTATGCACACACTCTGCATTCGCTAAACTATGCACACACTCTGCATTCGCTAAACTATGCACACACTCTGCATTTACTATACTGACACACACTCTGCATTAACTGTACACACAGCATCCACTACACAAACATCCTGTATTCACAGTACACACACTACATCCACCACAAATGTAAACACTCTGCATTCACTATACACAGACACTGCATCTAATACACACACTACATCCACTACAGACACTGCATCCACTAAACACATTTCATCTAGTACACACAAACACTACATCCACTAGACAAACACACACTACATCACTGTACACACACTACATCCACTACTCAAACACAGCCTGCGTTCACTATACACACTGCATCCGCTACAAAAACACACACTCTGCATTCACTGCACAAACAGTATCTAATGCACACAAACACTACATCCATTACACACATTCTAAATCACTTCCACTATACACACCACATTCATTGTCAGCGGACTAGGTAGGGCGTGGGCGGGCCTGGGGGTGAGGGAAGGAGGGCTCACACCTTGTGCTTTGTCAGGGGCCCCAAAATTTCTGATGGTGGCTCTGAGTGTATGTATCTGCATGCTGTGGCGTACATACCATGGCTGCGACCAGGTGCCTACCGCCATGTGTTGCAGCCCCGGCCCGCACAGAGTAAGTGCGGGGGGGGGCCCATGGATCGTGTGTACGCCACTGACCCGATCAGACAAACTTCACCTAAATATCTAGTGTGTAAGAGTATCACAGAGAGCCAAAGCAATAAAAATCAGTAGATATGTGTTGTATTTTAAAGCGCTACAGAATTTGTTGGCACTTTATAAATATAAATATAATAATAATAATAATAATAATAATAATAATAATAATAATAATAATAATATGTTTGGCAGGTATGTGTGTATCACAGCACCACACAGCAATAAAAAAAAAAAAAAAAAAGTTACATTGATATTTCTAATTAGTATCTGCAGAAATGAAACTCACAATAATGTGGATTTGCATTGCTGTGTATATATGTAAATATTTCTCTAATTAGCATTTGGAAATGTATTTAGCAGTACCTACCTCCACAGCCTCTTCTTTGGGAGTAATGCGTATGTCTTCTTTGCCTTTGATTTCACAGCGACAAAAAGGACAGGTGAGACCATCTGATTTCTGCAGTGAAATTTTTTTACAATAAATTAAACACTTTAGTTTTGTGCAAAGCAAATTTAGACCATTTGCTCGTTCGTTTTAGGACAAAATTCAGCCATTATTTTTGTTTTGGAAGTTTATTCAGATGATTCCAATCCGTGCTGCAGTTGCATCTTGCAGCGGTTTAGCAGATAACTCCCTAAATTGGTAGCCTTGTGTGACGACCATATTTAAGAATACCAAATTAGGGAGCTATTTAGTAGACAGATCCTTTTTAGTATCCTCACGGCAATCCCACATGAGGATTAGATTGCCATCTACGAAGAAGCTGAAAGTCCAAAATTACAAAAAGCCCTTCCTTTTCTTAATTTTGATCTTTCAGACAATTTTATAAATACTAAGTAAAAAATACTTGGTATTAGTAAATAAGGGAGATTACATCCTCTCTCATGCCCTTACCAGCTATGCTGCAAGTCTGGGCATGTCTACTAAACAACACACAGCCAGGGGCTGCTCAATGTTATAAAAAAACACAAGTCCCTCAACCAATAAAGGGGGACCTAGCACATGTCCTTATTGAATGGCACCTTATAAATTAACTGGGGGGATAGAGTGTCCCCCCAGATTGCAACCAGTGGTGGCACCCCTAATAAACAAGGTGGCAGTGTATCTATTGACCCCCCTCCCCCCACAGTCCCCATCCATTGGCTTAAGTCAACCTATCAGAGCACTCTGACCCAAAGAGAACGCCATGGGAAATTCTTTATAAAGTCTGCATAAAAGTCCTTGATGGGTGAAGATGCGTTTTTTTCATTGTGGTTTTTTGTTTTTGCAATCAGGTCCTTTTTATATTTTAAAAAAGTGTGATGCCACCTTATGGATTTTTATTTGGCCTCTTTTGGGGCTGAAGAAAAGATGATGTAAGAAAAAAAGAAAACGTCTAATGGTAAGTATGATTTATTTTTTTAATTTTACAGGTATTTAGTTTATTGGCCCCTCTTACTATTATTAGGGTGAGGGGGTTGGGTGTTGGCCTTGGGGACCCCTAGTCCCTGGAGGGGGGGGGGGGATTCTTTTTATTACTAGCACCCACCACAGACAATGGGTGGTGGCTGGGTGGGGACAAGAGACAGTGTGGTCCCTTATTATTTAGGGCCTCCACCCACTGCTAATGGGTGGTGGCTGTGGGGGAGACTGGGTTTTCACCATCCACATTTAATTGAATAGATTCGTTACTAGACTTTTCTTAGGACAACGAGCAGTCTGCTCAGTATACATGCCCTTACTAGCTGCCCAGCGGGTCTGTGCAGAAGGAAGGATTTAATCTCACTCATACTAACATGGGGTTCATATCTACCCCTGTAATACTATACTGAAGGGGGGCATAAAAGGATTCCTTTTTTTTTTTTTAAATATTACAAGGAGGGAGCCGCAAGCTGGTAGCTCCATCCTTGTACTAACTAAAACAAACGAAAGAATGAATTGCACAAACAAAATTCTGTCCAACAAGCAATTCATTCTTTGTTTCATTCGTAGGAAATTGCATTTGTCCTTTTGAAGAATGGACAAATTGCCGAATGAACAAAAATGTTTTCGTCCACGTCTAATAGGCAACAAGGCCACCCTCATACTCCCACTGTACCTATATATAGTAAGTACCGCAATATATATGTCCCTGAGGCACTGCTGGCATGCATAGTGAAGAGGGAGGCCAGGAGACCCCGGCTTACAAATCTGGGAGGTCCCTTCACAAGCCCAGAATGTGACAGAATTGCCATAGGTTACCACAGCAACTCTCCGACAATTAATATAATAATAAAAAAATAAAATTAGATTAAAAAAAAAAAAGCTCACCCACAGCCCCCCTCTTACCACACATATTTACACACAAACAGACACCACCTGCATTCACTATACACACACACTCTGCATCCATTACACACACACTCTGCATCCATCACACACACACACTCTGCATCCATCACACACACACACTCTGCATCCATTACACACACACACTCTGCATCCATTACACACACACACTCTGCATCCATTACACACACACACTGCATCCATTACACACACACACACACTCTGCATCCATTACACACACACACACTCTGCATCCATTACACACACACACTCTGCATCCATTACACACACACACTCTGCATCCATTACACACACACACTCTGCATCCATTACACAAACACACACACACACACACTCTGCATCCATTACACACATACACACTCTGCATCCATTACATACACACACACACACACACACACACACACACACACACACACACACACTGCATCCATTACACACACACACCGCATCCTTGTATGTGGACTCTGGAGTGGGCCCTGTGGGCAGGCAGGCCTTTAGCTGTGTAAGAGGCTCCAAACGTTTGGTTGGCAACCCTGGCGGGCAAACACTGTACACATGGTTGCATGAGCATAGGAATGTATAAGTTTATTCCTGTCAATTCTTTGAGTGAAAGTTTATAGCAACAGGGATTTTTGAAAACCCACATTGTGTAGTAATACAGTAACATGGGATATCCTTTCACAATGACCAATGCAAGAAGCAGACATCATTATGGTACTTACCAAGTCACTTAACATTTCAAACAATAGGAAATCAGGAAACCCAATCACATGATGTCAGAAAGATTTATTTTCTTTCTTTTCAATGAATTTGCAATAAACATATAAAATGTTTTTAGTGTTGGTATTGTTTCTTAACCCATTACCCATCACAACCATACTTCGGCCCTTAGAAAGTCAATGGAATTTGGGATATTCTACAAATGTAGAATGTTGGCAGGGTTCTAGGCTAAATAGGTGAACATTCCATGCTGTACAAGGTAATTAAAGACTAAATTACTACAGTGGTGGCATAGAAAATCTATATATAAATATATTTTGTCTCATGTTTAGCATGTCTCAGCTGTAAAATGTTCACTGGGCATATTCTAGTTACTAAGCAAAATTAAAGAGATATCTATAAGACTTATTAGGTTTTTTTGTTTTTGGGGCCGGAAAGGGGTGGGGAAGAGTTCTTCTGCTTGTGTCTACTAGCAATGTATCACGTACCTGCCAAGCAGACAGACATTGGTCACACATTAAATGCCCACATGGCTGTAACCGAACATTCTTCTCGTTGTCTGCACAGATTTTGCACATTTCAAATGTGGAATCCATGTCGGAATATAACTCCCATTGCTCCTGCAATAAGGAAAAACAGAAAATGAGACAAAATGAGACTAAACAAGTCAAAAGAAAGAGTATAAAAAAATAAATCGTATGTTAACCAGAAGCATAAAAAATTAAATACAATAAAAAATGATTTCTCCTTATATTTCGTAATCATCGTTCTTAATAAAATTCTTGATCCATAAATTTAGCACCAATCAAATGATTAGTTTTGTTTATTACGTTTCAAATCTTCTACTGGTTTTATTCGTTTTTCACCATGCATATCTCAACCATTCACGACCATATATAGCCAACTGAAATGATATATTGTTGCGAATGATAAGCTCCAAATCACAGTTTTATCACTTTAAATCAGAGACCGATGTAACGTAGGTGTAAGAATGTTATACATGGTCTATGGTCCACAAAACAATAACCAAAATAAAATACAGCACAGAAAGACCAGACGGACAGAGAAGAGCAATAGTTATGTCGTTGTGCGGAAGGTACATACCTGTGTCACCTGAATTTCAATGTTTGGAGATGGGTTGGAGAGCTGGGATAAATCAGGGTTTGTGGTCAGGCCATTAGGGTACAGGTATCTGAAATCAGAAATTCACTGTGCTTATTAAAAGCGGCAGATATGCCATTATTCACACACACACACACAGTTTTAGCATACTTTAAAAAAAAAAAAAAAAAAAAAGAACGATATATGTTTCATAGCATAAATAAAGCACAGACCTATTCTCTCATTCTAGTAGGTATGCCTAGAACCTCTGATACACAATGATCACAGCTGTTTTCAAGTGTTTGGATTTCTGGATTTTTTTTTCCAGAAGGCTTCTCATTTTCAGATATAAGTGTGGCTAAATGGATTTGTTTTTGGTTTGTTCTACTCTATTATTTTGTCGATGTACATCAGTTATGAGTATTGGAATTCTTGTAGTATTTTCCATAACACTTACAGTCCTTCTTTCTCTCCTTCTTGCAGTGCTTGATATAGGGATTTGTTATGTGGAATGGTTTGAAGAATGGTGCCACTAGATGTCACATAGCCAATTGCCCATTGTCCAAGATGTGTGCAGCTCAACCTGAAAATATAACTACAAGAAAAAAATATATAATGATATAGTGCATGATAAAAATATTATTAAAAATGTGTATATGTAAAATTAATATTTATATCATGGGGTATATCAGTAAACTCTCTTTTTATTTTTATAGCGAACGTTTCTTCTGACCGCTGGCGGAACTACCGCGGTCGCAGGGGTCGGAGCTGCGACTGGGCCAGTCACTCCAAGGGGCCTGCCGAGATTGTGGTGTGGCCCAGGCCGCGTGAAACAACTGCCGGGGTTGCATTGAAGGGGCACATCGGGTGGCCCATGCTCTTGAGGCCACCTGATGGCAATGAATTACCTGGGGCCCGGTCAGCGTTGGGGCGCTTTAAGAGCGTGACCGGGCCCCAGTGATGATGTCAGAGTGCCCGCTGGCACTGGGAGGAAGCCATCACTTCCTCTCAGCTAAGAGAGACGCGCGGGAAGGAGAGGAGGGAGCCACTGGACCTGAATGTAGGAAACTGGAGTGTGTGAATGTCTGTCTATCTGTGTGTGTGTGAATGTCTGTTTCTGTGCGAATGTATGTATGTGTGTGTGAATCTGTGTGTATGTATGTGTGTGAATGTCTGTATATATGTGTGTGTGAATGTCTGTATATGTGTGCCTGCATGTGTGTGTGTGTGTGCGCGCATCTTTGTCTGCATGTGTGCCTGTATGTGTATCTGTAAGTATGGATATCTATATGTCTGTATGTGTATCTGTTTGCATGTGTGTCAGGGTGCTCCTATGTATCTATATGTGTGTCACAGTTTATATCTGTATGCGTGTCATTCTGTGTATCTAAATGTTTGTCATTAAGTGTGTGTATATCCGCATTTGTGTTTGTGTGTTCTGTATGACTGTATGTGTATCTGTGTGTCTGCACGTGTGTCTGTATGTGCATCGGTTTGTCTGCATGTGTGTCAGTGTGTGCCCCTATGTGTCTGTATGTGTGTCACTGTATCTGTATGTGTGTCATTCTGTTTATGTGTATACGCCTGTGTCTATATGTGTATCTGTCTGTATGTGTGTATGTGTATCCGCATGTGCGTCAGTGTTTGTATCTGTAGAAGTGTAATTCTGTGTATCTGAATGTTTGTTATTCTGTGTGGCTGTGTATTAGCATGTGTGTCAGTGTATGTATTTGTATGTGTTAGATTATACAAATGGAGGGGCGGGGGCCGAGGGTCCTGTAGTTTCTAGTTACACCTCTTATTCTGACTTCTCTATTTATTTAACATTAACTTTTTGTTCCTTAAAAACTCACATGTCTATTCAAGATAAAACTGTTGGTTCTAGAGCCATTATCCATCATTTATTATTTAACCGCTTAAGGACCAATGATGGTTTATCTTGTATAACAAATTGTTATTTAAAGGATCCTCCAAAACTGAAACATCAGCTCAATAAAATAATGCAGGTCTGTGTGTAGCCATCAACGCTCAGTAAGTGTGGGCATGACTTATAACCAGACTAAGTTAACTTAGAGGTCCAATTCCAAAGATAGTAAACCAAGTAGTGACTGATACCACTCCTGGAGTACATTGGAAGGGATTTTTAGTCCATTAGGAGTATGCAAAACCCAATTGCCTCACAATGTGGTGCAATAGAAAGTAGTTTAAATTAGGATCGGTAGAACAATCATATATGTTTTGGCCTCAAGCCTTAGTCATGTATACAGAGTAATAGACAATAGAAAAAAAAATATATATATATATATATATATATATATATATATATATATATATATATATATCTGTGCCCAAACATCTGTATCAATATGGCGGGAGGGCTCATGGTGTAATAGGTTATCATAGAAACCAGACAACTTCAAAATAGTCATGTGCAGCAGACTAAATAAACACAATGTCATACCCAGTAAGACAAATAAGGAAAGTATATGCGGAAAATAAAGGTAGAGAGGAAAACAAGCATAGTGTTAATACTTCAAAGGAAGAGATAATATATACTCACAAAGAAACTAGAGGCAGCTGGCCTTCAGTCAGAAGATCTGCGTAATTGCTCACAGGGCAGGCCTTGCACGGAACACTTTTTCCAATGGTCCCTGCAGGGCCTTAGTGCCCCAAACATAATGCAAGCACTCGTGCTATGATTGTTGGGAACAGTTCCCTGATGTCCCCAGAAGCACGACAATAGAAAACTAAGGCGGGATAGAATCTAAAAATCAGGACAGTTGGGAGGCATGATAGAGAGTTATTTACTAAAGTGAAAAAGATTCAAGCGAATTCTAAGTGAATTTCAAATTTAAAGTAAAAATAGCTGTGCTTTCAATTTGGCTACTCTGGCCTTAAATTTGAAGTTCTCTTTGCATTCTTTAGTGAATAATTCTGATAGAGTTGTATTGACCAGGGAAGCAACCATTCTCCAAAATAAACTCAAGCAGACCCTTCACGCATCCCCAACCTCCTGTAACAGCACCTAGAGTAGTAGTTTTCAATCAGTGTTCCATGGGTCACTTCAAAGTGTTCCATGACCATATTGACTTTAGGGCTGTAGTAATCTGAATGCAATTCCTTAAATGTCAGGTGTCAGCACTGAAAGGCCTATCCCTAACCTGGCAATCAATTAAAGGTAATAAGTCAGTCTGACTAGAGATATGCGTATCTTTCTAATAAGGCTTCAATAAATGCGATATTTATAAAATGGCAATATCATGGAACTGTTCATCTCTTTGAAGTGTCCCGTGGTGAAAAACAAAAAAAATTGAAAACCACAAAACTAGAACAGGAATCTCACCTAGCAGATGGAAGCTAGCAGCAGTCTGACTCATGGTTTCATCAGGTCTATAAATGATCCAGATGGGTGGCTCCAAACCAATAAATAAATACAGAGTAATCTGTCCATGTGATGTGTGTCATGTACGCTGTTCCTTTACAGAAACTCTGCGTTTGGGTTTCCCAAAACAATCAAGAAGATACACCTAACCTACCAGAATTACAGGTTCTATCTAATGCAGCAATTTATTCCATAAGGTTAAAGACATGCACCAAAAGGTCAGATGAGTAACTGAAGATTAACGAAGGTGAAACTATTATTAACATTCAAACATCTACTATATAACTAGGTGGTTTGTGGCGTTTACACGTATGGCACCAAATAGTCACACTTTATAGATGAACAGCAATTCACTCCTTAGACATTCCATTAGACTTTGATGACTGCATATATCATTGGGGGTTTTAAGTATGAAATCTGTCTTAATAAAATTAAAATAAAAAAACGTCTCTTTAGAAATGAAAAATGAGAAAAAGGTATAACTAAAACACAAGAAAGTTGATAACAACACAACCAGACATAGTGCAGTATTTCTTGGCAATCTGGCTTGTTTTTGATGTCTTCATCGATACATTTTCCGTACAATGAAATAATTGTCACAATTGAAATCATTTCATATAGTTAACAATATAAACATACCTCCCAGGTTTATGTATGCTTCCTTGCAGGTGATCTCTAACCTCATCATATGTTTGGAAGGCCATATATCCAGGGTGTGTGACTGCCAGCAACATCCAATTCAGCAATAAAGTGTCCCAGGGCTGCGTATAAAAAAATAAATTAATTAAAAAAGGGAGATTGAATCATAGATGGAAAGTTAATGAATGAGTAGTATTACTAGATTTACCTAGCTGTAAGGTTTAACCCCTTAAGGACTGAGCCAAATGTACACGTTGTGATCAAAACAAAACGTAAACAAAAAACTTGAAATTGCGCTATATGTCTATTCAGGCGTAATTCACCTCTTTCATATTAAATGCACCCACACTTATTATATATCATTTTATTCAGGGGAAACAGGGCTTTCATTTAACATCAAATATTTACGTATAAAACAATTTAATATGAATAAAATATAAAAAAATGGGAGAAAATAAGAATTCAAAAAAATGTTTAGTTCTACGTGACATTCTAACTGTGAATGTCATAATACTGTTTGCTTTTACTGCAATAAAACACATATTTGTATTTAGCCATGTCTCACATGTAACACGGTACACCCTATGTACAGGTTTTATTGTGTTTTGGGACGTTACAGGATCAAATATAGAATGTTACATTTTTCAGTTTTTTTCACATTGAAATTCGCCAGATTGGTTACGTTGCCTTTGAGACCGTATGGTAGCCCAGGAATGAGAATTACCCCCATGATGGCATACCATTAGCAAAAGTAGACAACCCAAGGTATTGCAAATGGGGTATGTCCAGTATTTTTTTAGAAGCCACTTGGTCCAAACACTGGTCAAAGTTAGTGTTAATATTTGTTTGTGTGTGAAAAATGCAAAAAACTAATTTAAACACCAATTTTGGCCAGTGTTTATGACTACGTGGCTACTAAAAAAGACTGGGCATACCCCATTTGCAAAACCTTGGGTTGTCTACTTTTGCAAATGGCGAATTTCAGTGTGTAAAAACTGAAAAGCAAGCCTTATATTTGACTCTGTAACTTTTGAAACCACCATTCAACTTGTACGTGAGGGTTACTGTTATACGCAGGAGACTTTGCCGAACACAAATATTAGTGTTTCAAAACAGTAAAACGTATCACAACAATATCGTCAGTATAAGTGCCATTTGTGTGTGAAAAATGCAAAAAATTTCACTTTTACTGACAAAATCATCGTTGTAATACATTTTACTGTTTTGAAACACTAATATTTGTGTTCAGCAAAGTCTTGCGAGTAAAACAGTACCCCCTATGTACAGGTTTTATGGAGTCTTGGAAAGTTACAGGGTTAAATATAGTGCTAGCAAATTAAATTCCCTGGACTTTTGGCCTGGGTTGTCAGGCAGGTCCCGCAAATTGTAATTAGACCTAATTATGTAAAATTATTACATAAATATATACGTAGAATTATTATATATATATATATATATATATTATTTCGTTCTAAGTGTATGTTGATATCAATATATATTAATTTTAAAATACAGTTAGAACGAAATTACACATTTTTATTTTCTTTATTATTTTTTAATGTAGTTACATATATATTTATTTTATATTATATATATGATAGTTATATATATTTAATCAATCTCATTGTATGTGTGTTTTGATAATACATATTAATATTAAAATATATATATATATATACACACACACACAGATCTCATATATATATATATATATATATATATATATATATAATTTTAATATTAATATATATATCAAAACACACGTACAATTATTTAATAAAATAAATAATATATACTTAAATCATTCATATATATATGATCTAAGTATATATTTAATTTTACACTGTTTTAAACTGTTTTATTTTTATTTTCAGGCAGCAGGGGGAGTACCTGTCATTACAGACACTCCCCCTGCTGGCTATGCCGTCCATGTGATCTCGAGGTCCTCGCGATCACATGGCCCAGGGGGGCCGAAGAGAAAGGAGGGGAACTCCCTGGGATAGGACGGGTAAGTACATAGGACGGCGGGGATGTTCTATGCCGCCTTCCGGCATTTAGAGCTGGTTCCCTAAGCACGGCATAGAACGTCCCCCGTCCTTAAGGGGTTAAGTTAAACTTCAGTTTAATGAAGTAGTTTTGGTGTATATATCGTGCCTTTGCAGTCTCACAGCTTAATTCTCTACAATTTATTAGTTAAATCACTTTAGTTTCTGATTATGCCGCCCTAGCCACACCTCCCCTGGCTGTGATTGACATAGCCTACCTAAAAAAAAAAAAAAATGTTATTAACTTTCTTTAGAAGTTTTAATCTCCTGCTCTGTAAACTGACTTTTCATCACGCACAGCAGGCTCCTGCAGAGTCTAGCATTAACCGGTGCAGGAAATACAAAATTCTAAATTAAACAGACTGTGCAATAAAGGAAGTTTAAACTAGATCTCTCCTTTTAGGAATGCTTATGAAAGTCACATGCAGACAGGTGTTAGTAGGGCTGCATAATCAAAGTGATTTAACTCCTAAATGACAGATAATTTAGCAGTTAGACTGCAGGGGCATGATCTATACATCAAAACTTCATCATTAAGCGAAACTTGTTTTGATGACTATAGTGCCCCTTTAAATTCAATGGGACGATACGACAAGAACCAACACAGAGATATTTAACCTTTTTGCCAACCACAACAATGATTCTACACAGTGACTCATTTTGTGGAAAAACAAAATCTCCAATACCAGATATGAAAACACTAACTTCCCAGATCAGAAAAATCGCTTTGTTTACATTACATTAAACCTGTGCATATAATACTGTAGGATATGAGAGAGTCAGCTCCAGACTCTGTGACCCTGAGAATATGATCAATTATCATTAGATAATGAGCTTGGATAAAAACCATGAAATCCAGATTCAAGTGTTGAAACTTCCTACGTATGGGCATAAAAAAAATTTTAGACTTTCTACCTAGTCCTTAATCAGATATAAATGACTACAAGAATCCCTATGACATCAATATAAAGTGAAGAAACTGAACCAGTTTTATCCCATGTTATGGGAATAGAAACAACAAAACATGGGAAATGGCTGTATAATCTAAAAGAGGACACAAAACAAAAGATAATGTGATATTGTTATAGATTATATATGTGCGCTAATAATCATACGCCAATAAAATTAAAAACAATCAACCTCTGTTTTAATTGGTGTATATTCACCTTTTACTTACAAATAAAGCCAAATATATATTTTTACCACCATCGTCTGGATTCCTGTTCTTAAAAGGAGTACATCCGGAGCGAGGTGTGGGTTCATAGCCCCCAACACCATCGGGGGAGGCACCCTTTGAATGCGTTTACATCTTCAATTCTGTGAGTGCAATGATTATTAGCGCACATATATAATCTATAACAATATCACACTATCTTTTGTTTTGTGTTCTCTTTATACAGCCATTTCCCATGTTTTGTTGTTTCTATTCCTATTCATGTAAGATCACCATCTGGCGGGTGATCAGTGGGAGGCTGTCCTGTTTACCATTAGGATAAGTATATGTTATACTTTACCACACTATCTACACATTTATTATTGTGGTGATAGCACATTTCCATTATCCCAAGTTATGTCAAGCTTGGTTGGAACACAGCACAGACAAAGAAGGAGAAATTTTGTGAGTATCTTAGATCCACTAAACACAGGTCTTCGGAGAGCTGGACCAAATAGAGCTTTGTTTAACAATTATAATTGTATGGGTTTAACAACAACTGGTGTTTCGAAGACATAGGGTTTTCAATTACGATACCAATGTAACAACGTATGTAAAGACCCAGTGGGTTCACACGCATCCCAGTTGTTCATGTTGCAGCTCAACTCCCTACGATGCCCTTTAACCAAGACAGAATACTAAACTATGTATAACACTTGATTGCAACTACATCAATAATAAATATCAGTGGATTAAATGTAAAATGCCATTAAAAACTTTCAAATTAATCTAGGGTTTTCAATTACGATACCAATGTAACAACGTATGTAAAGACCCAGTGGGTTCACACGCATCCCAGTTGTTCATGTTGCAGCTCAACTCCCTACGATGCCCTTTAACCAAGACAGAATACTAAACTATGTATAACACTTGATTGCAACTACATCAATAATAAATATCAGTGGATTAAATGTAAAATGCCATTAAAAACTTTCAAATTAATCTTGCCTCCTTATTGGAAAACAAAAATAAATATTCGAGCTGTTAAATGTAGACTGTAGTTTAATAAAAGACCAAAAAAAAAGTTGTTTGTGTTAATTTTTGGGGAATTACAGCCTGAAGAAAACAGACGAATACAGTATCATATGCAATACAAGCTACTTAGTGATATAGCGCCTGCCACCAGAAATTAACTGTAGATGTATCATAACGCCAAGAAATGTAATGCCAGTTAAAGGACCACTATAGTGCCAGGAAAACATACTCGTTTTCCTGGCACTATAGTGCCCTGAGGGTGGTCCCCTCCCGCCCAGCTCTGGAAAGGGGAAAGGGGTTTAAACTTACCTTTTTCCAGTGCTGGGCGGAGAGCTCTCCTCCTCCGATCCGCCCCGTCGGCTGAATGCGCACGCGCGGCAAGAGCTGCGCGCGCATTCAGCCGGTCGCATAGGAAAGCATTTACAATGCTTTCCTATGGACGCTGGCGTGCTCTCACTGTGAAAAATCACAGTGAGAAGCACGCAAGCGCCTCTAGTGGCTGTCAATGAGACAGCCACTAGAGGATTAGGGGGAAGGCTTAACCCATTAATAAACATAGCAGTTTCTCTGAAACTGCTATGTTTATTAAAAAATGGGTTAACCCTAGAAGGACCTGGCACCCAGACCACTTCATTAAGCTGAAGTGGTCTGGGTGCCTATTGTGGTCCTTTAAGCAGCAGATATTGTTATACTCAGGCTGTCGTGGAATGAGTTCCTCTCACTGGTCCACTGATAGCCACTCAGGCTTAGCATTTGGTAAAGGGTACTCTGTTTGGATCTTCTGTATATGATGCACATGAAAATCTCTCATGAAGGTGAGATGGTTGGAAGAAAGTGCATGCATATAAGTAATTTTGCTAGTATTCTTAGCACAGTATAAACATAGGACAAACCTGTATTTCAAGGTGATTATGTGAGGTTAGATGTAGTATAAGTATGCAGATTGTTTTTTTTGGTTTTGTTTTCTAAAGTTTATTTAAAAACATGTAAACGTGGAGTCTGGGGTTATAGATGATTAATGCTGTAAAGGTACAAAATACAAACTCAGCAGAACGTTGCATGCCAAGCTTCAATCCAATTAAGTCTTTACATGTAGGCTTCCGCCTGCAGATATTACCAGTTAATTCCCACCTAATGACAGAGATTTATGTTGATCTTCTCGCTGAAGAAGTAGAAAATGTGTATTACAGTTCTACATTTTTGGAACGTTGACAAAAATGACTTTCTGGGCTATTCACTAAATTGAGAAGTCAAAGTGAATTTCACATTTTAAGATAAAGTAGGCAAACTTTAAAACATACCTGATTTAGATAATTTTTCCAATTTAGATATTTTGGCCTGAAATTGTAAACTGACTTTGAATATTCACGTTCGTGAATAACCCTGTATGCTTTAAAGCTTTATGTTCTAGATGTGTATATCAGACAAAAACATTAAAGTTCATTCATCCTTACTACCAAACACCTAAATTACACAAATTACACAATTCCCACCTATCCATCAAAACAAATTCAAATAGCACACTGATCGCAGACCACTCTTTGAAATACTTTGGTATGTTGTTAGACCCCCTATCTATCTTTTGGCCTCCACATAGAAAAGCTTGCATCTAAACTTTATCCAAAACTAGGTGCCCTGTACAGAAACAAATCCTGCCTAAGCCCTACAGTAAAGGAAAAGATTGTACAGCAAATGCTGATGCCAATCGTTGATTATGGGGATGTAGTATATGCACCTGCACCGCAAACCCACCTTAATAAACTTAATACATTGTATAAGTCGTTCTGCCAATTTGTGCTACATTGTAATTACAGGACCCAACATTGACATGCTAAAAGAACTAAACTGGCTGTCGCTGGAATCCAGACTCACCCTTCATCTTTCCAGCCTTGTGTTTAAGACCTTTTCTGGGAAACTCCCACCCTACCTGAGCAGAATGCTCTCCCCGGCTGTTCCCACCTCCTATAACCTCCGATCCAGTACCAGCACTTTATTTAGTCTACCTCAATACAAAAAGAAAGCAGCTCGATCCTCCTCCTACAGAGCACCGCAATTGTGGAACGACCTCCCGCACACTTTAAAATCTTCCCCAAGCCTAAAGTGCTTTAAGAGATCCCTCTCTACATACCTCAAAACAGAATGAACCTGACATGGTTGATTATATATTTCCTACCTGTTCTATGTTAAATTTTGTATATATTGTGTATTAATATTGTACTATAATGTATCGACGCAATGTTTTGTGGACCCAGGGCATAATTGAAAACGAGAGAAATCTCAATGTATCTTTCCTCCACTCCTTGGATCAAGAAGCTGTTACCCCACATATTAAAAAAATATATCCCTGAATATTATGTTTTTGCAAGTATTCCTTCAGTTGCTGTTTGATCATCTGTTAAGCAGAGGCTGATAAAACCACCTGTTCGGGCAGAGACTGCCACATCCTTATTGTTCTTACTTATTATTCCTATTACTTTAGCATAAATAAAGACATAACATTTATTTAAAAACTAAATACCATTTAATGAATAAATAAAGATTGATAAATTATTTGGGAAGTCTTTACCTGGAAAAGCCGTGTGAAGATATCAAACTCAAATACCGAGATGCAGTCATTACAGGTGAGGTCAATAGTGCTGCGTAGTGCGGATTCAAGTGGTCCGTCGCCTACCGGGTGTACAGTGTTAAGTCCTGCTCTAAATTCACTCCACTTCACCAAGCACCTGTTAGAATTTAAAAAAAGGATAACAATAACTTTGTAATATAGTGTTAACAGGGGGTGCGCATTAAACCCTGAAATTAGGGTTGTATGGCAATATGGGAGTAAGGAATTAATGAAAAATCATATTCGTATTGTACTTTGTTTACTTACTTTGTTGCAAATTTTTGAGTCCAGAATTTAGCAGCCTCTTGTTTAACAATTCGATATGAATTTCCTTGAAATTGTCCCCCCGGAAATAAAGCTTTAAGCTCAGACAAAATGTGACTGAAGATTAATGACATCTTGGTGAGATTCCGCCTATGGAAAAATCATTTGATAGAGAGATGTTACTTCACCAGAATAAAACATATTTTTTCTGCGCAGTGCATTTCTTAGATCAAATATGATCCAGATAGTAAGCATAGCTTAGAACATTTCTATATTTTGTAAACAATTGCATAGTTAGTTAGTGTTAAATAGTCATATAGGTTGAGAAAAGCAAAAAAAAGCAAAAATAGTTCCAAGTTCAGCATTTGGCATCTCAATTTCTGACATTGCTCAAAAAGAAGTTAAAAACTCCAGTTGGAAATGGTTTCCTATTGTGCCACAACATTAAAATTCAATTATTTTCTGAGTACAATATGGCAATCACATTCTTTGTATGTGAACTATAATTTTGAACAATCTTTTTTTCCCAAAAATAATAAAATGTATTAGATTTTTTTTTAATAGCAAAATATGCTGCACTCAAAAAAATGTGTTTTTTTTTTTTTTAAAATAACTTTTTCTTCTACTGTAACCTCAATAGAAGTCCTATTTTACTTTGTACACTCCTGCAAATGAAAAGTTTACTAGAGACACCACTTTTCCCTTCCCATGATATTCTTGTTACAACAGAAGTGTACTATTAATTCAGTGGGGTCTTAACATTTTTTCAACGTATACACATTAATTCTCATCTACTACTTTGGTGCTCAGTCCTGTAAAAAAACAAAAAAAACAAATACACAAGTGGCATCCTACCAGACTACCATGACTTAGTGCAAGATTATTAATAGATTAAAAAGAAGTGGGCCCAGTACAGAAGCTGGACTCAGTACATGATAAATTATTGTTATTTTATCCCATTTGAAAAAGCCCTAGTGGCGAAATGTGTTATGGTTATTTTAATTGTGTAATTTTCTTTATAAAAGTTTTTTTGGTTACAAGATTGTGCCAATCATCTTTTAATTACACATTTTTATATTTGGAATTTTTTTTGTCTGGCCTACTTTTACCTGCTTTTATCTTCGTTTGACTCCAAGTATATCCTGAGGTGGGGATCATACCACCCACGCTGATACCATAGTGCAGTTTGCCTGCACTCCACTTGTGAGTACAATTTTACTTATGTTTATTGCATTTTTATTTTACTGAGAGCACGATTAGTTGTCTTTTATTTTTTCCTCTCCCGAGTGTTGGACATCACCCTCTGGAGGACTCCTATCACACATACTTTAAGCTTTATATTGCTACACGCTCTTCACACCCGAGCTGGATATAGCTCTTTTAAATGTGAGTTGAAATAACTTATCCATTTATTTTATCTTCACTTGTCAGTACATATTGCACCCTTGGCTTTTTCCATTCTTGTTTTACATACGAGCAAGGAGGCTGAACAACTTAAGCAATTGAGGACACTACACCCAAAATCCAGCACTCCATAAAGACATTTATCTCTGTGTGAGACTTTGTTTTTGGCTTTTATTTAATCTTTTTGATGATTTTATTAGAACTTTAGTCCCACTGAGTTAGTGAGACTATACTAATTATATGGTCTTAGGACTATTGTATATACTTTTATTACTACTTTTATTATTAATACCTACCTCTTGGCGCAACCCTTCTTCTGTTTTTTGTGTCACATGTTTTATCTTTAGGGGGTTTGAGGGTTACCCTTTGTTGGGCCGCTGCCTATATTCTATTTATACTAGCGCTGACCCTTCTCCCACTCTTTTTATTACATCATTAACCCGTTTTTTTTTCTCCAACGTGAGAATTTGTTTAAATATAAAATGACTGCAAGACCACTTTTTCCTCCTCCCACATAGAATGCCGATTTTAATTAGAACATTTATTTATACATTCTAAAAATTATAGAGCGGGAGAGCTCAATGTCAATCAGTATAGCACATGGGTTATTTGTAAAGTCTTCTGGACTCTTTCACCCTTGCGTCTTCTTCTGTATATGGGCATTATGTTCATGTACAGACCTTTTCTTTTAGATTCTGTTGTCGTTGTATGAAGTTACAGTGCTACAGATTACATAATTCCACTCACTAGTACCCTCAAGCAGGAAAAAATTTTTTTTGTGATTTGTTACCGGTGTGTGACAAAAAAAAAAAAATTAAAAAAAATGTATTTCTACCCTGTCTGAAATACTTCCAGACCAAGGATACCATATAAACATAGAATGTGATGGCAGATAAGAACCATTCGGCCCATCTAGTCTGCCCAATTTTCTAAATACTTTCATTAGTCCCTGGCCTTATCTTATAGCTAGGATAGCCTTATGCCTATCCCACGCATGCTTAAACTCCTTCACTGTGTTAACCTTTACCACTTCAGCTGGAAGGCTATTCCATGCATCCACTACCCTCTCAGTAAGTAATACTTCCTGATATTATTTTTAAACCTTTGTCCCTCTAATTTAAGACTATGTCCTCTTGTTGTGGTAGTTTTTCTTCTTTTAAATATAGTCTCCTCCTTTACTGTGTTGATTTCCTTTATATATTTAAATGTTTCTGTCATATCCCCCTGTCTCGTCTTTCCTCCAAGCTATACATGTTAAGATCCTTTAACCTTTCCTGGTAAGTTTTATCCTGCAATCCATGAACCAGTTTAGTAGCCCTTCTCTAAACTCTCTCTAATGTATCAATATACTTCTGGAGATACGGTCTCCAGTACTGCGTACAATACTCCAAGTGAGGTCTCACCAGTGTTCTGTACAATACCATATAATATTCAAAATTATTCTGGCAATATTTTTGGAAAGATCGACAAATACATAAAAAAAAAATTTAATTGTGGGTTTTTCCTTTTTAATATATATATCGCTAAACAGCTCCCCACCCAGCGCTGGAAAAATGGTAAGTTTTAACCCCTTTCCCCTTTCCAGAGCCGGGCGGGAGGGGGTCCCTGAGGGTGGGGGCACCCTCAGGGCACTATAGTGCCAGGAAAACGAGTATGTTTTCCTGGCACTATAGTGGTCCTTTAAGCATGAAGACAAAGTCAAATACAAACCTGGCCACAGTTAAAAAATATATATTGGTATGTGGTTAGATTCCTCTGTATACTTATTTATTTTACCAGACCTGCAGGTAGAAAAACAACTATCTAAACATAGTCTAAAAATAAGCAATTTGCTCACAAACAAAACCTGTTTATGTCTCATATGTCACTTATGAAAACTAGTGGAACCCAAATGTTAATATCGGTCACAGGCTACTGAGATGTCGTTTATTTTTCTGTACTTCAAAACCCATCTAAATAAACCAAGCACTCTATAGGTTTATTCTACATGTCTTCTTAATCCCTTCATGTTAAGGGTGGTGCACTTCAGTAACAAGACTAATTGCTACACGGTTTCCTGTATCTATTCAGCTGTTGATTAGCTCACGACACATATTTACGGTAATGTGTCTAATCTAAATGAAAAATATAAATAATGTCCCACAATACCAAAATGGCCAATAATAACTATGTAATTGATTTAATGTAGGTACACCTTATTACAGATTAATATGTATAAGTTTTTAATTTAGCAACGTAATTTTTATTGTTCGATAATATATTAATGGATGAAAAATTTTCCCTCACTTTTTTTAATAATAATTTTTTTTATTGATATTATTCCCCCTTTTATGTTTTATTTTCGTTTAAAGTTTATTGTTATTTGTAGAATATTTTGAAAAAAATCTTAATAAAAAAAATATATTTGAAAAGAAATGGAATAATGTAAGTTTCATGAGAGATCGTGACTGCTCTTTTATAAGCATTATCCTTATTACAGGTGTAATGTACAAATAGAGAGGCTCCCTTATAGATTCGGTTTCTATTCTACTGAACCAAATTAACACCTGGAGGCATAGGACACGTTCATCTACCTATGCTGCCCGGGGTATCATCACATTCATCTAAATGTTTTAAATAACATGCAAACTTAAAGTCATTCCTTCAAGTCATAAGTCATTTATTTTCTCTGAACACATCTTTCTACTTTTTCATGGAGGGGTGGTGTTGCAGTCTTATTTTGGTTCCCAAGGCAACATTTGACTGAGCTGAATCAATATCCCAATGTATTTTGGTTGTACCCAAAAACGTTCTACCTTTGGGGGGGAAAAAAAAAAATTGATGTGGCATAACCAAAATTTCTCACCATGCACAAGTCTTAAAAAATGTATCCCACATGTTCACAAGTATAAAGTGATATTGGGGTTATCTTGCCGCTTACATTACCAGGTTAACTCACAATAGGCCAATTAGAATGGATAAAAAATCTACTAAAGCTTTTTTTTGATCACCTTATAACAAAGAAGCGCAATA
Source organism: Pelobates cultripes (assembly GCA_933207985.1). Taxonomy (NCBI): domain Eukaryota; kingdom Metazoa; phylum Chordata; class Amphibia; order Anura; family Pelobatidae; genus Pelobates; species Pelobates cultripes. The sequence goes on along the minus strand of OW240921.1, from coordinate 31,838,961 downwards.
AAGTAGACCTCATCTATAACATGGGATAAGTACTATAAGGTAAGAGTTTTACACAAAGATTCAGTTTTTAATTTCAGTGCCTCAATTTTAAAAGAATAGTAAATCCCTACATTCTTATTAATAATTTGCTGTCTTGTTTCAGAGAATCCTGTGCAGGATTTGTACGTCAAAAGCTGCCAGATCACGGATTTTCGTAGTCACCAGAAATCAGAATAAACATGCTACGTTAAAGGAAAGCTACTTTTCTGCACATGAGCATGTCTGGGCACACGCAATGGATGCAACTTAAACACAATCCAATTACAACGCCTATCACAGCAAAAAAAGGACATTTTAGGTACCATAACCACTACATCATACTGTGGAGGCTATGGAATGAAGAGACACCAAGCTCTATCCCACTGTACGTACTCTAACCATTTTCAAACAGTCTGATCTTTGCCCGCAGTCTATCACATTCTTATATTATCACGAATATGGAAGTTCCCACTTCTTCATTAATGACATCAATTTCGCCAGTCTTTTGTGATTGATTAGGGATTGATGTCACTGATGCAGAAGTGGGAACGTCTGCTTAGAAATTTCAGTAGTCTGCAGGCACTTAAAGGGACACTGTAGGAACCCAGACCACTTCAGCTCATTGAAGTGGTCTGGGTGCAATGTCCCATGTCCCTTAACCCCTACAGTGGTAATTATTGCAGTTTCAGAGAAACTGCAATAATTATCTCTGAGGGTTAACTCCTACTCTAGTTGCCGTCTACCAGACTGCCACTAGAGGGACTTCCGGTATCGAAACGGACCTTTGGTTTGCTATCTGATGCTGGACGTCCTGACGCTCTGCATGAGGACCTCCAGCGTCAGATTTTTCCCCATAGGAAAGTATTGAATAATGTTTTCCTATGGGGAAATCCTAATATAAGTGCCGCCATTGCCGTGCATGCACATTAGGTCTGCTCCACTGGCCGACGTCGGCAGGGGAGCAGCGTTGGTGGAGCCAGACCCAGAGTCGAAGGACATCGGTCGGACTCAGGTAACTGAATGAAGTAGGGGGGCGCGAGGGAAGGCGTCACTGCAAGAGCCTATAGTGTCAGGAAAAGGGTTTGTTTTCTTGGCACTATAGAATCTATTTATATGATCCAGACAAATGTCAAACAGTTTGACTATTCACCCTGGGACAACACACAGGGCCTTCTGCTACCATAACTATGCTATCCGAGAAATAACAGGAGTTCCTGGGGCGAGGCTTTGAGGGCTGAAGCCTTGAGTGTGCTACTCTTCGGTCCCAGATCTCTGCTGGTAGTGGAATGGGCAGGAGCATCATGGCATTTTGGTTATTATAAATTATGACTTTTACTCAAACAGCGGTCTAATATAAAAAGAAAGGAAACTAGTATAAGCTCACTGCAAGGTCTCGGTCGGGAGTGGGTGCTTAGGAACACATCTTTGCCGCATGCCCCTCTACCAGATAGGTAGCGTAGCGGGATTTAATTAAATACTTGGCTGTACAGCAAGGGCTTTTTTTTGGCTATGCTTTCATTGGTATCCTGAAGTGTATAAGAAGCTTGCTGGCCATTTTGTAGATAGGAGGAGGAATGAAATATGCAAAAGGGATATATCAGGACCTACCCCCATCTGTCTGTCAGAGTAGGGGTTATCAACTTTTACTTTGGGTTCAAGCCCCAGGTTTTTCTGTAACCTGGTAGTGCCCCTGAGATTGACTATTATGGACACGAGAAATATTTTTCTGCTTTTAAATTTTTTCAACTTTCAAAAAATATAAAATGCAAAAAATCCCCTACCCAATAGAGTGAATATTTTGGTGTTGTTCAGATGCTTGCGGCAAAATTCCAGTTTTCACCTTTTTCCATTTTATTTATTTGGAACAACTCATGTGACTGTTAAAAAAATTATTTCCACTTCCTTACTGGTAGCACAAAGTTACACAACTACAACAAGAAAAATATACATATGCCTATACAAGTCTAACAGGTTCCTTCCTCCTACATAGAGAAAAATGGGAATTGGGGGGGCACACCCATAACATGCATTTGATAATGGCGCAGCTGAAATGACCTCAATTAGATATAAAATTATGGAAACTGGCATCAAATACAAACACAAAATGAACGCTTTCACTTTATTGAAATGATGGAATCCTCAGGTATTACCGAGGTTTGGCTGAATGACCACCCCCCAAACTCCACGTGCCGAATGACTCCCCAAACCCCAACCTTTTCCTTAGTGGCTAAACTGAATAGTTACGAGATTCTTAGGAAATTTCATCTTTCACAAGCGCTGAGCCTGTATTTGACGTGATGCAATGTACCAAGTTATACAATGTTTACTTTACACAAAACGCTCTGTTGGTGACCATTTGTATCTCAAAGTACTAGCAAGTGTCAGCATTTAAAAAAAATAATGAAACCAGTGGCGTACACATAATCCATGGGCCCTCCTTCCCCCTCTAACCGACACACATGACACATACAGAGACACACACACAGATACATACAGAAACATCACATACATATAAAGACACATACAAACAGAAACACACATACACACAGAGACACATATACATACAGACAGACATACAGACACACACGCATACATACAGACAGAAACACACACACAGGCACACATACATACAGATAGACACAGACACATACATACAAACACACAATATTTAAGTCACCCTCCTGTTTCCTGACTTTTAGGTGCAGGAGGGTGACTTTCCTAGGGGTCCAGTGGTGGCTCAGGTTGATGGAGTCAGAAATCCCACTCAGACTCCCTCTGCTTCCTCCCGCGTGGGCTCTCAGTGATAGCTGGGAGGATTGACAGGCAGTCACTTCCTCCCAGGTTGTGATCTCATCACAGTGGGCTCGGTCGTGCTGTTAAAGTGCCCAGCTCTGACCGGGCCCCCTGACAATCCATCTCCATCGGGTGGTCCTGACAGCATGGGCCACCCGATGGGCAACTTAACATGTGGCCCTGACGGTTGGCCGCAAATGATGATGGCGCCAGTGAATAAAACAGTTGTTTAGATTAAACATTTAGGGTCTTCAATAGAATTTTCCGTCTCTATGAAAATATAGGGTTTTTGTCGCAATGCTTGGACATGCTGGGTTAAGCCGATCACTACATAAAAATTACCAGATATTGGATGGTCCTAACATAATTCACCATAAACGAACCGTTACTTAATTATTAAAGGGACACTCCAGACTCTTAAAGCACTTTAGCTTGCTGAAAACCTTTGTGTGTTAGGTCTGTGTCCTACTTTTTTTTTTTAAATTAAAAGGGCAGATTTCGAAATGAACCTGATTATATCCCCCTAGCTTTTTAAGCAGACAATAGGTCCTGTTACTTCCTAGTTTAGTTAGTTGAACTTAACTCAAGAGGCAACAATTGCTCAGAGCACCTACCTGACTTCTCATTGAGCTGCATTGGGAATTCTGTGATAGGACAGTCACAGAAAGCCTGGGCGGAGTGAGAAAAGGAGGGCATGCAAAGGCAGCACACAAGATCTGCAGTTTTTGCAAGTTGTTTTTAGATATATCCCCAATGAAAAAAAAAATAAAATAAAAATTAAATGCATTCAATGGTATATCTACTAAACAGTGTTTTTTATTTTGTATTTGAGCAGTGGAGTGTCCCTTTAAAGTGCTCTCTTACTTCAGTTTTATAAATTACACTATGCTCCTTTTATATAAAATATTAGTGCACGTATGGTTTATACTTTTGGTAGGGAATTTACAGACAACAAGTGTAGACTCTGGACTTTATAGCCGTTATACCTAATGGATTAAGACTGCTGATTTGCAATTTATTTATTATTGTATTGACAATTCAGCATGTTAAGGAGATAAGGGACAGAGTTAGTGTTAATTCTTTTTTTTTTTTTATACAAAATTTTTATTTATTTATTCCTGTCATAGACTAGCCCTTCAAAATGTGTTAACCATCCTCCTGTCTTAAAAGGACACTTTAACTGTTTAATCTAATTGAAGTGGTTATAGTGTCTGGAGTCCCCTGTCACCCTCTTTCCATTCTGCATTAAACCATTTTTTAATACTGAACAAGAGTTCCCAGCAACCCATCCCCTATGTGCTGCTTGGGCTAAGCAGAACACATATAGATAGATGAGGGCAGAGGCGTAACTAGAAACCACAGGGCTCAGTGCAAAAATTGACCAGTGGCCCTCCATACGTCTACCTCCCACCCCATATGTCGCACACACACACACCTCATTTTTTAAATTTAAAAAATTGTCCACGCAACCCTACCTGGAGAGCTGGCGTGGATCTGTCTCTGTGGTCCAGTGGTGCTTAAGTGAGGCGGGTGGCTGTGTTCCCAGCAGAGATGGCGAGGGAGCTGTGATCTCCCTGCTTTGCTCCCTCATGCCACGCAGGCAGTCTGATGCTGGGAGCAAGAATATGACGCCATATTTCGGTTCCCGACATCAGCAAACGACGTGCAAGGGAGCAGAGCAAGAAGATCACAGTTCCCTCGCGCCTCTGCTGGGAACACAGCTGCCCATCGGGGGGTCCATTAGGTGGCCAGGAGGCCACCTCTTGGGCCCCCCAATGACAGGAGGAAAACTAGGGGCTGCATCCCGGTCTGACAGAAGTGCTCTCTTAGTGAGCACTTCCTGACAGACCGCTTGGCCATGATACACATAGGCAGGAGGGGAGCAGCACAGCTCTCCCCTCCTGCCAGACACCCTGTGCACCGGCCCAGAAGGTATCCAGGCTGCCCATGGTCGCAAGGGTCGTGGCTGCAGGAGTGAGGGGCCCCGTCGCAGTTGCAACCCCTGCGATTGTGGTAGGTACGCCACTGGATGAGGGGTTACTGCAGTACCCAAAAACACAAACATACAAACTGAGTAAGGTGAATAGGTGCTGCTGACCTAGTAGGTTTTCAAAGCAGAATAAAATCAGAATGCATAAGGTATAATAAATAAATAAATAAATAAATAAATAAATAAATAAACTGGCTATCGCTGGAATCCAGATGCACCCTTCATCTTTCCAGCCTTGTTTTTAAGAGCTTTTCTGGGAAACTCCCACCCTACCTGAACAAAATGCTTTCCCCAGCTGTTCCCACTTTCTATAAGCTCCGATCCAGTACCCACACTTTACTTAGTCTACCTCAATACAAAAAGAAAGCGGCCCGATCCGCCTTCTCCTATAGAGCGCCGCAATTGTGGAACGACCTCCCGCACAATTTAAAATCTTCCCTAAGTCTAAAGTCATTTAAGAGATCCCTCTCTACATACCTCAAAACAGAATGAACGTGTCATGGTTGATTATATATTTCCTGCCTGTTCTATGTTAAATTTTGTATATATTGTGTATTAATATTGTTTTTGTATTTTGTTGTACCCTAATGTAACAATGCAATGATTTGTGGACCCACGACATACTTGAAAACAAGAGAAATCTCAATGTATCTTTCCTGGTAAAATATTTTATAAATAAATAATATTCAATTTATTGAAGGACCAAATAAACATTTCAGGTTTCCCCTTTATCAGTGATAAATGAAATGTCCACTGATAAAGGGGAAACACGAAACATTAGTTGTTTGGTCCTTCAATAAATTTTACGTAAAACGGTGTGCACACATTTAGCTTCTAGCTGCGCTTCCTTGATTTTTTGTCTTATGAATTTGGGCCAATGAGGAAGCATTACTCTGAGCAGCAATGGGGGGCTGTGACTGGCTTCCGGTCTCCTCCAGAGCTAAAACAGGGCTATGCTCTTTGGCGGAGAGATTCAGCTGAGCACTCTCAGCCAATAAGCGGAGTCCTGAATCGGCCAGGCTTTACTCTGCTTTTACATCGGACTCATGCTGCAAGCATTTAGGATCCAAAGTTGTCAAATCATTCTAAAAAACTGTTTTTACAATTTACCGTGCTCAGTAACTAGGGCATTCCTGGCACTATAGTGGGCTGCAGTTGTTATGGTGCATGGTATTTCTTTAACATCTTTTACGAAGCAATTAAAAACACGGTGGCCAGAAACAAAGGATACATGGAAAGCTATAAATACACTATATAAAAAAAAAAAGAAAAAAAATCTTGTCCATTGGTTTATTTTTTATTTAAATATTGCTGTCACAAGAGATAAGCATTATCTGATGAACAAAAATCAATTTCCCTGTAGAGGACAAGAGGACAAAGGGAGAACTGCGAGTCAGTTAAGAGTTATACATTTACCTCTTGTAAGGAACTAGTGACGCAAGCATGCTCCACAAGCTCGGTCTTATAGATTTTCTTACTTTCCTGCCAAAAATGGCACACAAAACTAAGAAAACAGCCTTTTCCCAGTTCGGGAACCCAAGACATTGGACCAAAATGGCAGTGCAGCCCGAAGCAAGTAAGATTTCATTCCAGTGAAGGTTTCCAATTTAGCAGACGAGGATTTAGATAATCTGACATCAAACATATATCCTTGAATTACTACAAAATAACCGAAATCTTTTTAATGCTGATTTGGCTGTACAAGATGCTAGTCGGGGAATGAATGACAAAAATATGTCACTGAAAGCATGGATATTTAGCAACTCCCTCATTGTATTAGATGTGTATTGAGTGATTGAGTTTATTTGCTTACGGAGCACATTTTCCCAGTTTGGGTATTTTCAGCTTAAATTTTAAATCCACTTTGAATTCCTCTTGGCGAATAACTCTGAACAGACTACCTTGTAACACTTTTCATTATTGTTCCTTTGATATATGATTATTGTACATGTTAAAAAAAACATTCTTTCTGAATGATGCACTGTGTACACAACCTTGCATACTCCGTTCAATGTACGTCTTCTTTCACTGCAAATAAAAAGGCTAGTCTTATTCAGTTAATTTGTAATTGTGTATTATCTTGTGTCACTATGTTAGTTTTTTAGTTAAATGTCTTCTTTAACTGTGCTAGAATCTTGATTGTGTTTAACCAATTAAAATGGAACGCACACATTTGTCCTTATAGTGTGAATTTATTAACCTGTTCTGGCCTTAAATAACGCTTGTAAAAAGAACACTCTCTTTCCTAATATTTCTCCTCTGGAAGTTAAGTGGTTGATTTTTTTTTTTCCCCTTAGTCAACTTCCTGCTTGAACCTTCAAAAAAACACTCACATTCATAACTTCCTCTAAGCAAAGTCCAAGTTTCGAAGCACCTTGCTTAATCTCAGTCACATTCATAAAGTCACATTTTTCCAGGGATCTAAAAATATATTCACAACACTCATCTTACGAAACTTTCACTTAAAGGAACCTTCCAGGCACCATAACAACTTAATTGAATAAAGCTGTTATGGAGCAAGGAGGTTGAGGGCACTGGCTTACCTTCAGGTGTTAAATCATTAGCAAATAGTTTAACTCGACAGTCTTCAGTCAAGCACCCATCAGCCCTGCGCCTCCACTTCTCTTTGATTGTGAGGCTTCAATCAGGAAGCTTCAGATTTGGTGCTGCTGGTAGTCTGCATGAAATGGTTATGGTGCTCAGAATGTCCTTTTCACTTTCCAAACCTAAGTTTTTGCTTCCTAGCTACCATACTGATTTTGTATTCTATCAAAAGAACAACTCATCTCACCATTACCTCATTTATACCACCTCCTCCCTATTCCAGAGGAATACAGTCATAAACCGGATACAATCCTTCTATTTCTGTTTATTTAATATGTATCTCCTTTAAAATTGGGATTCCCTTCTTGCAAACAATGCTGATTTCGCTGAGAGTAGGTCAATTTAGGCTAGAAGTACACATACCGCTTGTGACGGACCGACTTGCACCCCGATACTCAGGTGCAATGTGATTAAAGCAATCCCCAGAGTGAATGTAGTTCTCTAATCCCCCAAACATGAGCCAAGGCTTCATGAAGGGGTAAAGCATTCTGTTTAATGGAAGCCACAGCTGACCTTTTATACAAGTACCCATGCAAAGGTGACACCCACGTGGACCTTGTTGGGGACTGTGACACAAACTTGTAAACCAATAACAGAGTTAAAATGCATGACACTCCCACACATAGCACACAATCCCTCCCCTCTGTTTGGGAGATAATTGGATCAGTAACTGTACTAATTCTAATCCAATTATCTCCAAGCACAGAAAAACACACTTTTTTAAAACACCCCAAAAGTACCCTAAAAATTACATAAAACCTCACAAATGTTACATCCCCTGATAGCCCTGATCTGGGTGACCAACATATCCAAAAATTGAAGTCTTATTTTTGACTCACTGTGCACATGGTCCCATGCCCAAAACAGTTCCAGAGAATTAGTACCAACGGTCGGTCTCTCTGTCTGGAGTACAAAAGTACATACTTCACATGAACAACGCCTTTTAAAGTGCATTGGACAAGGTATATTGCAGGGCTCATAGTCCTGAGGCAAGAGGCTGGCCAGCAGGCCCCTTCAAAATTCAGTGACGAGGTTACTTTCGTCACACCGCTCGGCTAAGGTTTCAACCAAATGGGACATTCATACATTGCTGCTGAAGGTTAAGAAAATAAAACTGGATTGCCTTGAAGAATCTTCTGTCATTGAAGTGCCCACTGGTCCAAAAAGAGATGGGAACTACAGCCCTTTCATGTTCATGGAGCCAAAAAGTACAGATTTAGATTTTGATTTGATACACACCCAGGGTTCTATTTGGACAGGAATTCTCATGAAAGGCCGTAGGACAACTGGTGTCCTCTGCCAAAAAGGGATGATGTCCTGGCATAAACCCATGTTTCTCCAAATCCTTTAGGAACTGTGACCTCCTGATGATATGAAGGTTAACGGTAAGAAGAAAAAAAAAAATGTGCAACAGCAAATTTATATTCAGTCTAATCCCACAAGCAGACAATAATAACTTGTCATGAGCATCACAATGCCCCATGTTTGTTTGAGGCAAGGTCTCCTATTGACGGTTACTATACAAATAAATGAAGGCTCTGTTATCTTATATCCTATAAATAATAGAAGGTTGTTTCCAATGTTTTAAAACTGTCTGATCAGGTGGGTTAAAAAAAAAAAAAAAAAGTATAACGTCACCTCTCTTCAAAGATTGTGTGTGCGGCCGACGCTCAGATTTTTAGATTAGAGTGTAATTTGCATTGAGGTCACGTGTCCCCACCTCTTTGATCTCTGTCTTTTTTGTCCTTCTATTTCTGTTTATTTAATATGTATCTCCTTTAAAATTGGGATTCCCTTCTTGCAAACAATGCTGATTTCGCTGAGAGTAGGTCAATTTAGGCTAGAAGTACACATACCGCTTGTGACGGACCGACTTGCACCCCGATACTCAGGTGCAATGTGATTAAAGCAATCCCCAGAGTGAATGTAGTTCTCTAATCCCCCAAACATGAGCCAAGGCTTCATGAAGGGGTAAAGCATTCTGTTTAATGGAAGCCACAGCTGACCTTTTATACAAGTACCCATGCAAAGGTGACACCCACGTGGACCTTGTTGGGGACTGTGACACAAACTTGTAAACCAATAACAGAGTTAAAATGCATGACACTCCCACACATAGCACACAATCCCTCCCCTCTGTTTGGGAGATAATTGGATCAGTAACTGTACTAATTCTAATCCAATTATCTCCAAGCACAGAAAAACACACTTTTTTAAAACACCCCAAAAGTACCCTAAAAATTACATAAAACCTCACAAATGTTACATCCCCTGATAGCCCTGATCTGGGTGACCAACATATCCAAAAATTGAAGTCTTATTTTTGACTCACTGTGCACATGGTCCCATGCCCAAAACAGTTCCAGAGAATTAGTACCAACGGTCGGTCTCTCTGTCTGGAGTACAAAAGTACATACTTCACATGAACAACGCCTTTTAAAGTGCATTGGACAAGGTATATTGCAGGGCTCATAGTCCTGAGGCAAGAGGCTGGCCAGCAGGCCCCTTCAAAATTCAGTGACGAGGTTACTTTCGTCACACCGCTCGGCTAAGGTTTCAACCAAATGGGACATTCATACATTGCTGCTGAAGGTTAAGAAAATAAAACTGGATTGCCTTGAAGAATCTTCTGTCATTGAAGTGCCCACTGGTCCAAAAAGAGATGGGAACTACAGCCCTTTCATGTTCATGGAGCCAAAAAGTACAGATTTAGATTTTGATTTGATACACACCCAGGGTTCTATTTGGACAGGAATTCTCATGAAAGGCCGTAGGACAACTGGTGTCCTCTGCCAAAAAGGGATGATGTCCTGGCATAAACCCATGTTTCTCCAAATCCTTTAGGAACTGTGACCTCCTGATGATATGAAGGTTAACGGTAAGAAGAAAAAAAAAAATGTGCAACAGCAAATTTATATTCAGTCTAATCCCACAAGCAGACAATAATAACTTGTCATGAGCATCACAATGCCCCATGTTTGTTTGAGGCAAGGTCTCCTATTGACGGTTACTATACAAATAAATGAAGGCACTGTTATCTTATATCCTATAAATAATAGAAGGTTGTTTCCAATGTTTTAAAACTGTCTGATCAGGTGGGTTAAAAAAAAAAAAAAAGTATAACGTCACCTCTCTTCAAAGATTGTGTGTGCGGCCGACGCTCAGATTTTTAGATTAGAGTGTAATTTGCATTGAGGTCACGTGTCCCCACCTCTTTGATCTCTGTCTTTTTTGTCTCTGTATCTTGGACACATCATCTCCTGTGTAGTTGTATTTTTCCTTCCCCCTCTGCCTTGCCTTAAATCTATTCCCCATCTCCCAGTCTCTCTTTAGCCTCTGAATACCTGACACTGCCAGTTGTGTACTTTGTTTCTCCATTTGTTTGACTCGTATGACCTAGAAGAAAGGTATAGGACCAAATAGCTAGTCTGAAAACATAGCTGACTTGGGGAAATTTTACAATTGGGCTATTTGGCCTAATATTTCAAATTAACTTTAAATGCCAAGCAAATCACATAAGTAAAGCATGATATTAGGGATGTCCCGAACGGTTCGCCACGGACTCATCATTGAGTAAACTTTGACCCTGTACCTCACAGTCAGCAGACACATTCCAGCCAATCAGCAGCAGACCCTCCCTCCCAGACCCTCCCACCTCCTGGACAGCATCCATTGTGAAGCTGCATTCTTAGTGAGCTGTCCAGGGGGTGGGAGGGTCTGCTGCTGATTGGCTGGAATGTGTCTGCTAAATGTGAGGTACAGGGTCAAAGTTTACTCAATGATGAGTCTGCGGTGAACCGTTTGGCAAACCGTTCGGGACATCACTACATGATATAGATCCAATGTGATCTGTGTCATTTTCAAGGGAGCCCACATTTTTATTTCAAGTGCACTTGGAGGAGCGTGAATTCAGACACGTGTTGGTAATCAAAATAAGCCTTTGTTGTTTATTTTTACAGTTGTGTTTTTATACATCAAAAAGTAAGTGCTTACATGCAAATACTCATAGGACAGTAGTAGGAAGGGAGTGAAAGGAGTACAGATAAGACATAGGGATGAATGTCATGTACATATAACAGATAAGTTCAGAGAAAGAACAGACTGATTAAGGAGAGACAGCTCAGGTGGGGGCTATCTGCTCATAGACATATATGGTCTTAAGTGTCGTTTTAAGCATTAAGCATTTCCTGAGTCCAAGATAGCCAATTTTAATATAGGATATCTAATATGGCACCTATAAGCTTGCACCTTGGAATCAAAGTAAATTATTTCACAAGCACAAGACAACGCACATGAAAGCAAGCTACACATGTATCTCTTGGATCTCGGATCTATTTAGGAAAGACCGGTTTTGTGCCCTAATCCCTCTGTCCCTGTTTTGTATCTTAAGGTCTCTTTTTACCCGGATCTTTGCCTCTTGGTTTGTCAGAGCATATAAAAAAGATTAACCGCAAACATTTTTGCAATAATGTGTCTTTAAACAACACTAAGTGATCAATCAGTATAAATAACATATACTTTTAATCATTTACCTCCTTCATTTGTCTGTAATCTTTGAACTCTAACCTAATCTATTTTAGCTCACCTTAAGTGGGTTGCACAACCAAAATAGAGAACTGCCTTTCAAGTTTCTTGCCACAGGGCAAGTGGCATACTAAGGGGGTAGGATGGTGGTCCTGGTGGGATGTGGGTGCATAGTGAACCCCCTTCAATTGAGGAGGCACCTACACGCCTCCATTTTGCTTGTGGGAATGCCGCATGGCAGGTTCCTGCTCTACGGTTGTGCTGTGGGTCTTTTGGATGCTGAGGGAGCTGCTGGGATCACTCTGCACTTGCGCAACCTGTACTTTTGCTGGAGCCAGGATATGATCCCAGTCGTTCCAATCCCGGCAACAGTGCAGAGCATCAGAGAGATGGCAAATCCGTGCACAGAAACTGGTTCCATCAGCACTCAACTGGACCACAGGCATGAGGTTCCACTCCAGCTTTTCTGGTCAATGTAAGAGAAGGCATGCTTATTTCTCCTTAGTGTAAGGAGAAATAAAATAAAATAAAAATACTATGTTTGTTTTTTTTTAAATAAAGTTTGTTTGTATGGATGACATTATGTGTGTGCATTTGAATGTCTGTGTATGAGTCTGTGTGTGTGTGTGTGTGGCTGTGGCTGTGTATGTAGCCCAAGGCAAACTAGGCGTTTGCCTTGGGCGGCACTAACAAGACTAAAAAAATGCCGCTTCCAAACGTCCACTAGGACGTCTCCCATGTCATGGGGGTCCAAGGGCAGGCCTGCTGACCACCTTAATGGACCCCTCCACTGACCCCCGGCATAAGGCTGTGTGAGAATCAGAGGCAGCGAGGGAGTTGTGATCTCCCTGCTCTGCGCCCTAGCGCGCCATTTGCTGATGCTGCAGGAGCCAGAATCTGATGTCATATTCCAGTTCCAGTAGACGGACCGCGAGGTGCGAGGGAGATCACAGCTCCCTCGACACCTCGGATGCCAATATAGCAACCCGCCTCACAGCAAGACCCCCAACTACAGGTAGGAAGGCTGAGTAATTTTTTTTTTATAATGTTAAGAATTAGTGAGTGTGTTTTTCCGTGAGTGCATGAGTGTCTGTGTGTATGAGTGTGAGTGAGTATGTGTGTGTGTATGAGGATCTGTCAGTGTGTTTCAAATCAGTGAGAGTCTGTTTGTCATTGAGTCTGTGTTTCTTTCAATGAGTATCTGTCAGTGTGCATATGTGTGTTTGTCAACGAATGAGTGTGTGTCAGAGATGTCTGTGTGTATCAGTGTGCCTGTCAGAGTGTGTGCTTAAAAAGACAAAATAGACACCCAGACCACTTCAGCTCATTGAAGTAGTCTGGGTGCAGTGACCCACTCCCTTTTAACCCTGCAAGTTTAATTGTTGCAGTTTCTCTGAAACTGAAATAATTACCTGGAGGGGTTACATAGTTAAAAGAGACTTGCATCCATCAAGTTCAGCCTTCCTCACATATGCTTTGCTGTTGGTCCAAAAGGGTTAACTCCTTCCGGGTGGTTAGACGACTAAAAGTCACCTAACTGATGCTGGACGTCCTCACTGTGTGTATGAGGACATCAAGCGTCTGCTAAACCCAGATAGGAAAGAATTGATACAATGCTTTCCTATGGGGAAGCGTAATGCAAGCGCGGAGGAGAAGCCTGACCCAGCTCTGAGGGACATCGGCGCTGGATTCCGGTAAGTGACTAAGGAGTTTTAACCTTCAGTGCCGAGTAATAGGGAACTATAGTGCCAGGAAAACTTCTCTGGCACTATAGCATCCCTTTAAAAGGAGGAGCCGAATAAGGAAGGAGTGGTTTCTTAATCAGCAACAAACTAGGAAAGAATTCCTTCTTGACCCCAAAATGGCAGTCACATATCTCTTTGGATCAAGCAGCTATTACCCCAATATCTAGAAATTATATCCCTGTGTGCAATGTTTTTGGAATTTTTTTGTCCAATTGCTGTTTAAACATCTGTATGGACTCTGATAAAACCACCTCTTCAGGCAGAGAATTCCATATCCTTATAGTTCGTACTGCCTTAGATGAAATCTCCTTTCTTCCAGCCTAAATGTGTGACCTTGTGTCCCATGTATAGCCCTGTTTATAAATAGATTTCCAGATAATGGTTTGTACTGGCCCAAATATATTTGTATAATGTTATCATATCCACTCTGAGGCGCAGTTTTTCCAAATCAAAGAGATTTACATTTTTTAACCTTTCTTTGTAACTAAAGTGCTCCATTCCATTTATCAATTTTGTAGCTCGTCTCTGCACTTTTTCTAGGGCCATGATATCCTTCTTTAGAACAGGTGCCCAAAATGGCACAGCATATTCAAGGTGTGGTCTTACCAGCGATTTATAAAGAGGCAAAATTATATTTTCATCCTGAGAATTTATGCCCCTATTTATACATGACAAAACCTTACTGGCCTTAGCAACTGCAGATTGACATTGCATATTGTTGCCTAATTTGTGGTCTATAACGATTCCCAATTCCTTCCCGGTTCTCTCTAATTCACTACCGTTTAGGGTGTAAATTGCTTGTACATTCTTGACTCCGAAGTGCATAACTTTGCATTTCTCTACATTAAATTTAATCTGCCATTTTAGTGCCCAATATGAATTTATATGAATGTCAGGGTGTGAGAGCTATTTCCCTAACAAAAGTGTTGGTGCAGAGGAAAAAATTATAACTTTTTTCAGTTTGCAGAGGAGTGTGTGTGCCAAAATACATTTCTGCCCCAGGTGTCGTATAGCATAGGTACGCCTCCGCGCAGGGCCACCATCAGAAATTATGGGGCCCCTGAAACAGCTCAAGGTCTGGGCCCCCAGGTGCCCATCTCCAAATACCACCCACAGGAATACACACACACACACAGAAAGATACACGCATTAACAGACACAAATACTTAAACAGACATACACACATACAAACAGGCATACTGACACACACATACTGAAACAGACACACACATACACATGCATAAGCAGATACAGATACACACACACACTGACATACATACTCACATACTGACACACACACACATACATACAAACTGACATACATACATACATACATACATATAAATACATACTGACATACATACACACGCATGCAGATAGATATATACATACACAGATACATACAGATATACATGCATACACACATACATAGTGATAGATATATACATACATACACACATACATACTGACATACATACACACGCATGCAGATAGATATATACATACACAGATACATACAGATATACATGCATACACACATACATAGTGATAGATATATACATACATACACACATACATACTGACATACACACATACATAGTGATAGATATATACATACATACACACATACATACTGACATACACACACACATAGTGATAGATATATACATACATACACACATACATACTGACATACACACACACACACACAGTGATAGATATATACATACATACACACATACATACTGACATACACACACACACACAGTGATAGATATATACATACATACACACATACATACTGACATACACACACAAACACATACATACTGACATACCTACACACATACATACTGATAGATATATACACACACACACACACACACACACGCATACTGACATACATACACACATACTGACAGATATATACATACATACATACTGACATACACACACACACAGAGACATACATACTGAGAAACAGACATACATATATGCAGACACATACATATACACACACACACACACCTCATTTCTCAGCCACCCTCCTCTTCCTTACCTTTTTGTTGCAGGAGGGTGGCTGGGGATGATGGGAGCAGATGCTTCGTCTCTCCTCTCCGCGCGGAGTAAGCTGGGAGGAAGTGACGGGCCGTCACTTCCTCCCAGCAGCACTTGCGGGCCCCTGAAGATATAGGGCTCATCGGGTGGCCCTAAATGCTTGGGCCACCTGATGGGCCCTGGTGCAGATGCACCAGCGGCAGTTTCGCCGCTCCACGTGGGGTCCAGGCAGCCGGGCCCGTGACAACCGTCATCCCCTGATGTCACCCCCTAATGTCAGCCCTGCCTCTGCGTAGAAAGCACCCCAGAATTTTTTTTACAAAAAAGTGTATTTAGGTTCAGTGCTTCACCATCTGTTCTTCCAGTGCCTGTGTTGCAATACATTTTATTGAATGACTGACGAGTCTGGTGTTCTCATCCGGGAACCAGATAATTTTTCAGATTTTTAGTAAAATAAATATCATTATCAATGCTCAGTGGGTTTAGTTTTTTATTTTTGGAGATTAAATATTATCCAGAATTATCCTAAACGGTCTCCTTTTCCCTGACAATAAAAGGTCAAACAAACTGGATAATTCACTAAACTATGAATTGGTAAAACTTTGAAAGGGAATTGCAAATTGTAGGTCAATATAGCCAAATTATGCTCAAGATAGCAACTTTTGTCTGTTTTATCTAATGTACACTATTTACAATTCATATATAACTGAATTTAAGCTGCATCTCCACAGAACACAACTATCAAGAACGTAAACAACTACATGCTGGAATGCCAGATTAATTTATGAACAACTGCGTGTAAACATGGCTATTAACCCCTTAAGGACGGAGCCAAATGTACACATTGTGAACAAAACAAAATGTAAACAAAACCTGGCATTTGCGCTACATGTCTGTCCAACCGTAATACACCTCTTTCATAGTAAATGCACCCACCCTTATTATATATCATTTTATTCAGGGGAAACAGGGCTTTCATTTAATATCAAATATTTAGCTATGAAACATAATTTAATATGAAAAAAATGGGAGAAAATACGTTGTTTTTTTAAAATTTTTTTAGTTCTACATGACATTTTAACGATCAATGTCATAATACTGTTTGCTTTTACTGCAATAAAATACACATATTTATATTCAGTAAAGTCTCACGTGTAAGACAGTACCCCCTATGTACAGGTTTTATGGCGTTTTGGGAAGTTACAGGGTCAAATATAGCACGTTACATTTGAAATTGAAATTTGCCAGATTGGTTACATTGCCTTTGAGACTGTATAGTAGCCCGGGAATGAAATTTACACCCATAATGGCATACCATTTGCAATAGTAGACAACCCAAGGTATTGCAAATGGGGTATGTCCAGTCTTTTTAGTAGCCATTTGGTCACAAACACTGGCCAAAGTTAGCGTTAGTATTTGTTTGTGTGTGAAAAATGCAAAAAACGCCAATTTTGGCCAGTGTTTGTGACTAAGTGGCTACTAAAAAAGACTGGACATACCCTGTTTGCAATACCTTGGGTTGTCTACTATTGCAAATGGTATGCCATCATAGGGGTAATTTTCATTCTTGGGCTACCATAGGGTCTCGAAGGCAACATAACCAATCTGGCGAATTTTAATGTGAAAAAACTGAAATGCAAGCCTTATATTTGACGCTGTAACTTTTGAAAACACCATAAAACCTGTACATGAGGGGTACTGTTGTACTCGGGAGACTTCGCTGAACACAAATATTTGTGTTTCAAAACAGTAAAAAGTATCACAGCAATAATATCATCCGTGTAAGTGCTGTTTGTGCATGAAAAATGCAAAAAACTTCACTTTTACTGGCGATATCATCGTTGTAATACATTTTACTGTTTTGAAACACTAATATTTGTGTTCAGCGAAGTCTCCCGAGTAAAACAGTACCCCCAATTTACAGGTTTATGGTGTCTCGGAAAGTTATAGGGTTAAATATAGTGCTAGCAAATTAAATTCCCTTTACTTTCGGCATGGGTTGTCAGGCAGGTCCTGCTAATTGTAATTAATTAAGATACCTAATTATGTAAAAATATTACATAAATATATATGTAGAATTAATATATGTATATATATCATTATGTGTATATATGCTAATATATATATGTATATATCTATAGAAGAATTTTTAAATATTTTTTATTTATATATAGGTATATATATAGTGATATATCGTATATATTTATGTATATAGATATATATATTATTTAAGTTCTCACGTGTATTTGAGAGACATATATATATATATATATATATATATATATATATATATATTAATTTCACAAAACAGTTAGAACGAAACACACATTTATATATATTTTAATTATTTATTTTAATTATTTTTTTAATTTTATTTTTAACGTGTTACATTTTAATTTTTTATATTATATATATAAATATATATATATATAACAATAATTATATATATATTTAATCAGTATCAGTCTACGTGTAATTTGATATTAATATATATATATAATTATATATATATTAATAGTAAAATACACCTAGACGGTGTATGTGTGTGTATGTATATGTGTATATATATACTTAGATCATATATATATAATATATATATATGATCTAAGTATATATAATTATTTTTTTTACACCATTAACTTTTTTTATTTTTATTTTCAGCCAGCAGGGGGACCACCTGTCATTACAGGCAGCCCCCCTGCCGGCAATACAGAAGCCAGCTATCCCTGGCCATGTGATTGTGGGGTCACCATTTAGGACCCACTCTCTATGGCGGTACTTCAGCTTGAAGAGACGGATATGCAGCGGGGCTCCCTGGGTAAGTTAACAAAAACCGGATACAATTCGCCCAAGTTAGAACAGCCTATTAGAAATGGTAATACGTCCTCCGGTTTGCATTAAAGGACCACTATAGTGCCAGGAAAAACATACTCGTTTTCCTGGCACTATAGTGCCCTGAGGGTGCCCCCACCCTCAGGGACCCCCTCCCGCCCGGCTCTGGAAGGGGGAAAGGGGTAAAAACTTACCTTTTTCCAGCGCTGGGCGGGGAGCTCTCCTCCGATCCTCCTTCTCTCCTCCCGATGTTGAGCAGCAGCGGCAGAGCCTCTTGGCGCATTCAGCCCGGTCACACATAGGAAAGCATTCATAATGCTTTCCTGGGCGCTGAGCTCTCCTGTGAAAATCACAGTGAAGCTTAGCATGCGCCTCTAGCGGCTGTCAATGAGACAGCCACTAGAGGAAATAGGGGAAGGCTTAACCCATTCATAAACATAGCAGTTTCTCTGAAACTGCTATGTTTATGAAAAAATGGGTTAAGCCTAGCAGGACCTGGCACCCAGACCACTTCATTAAGCTGAAGTGGTCTGGGTGCCTAGAGTGGTCCTTTAAGTAAAGTGAGAACAAGGGTGTTGCAAGGTTTTTTGGCTATACCGGCAAAGATGCATTTTACCACCTCCCCCTCCCCCAAAAAATGCATATCTTTTCCTGTGTGTCTATTAACCCCTCTTGAATTTCTTACCCACTTTTGTGTTTCTCAACCCCTCTTTTCAAAGGTCTTAACCCTTTTTAGGGTATCTTATGTCTCTTTATCACATTGTCCAGCCCTTCAGTGTCTCCCCCCCAGCAACGTTTGTCAGCTTCTTTCTCCCCCTCTGCCCCTTTTGTTTGTCTCTTTCTCCCCTTCTATGTGGTTCTTCCCCCCAATATCGTGTCTCTTTCTCCCCCCCACAGGTCAATTTATGGTACTCTCCCCTTCTGTGTCTGCTCACCTTCTTCTAGGATGGCTGCGCAAAACACCGTAGAAGATCTTCTGTATTCTCTACCCAGTCTGATGTGAAGCTGTTCATTGCTCCCTGCGAGCACTTCCTGTCAGACTGAAGAGGATAAAGAAGAAGATCATCTACCGCCGTACATGCTACATGAGGAGGGAGAGCATTGTGCTATGGGCTTCCCTCCTGCTGGTCACGCAGGCATTGTGCCGCTGGGGCAGTGCATCTTTAGGCGGCTGCCTCTAACGCAAGCCCTGACTGAGAATTTATATTGAATTAAAATGTAATTTTAAACTCAAGGTAAAAATAGCAGAAAACTGAAAGCATTCGCCAAGTTAGCTGTGCTTCCAATTCTGCTGTTTTGACCTTAAGTTTGAAATTCACTGTGGATTCTTTCTTAAATGAATAACCCTGATTGTTTTATACATTACATTCTAAATCATAGCAAGCAGAGGCTGAGACAGTGACACTGTTACTGTAGATAAAAAGGGTAATTTTTCCATAACAGCTCTTTCATCCTGAATAGGACTAATTGGATTTAAATTTTTTACAATTTGTTAAAATATAAATAAAAAAAATTTAAGCACCTTACCCATGCTCTGTAGTGGTTATGGTACCAGGAGTGCAGACGGTTTGACAATGTACCTGGGGTGCAGGTCTTGGCTCATTGATGGAAGCAGCTTCTGGCGCTCAATGGAGGAGGTGACCAGTGCTCAACAGACCCCAATTAAGTTATAAAACCATTTTCAAGTGATTTGACAACTTACCTTCAGAGAGCGCCACTGCACTCCAGGCACCATAACCACAACAGCATGCTGGAGCAGTTAAAGTGCTCGTAGTTTTCCTTTAAGTTTTGATTCTTGACTATAGGAAAAAAATGTAATTCAAGATGATTTCTAAATAAGATAGGCGACGGTTTTGGCTGCTGCTTCACAAATAGTTAGGTTAAAAGTAAGATTTGACAGCATCATTACCGCTTCCCAAGCAATTTCATCAGTGGTTGTCAGTCAGACAGATAGGAGGCAGTCTTGACAGATAAGAGGCAGTCTCTTTCTCGCACTGCTCTCAAAGTGAGAGAGGGATTAGGTATTAGATAAAAATCACAATAGAGGCCCTTGTTAGAATCGCATCAAATGAATCAAGAACAAAAACAGGTTTCCCACTTCAGGAAGAACTGCATAACTGCCAGAACTTGAGCAGCCTGCATGCTTTGCATTGAAGCCTGGGGACTTCTGGCTTACAAGGCATAACATGGCATAGAACACTAGTCGTGGTCTATTCACTTGATCAAGTTAACTCCTGCTCTTATAAGAATAACATAAGATAGGAAAGAAGCTTGGTGCATGCTGGGATATAGTGTGTTCCCTGAGCGAGATATGGAGTTTTCATACGTGACAGATTTGTATGTTCTATTGATTAATGTTAGGAATTTCTGGATGACAACCTCTTAAAACGACACGCAATTCTATTTAAAGGGACACTATAATCACCCAGACCACTTCAGCTCAATGAATTGGTCTGGGTGCCAAGTCCCTCA
>OW240921.1:31770059-31807676 GCA_933207985.1 Pelobates cultripes | reverse complement strand
CCCATGTTCATTAGAGAAGAAATATTTTTCCCATGCAGAATATCAACATAAAATATGTAAACCTAAACATAACAACTTCTTAAAACAATAAATCTAAATGGCATTTATTGTATTTTACATGGAATTTAGATGTAAACTTTACCAGCTGCATTGTCATTTTTCTTCAAGATTGCATTGACTTTTTAATTGTAGTTACAATACGTATTGCTCATGGTTTTCATACATTTGCAATACTCTAAATTATCTATTGACAGGTGCAAGTCCTAAATGTGTACTATTAAGGACCAGTAAAAAAGGAAGACAGACTTGTGTCATCAAAGGGCAGGCTGTCTCCAATGCCTACCATTAGGCCAACTGGTCTTTTTATAATTGTAGTTATCAAAGAATCGCTTACTTATTACCATCAGATACACTACTGCAAACTACAATGCTTAGCAAACCCATGAAAAATTCGATATAATAGACATTCTTAAAATATTCAGTGTTTTACAATCAAGTGTTTATGTTCTTGATTAAACAAAATTCCATCTTTCTCTACTCTACCATAGGCGCATTAGCTTGCTATTTGAGAGTACGGAATTATGTGCACGACTTGTTTGTCGTCCCCATGAGCTCTTTTCTGTACGTTTTGGTTACATTTTAAGGTATAGCTTCCTCTTGGTTACCATATTTCTGTTTTTATTTTCTCCCTTTGTATTTTTGTCTATATTTGTGAATTGATTAAAAACAAATCTTAAATAAAGATTGACCAAAAAAAAGAAATACATTCTATATCTGATGTGTAGATATTGTATTGTGAACATATCTTGTGAATACAGTCATGGATGGAATTGTTCTGAACATCATTTTATAATCATTGATGGGCTGATGATGTAAGTGATTTTATAAGAATTGTTTAATTTACTTTATATTTATTTAAAATTATTTTTTATTAAAATAATATCAAATTATTTACAGTGTACATAGTTTTAGATTATTTTCATATATACGTAATGGTCTTAATGTTGACACCCAAATTCATGTAATTTATTTTATTGAGCTTGGAAAGATATAATTGTAAGTTTAGAAAAAAAGAGACGAAAAATGGGGCAGACAGTCCACTCACAAAAAAGTGGGTGGAATGCCTAGCCTCATTCAAAGTACCTCATAATGTAAATAGTCACATAGAAGAGGATAAACAACCTTTATCAGAAAAAAATGCTAAAATGGTATATAGTCCAAATACTATTACCATACACTAAAATAGTGTATTGATTATAAGTTAACCACCAAACTTATAAAAGCCTGGGAGAGGCTAATCCTGCAAGGTATGTTTGACTTAATAAAGGTGTAAAAATACACCTAAAATAATAAATGGGTAACAAAGCAGGTTAGTCTAAATCCATTCTAGGAAAGGACCCAACTGGGTAATTGGATAGAAAAGGATAGTCTTAGAGCAGTGTCTGAGAGAATCTGGAAAGGGCAGGGTTAATAGCAACTAATGGGGCGCGCCCAAACTAATATCGAGTAGCTTATACTAAAGAGAAAAGGAGCTAATACCCCATAAAAAGAGGAAAGATAGAAACCCCCCCCCCCTTGAGTCACCCTAAAAAAACTAACTATCCTAAGAGAAACAGCAAAACTAACTGCTGCTACGTGGCAGCCTATCCAAATCCCTAATAGAGATGTCGCGAACTGTCCGCCGAACTGTTCGCGAACTGTCCGCCGGTGAACAATAGCGTGTTCGCGTTGGGCGAACATATCCGATTTCCGGTCCACCCCCTATACGACATCATTGAGTAAACTTTGACCCGGAACCTCACAGCCAGCAGACACATTCCACCCAATTAGCAGCAGACCCTCCCTCCCAGGAAGTGTCTGCTGACTGTGAGGTTCCGGGTCAAAGTTTACTCAATGTATAGCAAGACCACTTATTGTTATTTCACATATATATTATTATTCTTATTATAGCCAAATTTGCCACCCTAACTCCTCCCACAGTTTTTACACTACATAGACAAAAATTTACCAAAACGTGCAGATTGTTCCCGATCGGATTGCTATTACTTTGTGGAACGTTTCGCCGAATGGTTCACGGAATATCGTCGTTCTTGTGGCGCAATTTGTCCCAAAGGAATGAATGGCAAAGCTAGAGTGGGAGCTGGCAAAAGCTGAAAAATCAGGACATGATTTCTAAACTGCCACCACTCCCTTATTTTCAGGCCCACCTACACAAATCTTATATAAAAACGTTCAGCTATCCCTGCTGTCACTAAACATGTCAACAGCTAAGCCATAGTCCTGATAGTTTTCACAATATAATCATTTGTTTGCAACTAATGCCGTCCATTGACATTCATTGAAACTTCACTCTACAAAGCTCAAATTTGAAGTGCAATTTTTAAACTGCGACTGTGCCTTCATTTTTAATACTTCAGAGACATACTATGCATCAACATTTCTAAACTGCGACTGTGCCTTCATTTTTAATACTTCAGAGACATACTATACATCAAAATGTAGGTCTGGGTCTTGTGATTCTCACAATATAAAGCTTTTCACTGTAGGATTTATAGTTTTTAAAATACGACCGTTTGAAGATGGCAACCGCCAAAATACTCTGACCTGTGCCAGGCTGCAGCAGCAAGTGATGTCATAGACAGGGCCTTTTGAACACCTGCTAATGTTTTTATAAATGTATGGTTTAATGTAACTGTGCAACAACGTTGCTATTAAATGTGTTATATAAATGATAACAGTTACTCCGCCCACTCCAGTTGTAGACTACTGGTGGAGGCAAGAACACTTCACACAATTTCCCCAGAAATTGTAGCTTTTCTAGTTATTAAGTGTTCAAAAGGCCCTGTCTATGACATCACTTGCTGCTGCAGCCTGGCACAGGTCAGAGTATTTTGGCGGTTGCCATCTTCAAACGGTCGTATTTTAAAAACTATAAATCCTACAGCGAAGAGCTTTATATTGTGAAAATCACAAGACCCAGACCTACATTTTGATGCATAGTATGTCTCTGAAGTATTAAAAATGAAGGCCCTTAGCGTGCCAATCCTATTTTCTTAAATTGAGGTGTGTATGCTGCCGTATTCTGCTTGTGTTATTTTTACTGTAATTGCTTTGTATCGTTGTATTTGTGCGTATATGAGCTATTATATTGTATACATATGAATGAGGGCTGTGTATGAGGGCTGCTTGTGGAATTGTGTGTGGATGGATATGTCACATTGTGTGTTTGGTAGTGTGTGGGGCTGTTTGGGGTATTGCATGTGAGAGGCTGCATGTGGGATTGTGTGCATGTATGTGGATTGTTAGTGGTGTTGCGTTTGTGGGGATTATGTGTTGTGTTTGTGTATGGGCTGTTCGTATTATTTGTATGAGGGGAGGCTTATTCTGCAGGTCTGTGTATATCTAGCAGTGTGGGTGGCTTCCCTGGGTTCCAGTGGGGGCCAGGCTGGCCAGGCTGCTCTACTACAGTGTGGAATCCCATTCACAAGTGCTGGGAGGAACTGATCTGAGATCACTTCCTCTACGTTCTGCAATGCACAAATTGAGGATTTTCCTTCACCACCTTTTCGTATTAGCAGATATCTGAAGTTTCACTGAGACTCCTGATAGGCTTGAGTGCCGTGGAAAGACACCTCGAGTGCCGTGCATGGCACTAGTGCCGTAGGTTGCCTACCCCTGCCCTAGAATATAAAGACATTATGTACAAAGATACTCCCAGCACGAAAAGTACATACATTCCAGAAGTAGTTGTTAAAGAACTGGTATGGAGCAGTAGAGAGGTCTAGAATTTCAGGCTAGTTATGTTCCTCCCTCCTGAATTTAATCTAAATATACTTTGAGTGATGCGTGTCTGTTCTCTTAGAAAGTACAATTCAAGCATGCATTCTTTATGTATTAACAGAAGAACTTTCTGCTTCTGTGCCTCTCTCTATGTTTTTGTGCTATGTTGTTTCTTATATTGTTATATGTTCTCTACCTTGTTTATCAAGCCCTTTCTTAAGTAAAAGGTGTGCTCTACCTTATATGATGATAAATGAATAGAAATGAACAGCCTGGGTACGGGTCTAATACAATACATTTTTAAAATCAAAGGGCCAGGTTCTTCCATTAATTTTATTTAAAACACGAAAAATCATTCAGGACAGTTCGACCACCTCTTTACCTTTTACTTTACCATTAATGACATCCATGTCTTAAAGAAAGTGCCCCCCCCCACCTCTTTTTTTAATTTGAAGTGAGACTGTCATTTATTATTAATATCATTGTGAAATGGACAATAAGTACAAAGATACACTCCAAGAACAAGAAAAGTACATACATTCCAGAAGTCGTTTTTAAAGAACTGGTATGGAGCAGTAGAAGAGTCTAGAATTTCAGGCTAGTTATGTTCCTGCTTTCTGAATGTAATCTAAATATACATTGATTGACATTTGTATGTTCTCTACGAAAGTACAAATCAAGCATAAACAATGTACTTCCAGAATAACTTTCTGCTTTCTTGCCTACATGTTTCAGTGCTATATTGTTTCTGAGAAATTATTAAATGTTTTCTATCATGTCTACCAAACCCTTTCTTAAGTACAGGGTGTACTCTACCTTATATGATAATATATGAATAGAAATGGACAGCCTGGGCACAGGTCTAATAAAACAGATATTCAAAATTGAGAGGTTAGGTTCTTCCAGCGAATTTTATTGAAAATACAAAAAAACAACACTAACATTTTTGCTCCACGACAATCATTTATCAAGACCCGGGCACCAAGTAGAATACCTGTTTATTTTAAATGGTAATTACGGGGTTTGACGTTAAGAGAAAACTCCATTAATTTTTGTATTTTTATTTTTTTTATTTTAAACAATTTAGTAGGTATACTTGAAAGAAAAAGTGTATGTGTTTGTTCTGAATGCAAAAGCTGCAGACCTGCTGTAGTCAGCACATTGAGATAGGGAAAAGGTTGTTGAGCATCTGTGGAGCTAACGGACGTGGAAGAAATTCTCCATGATCAACAGGCATGGAGGTATTTCTGCTTCTAAGAAAGATCACAGAGCACTCCAGGTTGGTTAGATTTGCTTTAATAGCAAAAACTAGTTTGGTATATTGCAAAATCACTGTATACAATAAATTCAAATTATTTCATCCCGAGAGGGGCCCCTCTACCAGCAGACCTCCGCACTACAGGATCTCTATACAGCATGGAGTTCAGTAAAAACCAAACAAAAACTTGTTTATTGTTAAAGCTGTAAGAGAAATATGAATTTGTGGTCTGAAGATCAACTTATAACTTGAGCAGTTCCATCTTATTATACAGATTTTATTAAAAAGTAATTAATCAAAAAGTGCTTAGTAATTTGAAGTGAGCTTAAAACCAATGGGAAAACAAAGAAAAATATAGTGTAGTATATAAAAAAGTGAATATAGATGATTACATATTACACTCATACTTTCCTTTTGCTCTTTATTGCTGAAAGCTTATTGGAAAATGTAAAACATGTTTATGGAAAATTGTAAACAATGTGAATTTTCCTATAGATCTCACAAAGTTAGGGCAAGATCTTAAAATAAAAATGATTGTAGTGAATATTGTGGTTAATTACTGAGCAAAATCCAAGTTGGGTCAGTATATGGTGATTACTTCTGAGGATTTTACTTTATTTGCTAAATACAGCGGAATGAAATAGGCCAATTAAATATTTTTTTATTTACTTCTTCCACAATCATTAGTTTACAATCATCTTTTACAATGGTTGTAGTAGTACATGATGTCAATCATGTTATGTTTTTAGGTTCAACAATATTTACTGATAAAGAGACATGCATATATTTACAAGGAAATTGATAAATATGTTGCAAAACAAATGATCTGTCAGTATGCTCATTAGGTCTGGCAAGGACAAAACATGCAGTTATGGCATTTCTTTGCATTTCTATTTTTCTTTCCCCAAATCCAACAACAAAACTAAATAGAATTAAAAAAAACTAAACATTTTCTCAAAGTGAACTTGGGACTGTAAGGTAACCTTTATTATAATATATAATTTGCCAAACAAATAAATCATATGTTTCTTGCAGCCACTTGTTCCACCAGCGGAATGTTTGAAAGTCTGTGAGTGTTACAGTACTGTAACACCCAACCTGCGTTGCTATCCCTTGAGATTGGTCCTGCATATGCCAACATGCTGGCTTCATTGCCAGCTTATTGTTACATAAATTAGGGTCAGACAAGACAAAACATCATCTTCAGTGTAGCAGCAAAGTAGGTGTAGCCTAGAAGAGATACTATAAAATAGTGCAGTAAGTTTGGTAATTTTGATATTAAATGAAGTAGATAAAATATTGCACTCACACTTTTAAGGACCTTACATCTAGCTCCAATTTAACTGCCTGGGCGGAATGGTCCCCGCCTATGGATATGGCATGATGTAGTTCCAATAAACTTTCCAAATGGTAATGGTTGTTCTCGTGGAAACATAAAAAAAGAAAAATAATATAGTGTAGTACGTCATACATAATGGAGAAAGTGAAAGTGTGCCATCACATGTTATGGAGCACTAACTCCAGAGGTAGAGCTTAAAGTTGTTTAATTCCCACTCAAGGATGTAGGTAGTTCAGGTTTTCCTCGTGTATATAAGGGAGAGATAAAAACAGGAAAAAAAATAGTGCACACCATAAATTGTAAAATGGTAGAGATTGTAAATGAAATATTAGTCACATGGGATAGAGCAAAATAAGGTTTGCTCAATCCAACAGGTATACAGTGAGGGGGGGGAAAAGTATTTGACCTGCTGATTTTGAACGTTGGCTCACTGACAAAGAAATGATCAGTCTATAATTTTAATGGTTGGTGTATTTTAACATGAGAGACAGAATAACGAAAATACAAAGCTGTATTTCTGGCACTATTGCTCCCCCTGCCTCTCCCCCCCCCCTCCCTGGCATGCCCCCTCCGCAGTGAAAAAGGGTTAAGAACCTTTTATTTACTTACTTGATCCTGGCACTGGGTTAAAGCTCCTCCTCCGTCCCACGGTGAGTTGGCTCTAATGTGCATGTGCGGCAAATGCCGTGAGTGCATTAGATCTCCCCATAGGAAATCATTGAATCTATGCTTTGCTACGGGAAAAAATCTGACGCTGGACATCCTCATGCAGAGCGTGAGGATGTCCAGCATCAGATACTGGACCAAAGGTCCGTTTAAAACCAGGAAGCCCCCTAGTGGCTGTCTGGGAGACAGTCACTCAAGGCTGACTTAGTGCTGAAATGTCAACACTGCAGTTTTTCCGGAACTGTAATGTTTAACATTGCAGCACTAAAGGCAATAGATACACTGTACCCAGACCACTCCAATGAGCTGAAGTGGCCTGGGTGCCTACAGTGTCCCTTTAATAATAACCCAAATATACCAAAACCTAAAATATCATCCCACCTTATCCACGGAATATGTATTTCAGCAAGATTGTGACATTTCTAAAACTCTTCTTGATTCCACAGTGTGATCTGATGAGTTGATTCAAAAGAAGAACATCAGAACACGCTGCACCCACATCTTCCTTATTTTATTAAGAACTGGTTAGTGGTTGAGCTCTGATCCTAGCCATTGCAGAATGAACCAGTCCTTTTCAGAAAAGCCAGAAAGCAAGAATTTAAACACCTCCAGGGATGGGTAATTTAATCTGTAAATGACTTAGCAGATACAATTATTCTCAAGTATCTAGGTCAATGGTACGTACAAATTGAAGACTTGGGTTATTCTTATGCAATAAGTAAACAGTACAATAATTAAAGTATACTAATTTTACAAACAGAAACAAACAGATATAATAGCACAATCCTGAACTATTCTATTATTTTATATACCTGAGGACACAACAGCAATGGAGGAATAGAAAATAGGTAAGCTGCCACTATTAAAGACATGCAGGCTAACATTTTCAGCAAAGGGGGGTTCGCTGAAAAGTAAGTGCTCATCCATTCTTTGAAAAATCAATCAAAATCAATCTTTGAGAAATTAAACAGTATAATATTAACTTATTCTTAATCCCTATGTATATTTAAACAAATGGAGGTCATTTAGTTACTCCAATGGCCATTGGAGGGAATGCCCGCCTGCCAACGTCAAGGCAGACCCCCCTAAGCGGGTCCTACACTGACCCTTCACCTTGCTTCCTTGAGCTTCTGGCAAAGATATCTCCACTGAGAGAGAGAGGGGTATTTTTTTTTATATACACCCCTGTATACTTATAAACCCTTAATAGGGAACACATGGGATGGACGGCTGCATTGTAACAAAGCTGTGTGATACAAAAAGTGAATACAAATACAAAAAGATAAGTCCTGCGCTCACTCCCATCACTCCTGGGCAGCAGCAATGACCACAGTACACATCAGCCCCAATATATAGTTAAAAACCAAAGAAAAAAAGTTACCTGTGCTCTCTCCTTAATCCCTATGTATATTTAGACAAATAGAGGTCATTTAGTTACTCCAATGACCATTGGAGGGAATGCCCGCCTGCCAACGTCAAGGCAGACCCCCCAAAGCGGGTCCTACGCTCAGGGCCGGCGCTACCTGTTAGGCGGAGTAGGCAGCTGCCTAGGGCGCCCCTTGGGAAGGAGCGCCGCCAGGAGCACCGGCCCCCCTCATGCTGCAGCCGCCCGAGTGCTCTGCAGAGAGCCTCAGGCGGCTGCAGCTTTGCCCGGGCTGGTGCGTCCACCCAGGCGCAGCATGAGGAGAGGGGCTGACAGGAGGGAAGCGCTCAGCGCTCCCTCATGTCACTCCCTCACTGTAGCGTGGCCGACCTCTGTATGGTCCGCAGGTACAGGGAGCATCCGTCTCCTGTACCCAGCCGGACTGACACTGAGTGTGCACTTCCTTTTAGTCTAGCCGGGTACAGGAAACAAAAGCTCCCTGTACCCGTGGACCATACAGAGCTCGGCCGTGCTACAACAGAGGTAGGGCAGGGGGGAGAAAGAAATTGACAGGGGAGAGAAATTGACAGGGGAGGGAGAAAACTGAATAGGGGGGGAAAGAAATTAATTGACAGGGGAAAAGAAATTGACAGGAGGGGGGGAGAAGGAGAAAGAAATTGACAGGGAGGGGGGAAGAAAGAAATTGACAGGAAGGGGGGAAGAAAGAAATTGACAGGGAGGGGGGGAGAGAAAGAAATTGACAGGTGGGTGAGAGTGACAGGGGAGGGAGGGGGAATGAGAGTGGGGAGGGAGGAGGGAGGAAGAGAGTGACAAGGGAGGGGGGAGAAGAGAGTAACAAGTGAGGGAGAGGGGGGAGAAGAGAGTGACAAGGGAGGGGGGAGAGATTGACATCCATCACATACACACAATCACACACAATGCACCCCTTACAAACAAAGACAATGCACCCCTTGCACACAGAAAAATACACAATGCATTAAACACACAGACACACACACACACACACAAGCAATGCAACCCTTACACAAACAGAAACACACAATGCATTCCTTACACACACTCAATGCACCCCTTACAGACGCACACACTGCATCCCGTACATACACAGAAACACACCTTGCAGCCCTTACACGTACAAACACAGATTCACACAACGCATTCCTTACATATCAGGACATCCCCTACACACTCCACCCCCTGTGAACAAACTCATTGGTGGAACATGAAGGTGGACCCTGGGACCCAGACCTTGAGCTGTGTAAAGGGCCCCCCAAAAATGGAGCTGCTTCTCGTTCTCCCAGAACATTGATTTTTGTGACCACAGTTACAAACAGCCTCCAGAGATCCTGTTCTACACCAGACCAGTGGAGCCAGACTGCAGCTAGAGCCCATCATCATCCTCATCTGGTTGTAAGTAGGCAATCTAGTATATTATTTGTGGCGCTGATCTCTAATTTACCTCACATTAAAGAAACACTATAGTCCCCAGAACCACTGCAGCTTAATGTAGTGGTTTTAGTGTCTATAACCTGTCCCTGCAGGCCTTTTAATGTAAACACGGCAGCACTGCAGCACTGGCGTTAGTTAACATGGCAGATCATATGGGAGGGGCATTGTGATGTCACATGGGGGGTTGGCAAACTTTACTTTTGCCTAGGGCGGCAAAAATCCTTGCACTGGCCCTGCCTACGCTGACCCTTCACCTTGCTTCCTTGAGCTTCTGGCAAAGATATCTCCACTGAGACAGAGAGGGGTATTTTTTATATACACCACTATATACTTATTAACCCTTAATAGGGAACACATGGGATGCATTGTAACAAAGCTGTGTGATACAAAAAGTGAATACAAATACAAAAGGATAAGTCTTGCGCTCTCTTCCATCACTCCTGGGCGGCAGCAATGACCACAGTACACATCAGCCCCAATATATAGTTAAAAACCAAAGAAAAAAAAAAGTTACCTGTGCTCTCTCCTTAATCCCTATGTACATTTAGACAAATGGAGGTCATTTAGTAACTCCAATGGCCATTGGAGGGAATGCCCGCCTGCCAACGTCAAGGCAGACCCCCCTAAGCGGGTTCTACGCTGACCCTTCACCTTGCTTCTTGCCAGAATTAAGGGATTAAGGAGAGAGCGCAGGTAACTTTTTTTTTTCCTTTGGTTTTTAACTATATATTGGGACTGATGTGTACTGTGGTCATTGCTGCTGCCCAGGAGTGATGGGATTGAGCACAGGACTTATCTTTTTGTATTAATATTTACGCCATACATTTTTGAGTGAAATTAATGATCAACATCTTAAAGGGAACAGATAGGCAACCTCTGGCACGCTGGCTGTTGAAGACTACATCTCCCATTATGATCTTACAGCGATGATGCAGACAAAGAATCAGGGGAGATGGAGTCGACAACATCTGGAGTGATGAAGCTGGCCACATCGAGATTTGGCCTCTTACAAGCAATACGCTCTCTAAGAAAGCAGCCCACTCAGATGTGTCCTTTTTGTGATTTTTTTGTAACAGAGGGGGAAGTTACATGGGTGTGTAGCAGCTATGCCAAGAAAGACTTGGCATTTGTTTGAAAATATAAATTAATTCTACTGAGTCATAAACTGTAGCTATCTATAAAAGTAGTATTTCTACAAAGCCACTTAGCTTGAGATCAATCAGTCATTACATAATTGTATTTTCCTGTTGCTGTTGTTTGGTGTCGATGCGTGTGAAGTAATTGTTTTGCATTATGTTTTTTATAATATTATGGGTATTTCAACAAATATAACCAAAACGGTAAGACAAAAATGCAAACAACATAAATGAAGGAAGAGATATATATTTC
Organism: Pelobates cultripes; assembly: GCA_933207985.1. Classification (NCBI taxonomy): domain Eukaryota; kingdom Metazoa; phylum Chordata; class Amphibia; order Anura; family Pelobatidae; genus Pelobates; species Pelobates cultripes. The sequence goes on along the minus strand of OW240921.1, from coordinate 31,796,411 downwards.
AAAGGACACAACTAGACATAATCTGCAGTAGGAATCTAGAAGTAAAATAACTTTTATTCTGTCTGCCTAGCAGTAAGACAGAAAGAATAAAATGAAAAGAAAACAAAGGGTGTGTGGACGGCATGGGAGAGAAGAATAAATTCACCCTTGGTCCCTGTTCAAGTTCTCTATGAAGCAGCTAGGTGTTATCCATTGGCTTCTCACAGGGTTAACACGATCACACAAATCGCAGGTAATAGTATGTCTCCATCAAAATGTTGTTCTGATGTTTCATCAATACTTACCTTTAAGTTTTCCCTATCTTTAAAAGGTGAAAAACATTGGGGAAAAAATATTTCTAAAATTCTACACAAAATGAGTTATTTTCATATAGCATCTGCAAAAGCATTTATAATTCAGAATGGGTATAACATTATATAGTCATGACCACATTTACATGTCAGATGCCTGTAGGCACAAAACTCCAAGGCGCCCCTTATACTCAAACCCCATTTAAAGCAGATATACGTAGTAAGTATAATTAATCTATGAACTGGATATTGCAGGCTGAAAACCATCAAAAACAAAATAAAAACTTTGACAACTGCCTATGTACAAATGTATGTATGTGCATATTTCTAATATATAGTTTTTGAAACTATGAGTGTATGTAGCTGTGTAAATGCATGCAGGGTTAAAGACAATGTTAGAAGTGGTTATGTTAAGGAAGGGTTAAGGTTAGAGCTGGGTTAATGGAGTATAACAGCAGGTTCTTTGGGTAGTGCTTTGGTATCATCAGCTGTGTGTGGACCAGTTGGGGAGATCTTTTGATTTTTTTTCCAGTGAGTCTTGGCCAATGCCATCACAATTCTCTGAGCACTTGCCTGGTTTACCCAATGGCCAGTCCAAGCTTGCTTATTATAGAGGTTACGCAATGCGTCTTTGGGAACAGTTCCTTTGGGATTTTGTCAAACTCTAGTGTCCCTTTTTTTCCTTCTCTGCCTATAGTGGTTGAATTATTTCTTCAAAGAGGATCTGTCACTTTATGGAATTTTCAGTATCAAATACATCAAAATAGCCCAGAATTTATGTGAGTCTTTTCTTCTCATTAGGTGTTCTGTTTTCGTTTAAATTCATAAGTTAATATATTTGGGTTTATTCATGATTCCTAGAATTACAATGAGTTTTACAACCTGGAAGCACCCAGGGAAGTATATGTATACCTGGAGCTTCGAGATACATTGATGACATTTGTTAATTGTCCAATGGTTGTTCCAAGTTAGACAAATGTCATCAATGTATGTCGATGCCTCAAATGATCAAAAAAAAAATCTGAAAAAATAGTTTCGTATATGTATATATGAGCACTGTGATACGTAAGGACCAATATTGTAAAAACTGGTTTGCAGAAGAGCTTAAAGGACCACTATAGTGCCAGGAAAACATACTCGTTTTCCTGGCACTATAGTGCCCTGAGGGTGCCCCCACCCTCAGGGACCCCCTCCCGCCCGGCTCTGGAAGGTGGAAAGGGGTAAACACTTACCTTTTTCCAGCGCTGGGCGGAGAGCTCTCCTCCTCCTCTCCGCCTCCGATCCGCCCCACTGGCTGAATGAGCACGCGCGGCAAGAGCTGCGCGCGCATTCAGCCGGTCTCATAGGAAAGCATTTACAATGCTTTCCTATGGACGCTGGCGTGCTCTCACTGTAATTTTCACAGTGAGAAGCACGCAAGCGCCTCTAGTGGCTGTCAATGAGACAGCCACTAGAGGATTAGGGGGAAGGCTTAACCCATTCATAATTATAGCAGTTTCTCTGAAACTGCTATAATTATGAAAAAATGGGTTTACCCTAGAAGGACCTGGCACCCAGACCACTTCATTAAGCTGAAGTGGTCTGGGTGCCTAGAGTGGTCCTTTAAATCCTAGCCAGTGCAGAACAAACCAGTCCATTTCAGGAAAGCCTCAGTCAAAGAAACTGAACAGCTGCAGGGCTCAATAAGATCTCCACCATAAGTGACAGTCGATACAATTGTTCTAAGGAATTTTGTCAATTTGTAGATACAAGCTAAAGAATGATTATCTGTCATGATTATGATCAGGTCAGACAGGAGACTAATGCTGGGGTTTACTTCAGTTAGTTTATTTGAATTATCTTGCATGGTTCAGACAAAGGAAACAATAAGAATATCCAAATAAACAGAGAAAAGGATAATAAAGCCAAAGGGGGAAAACAGAATTACAGGTAAGAAAATAGACATTTAGACAATATGCCCCAAAACAGGAAATAGGAAAATAATTAGTTAAGACTAAACAGGAATAAAGGATAAAGCAAAAACAGGATAAAGTAACCATTGAGGTGATTAGCCTCTTTGGTTGGAACACAGAACTTTAGATTCAGGGTGGTTGTGGATACTTGCAAAATGGTAAGAATGTCAGTAATATCCAGGCAGGTTGAGAGGAAATCAATATGAAACCAAAGTCCAGTTTAGGAATAAAACAGGTTAGTATTGGATGAATCAATATGGGATGAAGCAGGGTGGTTGTACGTAGGTAGAGGTGGAGCAGGTTGTCAGGATTCAGTTGGGTCAGGGACAGGTCTTTATCAGTATTAGCTAATAAACAAATCTGAGAATGAGCCAGGAGCAGAACACACTTCTCTCTCAATGTAAAGGCCCTGGTGTGAGCAGGGTGCAGCCTTATGAAGCCTCTTCTTTAGTGCAGACAGGTGAGGATGATAAGGTGACTGAGTAGAAAAGTGGCTAAGGAGGCCACTAGAGGCGAGAAACGGGTAATGGAAACAGAATTATAACTTGGTTGTCAGGATAGGATCAACAAGATGTAAGTGAAATAATAACAAATTAAATTAAAAGCCATAAACAAACCACTTTTTTGATTGGCTTTGAAAGCCCTGATTGTAGGTTTATATCAATACCAAATCACTTTGATTCTGCTGTGTATGATATAAGTACAGAATGGGACTCACAGGTCCCAGAACCCACACTTTCAAGTTTAACACTTATAACAAATATAATGAAAAGTTTCAAGTATAGGGCAGGTTCAAGTAAACAGCATATAGGCTTGTGAGATTTGGTAATTATATGGTTTAGCCTTTTTTTGCCTATTTGGTCACTATTAGATTGTTACATTTTTTGTATGTAATATTTGCATTGTATTATAATAAATATATTTAGATAGATACTATTGTATCAGTTGGTGTGCATTCCTTTCTTTTTGAGTATTTGTTTATTGCTATTGGAGGGAGTACCTTGTTGGAATAGCACCCATAATTTTGGTAGTAATTATATTAAGTGTCTCTCCGCATGTTACATTTTGTATCAAGTAAACAGCATAACAGTACATCAGCAGCTTGCATGTTTCCTCCCTCCTACTTTTCATCCACCCTGCTTCCCCATTTAACATTTAATATACTCTCAATAGTCAACAGCTCTGAAATACATCAGGTATGACATGGCTCTCTTCTACAACATACGCTAGATTTTTTTAAAGATTTTTCTATTTTTTTTCATGTTTTGAATTGTAATTATCAGAAGTTTAGAAGGAAGAATTTCTATCTCAAAATTGACAACAACGTACTAACTCTGCCACACCCTTTCAAATAATTTTCTTTCCATCCCTCCACCTGGTTTTAGTTGGTTCTCACAATAACATTGCCCTAGAGTCATCCTGTACCATAAGCGTAGAGGTGCTGCGTAAGGTCGTAGATCTTTTCCCATTAAACTGTGGTTTTCAGTGAAGTACTATAAGAAACACTATCCAGGGGGTCAGGGTGTACACACAGGGATTCAAACAAGGTTAAGTCCCCTAGTGATAAGGGGACGATGTGGGAAGGTCAGTAGTTGTTGGAATCTAAATTGGATCATGAAAGGTGAATTATTTTGACATGGTCTGTGTCTCACCATTTACCAGTATATGTCTGATCTTCGAAATTGGCATCCAGAAGAGTGTGGTGTAAAACAGTTAAAAAGAAACAAGTGTAGGCGCTCTCTAAAATAACTATAGGTACGGCAGCAGTGAACCAGCAGGGCTTCCCAATACCTGCTAATAACCAAAAAGTGCAAAAACAAAGTGGTATACTGTGCCACAGAGATATATGAAATACTTAATTAAAAAAAGGGATATATACATACATACGGAATGTTCCAACAATATAACAGTAAGTATAAACCTTTAAAAGAGATAAATTGAGACAATAATAGTGCAGTATGTCAATTTAAAACAATTTCATATAGAATATATGGGAAACCGGTAGAAGAGCTAACTCACACTTTCCAGAGCTACTAAGAGCTCTACTGTACGCCTGGACGGTATAATCCCCGTCTTAGGATGTAGGAATAATGGTGAGGTGTAGCTTCCAGATCTCCACGATTGTGCATAGAACAGAAAACACAAATAGAAACCAATAGTGCAGTATGTCTGATAAATAATATATGGCAGAGAAGGTAAGTATCTTACTTACAATTTCCAGAGCAATAAACTTGCTCTGGTGATGAGAGCTTGTGGTGGTATAATCCCCACCAGAGGATATAGGCAGGATCCAAAGTGCACCAGGAACAGAAGATGTATCAAGGAGGAGAGTAGGAGTTAAAACTACAATTTTATTAATAAAATAAATAATAATATAAAAATTCTATAAATATAAATACAGCATCCAGTCTCTTGCTCCACTTAACGCATTTCGCCCTAATCAGGGCTTCTTCAGAAGTTTTAATGCTAATCAATTTTGGTCCCAGTTTATATAGGGTGTGTTGATTCTTTCATTCTGTTCCGGTGTGTGCACTCTTCCTGTGCACACACCGGAACACCAAGCGATATTAGAAAAAGATATAGCTGAAGATGGAAACAAAGGGATTTTTAATTTATCAGGCAAACCACTAACAAACATTCAACTAAAAATATTGAATACAGGATTAAAATATGTGCCTACAAAAACGTTTAATCCCTTTCTGGTTTATATAGACGTCAATAAGTTTGTACGAAATGCTACCTTGAAGAGATTTTATATGGGCAAGAGCAATATTGCGAATAACAAAACTGCAGATGATACGGAAAGCCATACTTATGTAAAGAGTTTTTTAAAAAATAAGACCAAGTTTTATCCATCACATTTTAAATCAAGCGCAATAGATATGTTTGAGAAAAAGGTATCCAAAAGTATAAGAGATCTAAATGTCAGAAGTAAAGGCGAGAAACATAATTTAACAAGAAAAGAGAGAGAAAGTCTAAAAGAATTACAAAAAGATGAAACTATTGTTATTAAAGCAGCGGATAAGGGAGGAGGCCTGGTAATCTTATCAGCAGAAATGTACGAGGAAGAAGCGTTTAGACAATTAGGTGATAGTACTACATATATGAAGTTATTAAAAGATCCTACCCCTGAAGTCAAAATCTTATTAAAAGACTTTTTAGATCGAGGAAAAGAAAATAATATATTAGATATTGATGAATATAACTATTTAAATAAAAAATTTCCAAAGATCCCAGTGATATATTTCTTACCAAAAATTCATAAATGTATTGAAAACCCCCCCGGGAGACCTATCGTCTCTGGTATAGATTCTGTTCTTTCTAATGTATCAGAATACATAGACATAATGTTACAGCCATATGTCAAATTGAGCCAATCATACCTTAAAGATACTATAGCTCTTCTAAATAAATTAGAAAATATCGATTGGGATGATGATTATATACTAATTACTTGTGATGTCCAATCACTTTATACTATAATCCAACACAATAAGCGTTGTGGTGCTGTAAGGAAAATTTTCGAGAGACATAACAATATGAAATTAGAAAAAATAGATTTTATAATTGAGGGGATCTATCTAATCCTTAATAATAATTACTTCTGGTTCAAGGACTCCTTTTATAAACAAAAAAATGGGACAGCAATGGGGACCAGGTTCGCACCCAGCTATGCCAACCTCTTCATGACAGAATGGAAGGAGAGAATGGTGTGGAGTAGACATGGCTGGGTGAAGAACCTGGTTGCCTATTTTCGTTATATAGATGACCTTTTACTGATTTGGAAAGGCCCCCTTCTTACTGCTAACCATTTTATAGAATTCTTAAACAAAAATGAAGATGGCATAATTTTAAAAGCAGATTTTAGCCAAACTAATGTTACTTTTCTAGACTTGGATATTTATATTAAAGATAAAAAAATCCACACAAAAACTCATTTTAAAGAAGTACATGTGAATAATTTTATTAAAACGGATAGTTGCCACTATAAAAGTTGGCTTAATAGCATCCCTAAAAGCCAACTACTCAGGTTAAAAAGGAATTGCTCATAAGGTAATATCTTTGAAATCCAGGCTAATGAGATGAAAGGGAAATTTATTGGAAAAGGATATAATAAGAGTACAATAGAAGAGACCATAAAAGAAGTAGCAAAGATAGATAGAAAGAATTTAATAAAAAAGAAAGATCCAAGGAATAGTAAAGATGAAAAGGAATTTATGCTACCCATAGTTTTGGATTATACCAATAAGAATAAACAGCTAAAGAAAATAATTAAAACCAACTGGCATTTATTAAAAAAAGACACAATATTAGGGAAAATTATCCTAGACCAACCGAAAATAGTGTTTAGAGGGGCTCAAAACCTAAAAATGCAACTCACAAAAAATTACACAAAACAAAAATATTCAAAAGCTGTGGATAATTTTTTAAACAATAAAAAAGGATTTTTTAAATGTAATTGTTGTGCAGCATGCAAAAAAACTCAAAAGATCAATAAGCATTCACTAAATTTTAAATCTAATAATACCAATAAAAAATATGAGATTAAGGATACTATCACATGTATGAGTAAAAACGTAATTTATTTGTTGGAATGCCCTTGCGGCTTACAGTATATAGGAAGAACTATAAGACCCTTAAAAATCAGAATTGGAGAACATTGTAGGAACATTGAGAAAGGGTTCAAGAATCACCTTGTATCTTCTCACTTTGAACAGCACAATAATGACCCACGCTTGCTGAAATTTGTGGGTATCACGAAATTATCTCAACATTGGAGAGGAGGTGATATGGTTAAAAAATTGGGTAGAAAAGAAATGGAGTGGGTATATTTTTTAGATACATTACACCCTAATGGTCTTAATGCTGAGTTTGATCTTTTTAATTTTTTATGAATTTATATGGATATATAAAATATTTTTTAAAATTTGGTGCTAATTTTGATGTATATATACTTTTAGATTTTATCTATTTACTATATTTTTTTAAATAAAATATATATTTGTTATAATACCTGTTTTAGTTTTTATTACAATGTTCAAGACACCACCTCTCCTATGTTTATTGACACCTATAACACATATATATTGTTGGGATGTATGAACTACTACTATGGGTATATTTCTGTCTGTCTCTTGTTAATCTTTATGATTTCTTCTATTTTATTAACTTACAAAGATTTTATTGTGTATATTGATGTCTGGAAAGCATAAATTATATGAATATTTTTATCCTATATAAACATGTGTATACTGTGTATATGTTATAAATTTGAATGTGTATTATATTACATATGTACTTATTTTATGCAACTAATACACTTATGTAGAGCCCTCTTTTTGTCCTCCTGAATTGAGGATGCCGAGCTATGTGGCTTCTGATTATAAAACTACTATTCCCAGTGATCACCGCTAGTCGCATTAAGTCATTTCCGAGCGACGTTCGTGACTACCGATGTCAATATCAATATGGGTACTACATGGTCCACCAGCCCTTGCGAGCCGCGATGCCTAATTTCTGGTCGACGCACGCGACCTGCCAGAAACAGGAAGAGTGCACACACCAGAACAGAGTGAAAGAATCAACACACCCTATATAAACTGGGACCAAAATTGATTAGCATTAAAACTTCTGAAGATGCCCTGATTAGGGCGAAACGCGTTAAGTGGAGCAAGAGACTGGATGCTGTATTTATATTTATAGAATTTTTATATTATTATTTATTTTATTAATAAAATTGTAGTTTTATCTCCTACTCTCCTCCTTGATACATCTTCTGTTCCTGGTGCACTTTGGATCCTGCCTGTATCCTCTGGTGGGGATTATACCACCACAAGCTCTCATCACCAGAGCAAGTTTATTGCTCTGGAAATTGTAAGTAAGATACTTACCTTCTCTGCCATATATTATTTATCAGACATACTGCACTATTGGTTTCGATTTGTGTTTTCTGTTCTATGCACAATCGTGGAGATCTGGAAGCTACACCTCACCATTATTCCTACATCCTAAGACGGGGATTATACCGTCCAGGCGCTATACAGTAGAACTCTTAGTAGCTCTGGAAAGTGTGAGTTAGCTCTTCTACCGGTTTCCCGTATATTCCATATGAAATTGTTTTAAATTGACATACTGCACTATTATTGTCTCAATTTATCTCTTTTAAAGGTTTATACTTACTGTTATATTGTTGGAACATTCCGTATGTATGTATATATCCCTTTTTTTAATTAAGTATTTCATATATCTCTGTGGCACAGTATACCACTTTGTTTTTGCACTTTTTGGTGGTATGATGGAGATGGGTAGGAGGACAATGCCTATTTGGCAGATACTGTGTGCCATATATTCAAGGTGGCTAGAATAAGAGAATATTGGGTTGCCAGTTGTCGACTCATTGTCTGATCCATCCAAGCGAGGTCTGTAGGTTTTCTGCCTGCCATATTAGTTTATATCTCCTTACACAGCTTGCAGGCCTCGGTTTCAGAGCATTCTACAATTTGTAGAAGGTGTGTAACTGTAGAGTACGACATAAAGTCAGGCAGCGGAAAGAGCCCGTTCGATTTTGGCAGTGGCTCATCCACGGATTGCTCCTGTGCCAAATATATTGATTAACTAGTTAATGCAATGAAGCAAATAAAGCACTATTGAAAGCAAATTCATTTTGAAAAACCCAACTCTGCGTATACAGGAGAGGTGCGACAGTGACCACAGATTACCCCTAAATCTCACTTGGTAAATTCTACTGATATCCGTAGTTACCCACACAGCCAAATACTTGCTGGATGTGTTGGACCATGTGAAGTGAAAAGCCCAGTGGATTCGGTCAGCTGGTGACTGTGGTATGGATACATTCAGAATTATTGACTTTAAGTAGTAAATGCGGAAGTTTGCAATGTAACCATAGGTCTCTCTATTTATAGGGTTCAGGAGAGGTTTGATATGGGGAGATGGATTCCACAACATTTGGAATGATGTAGGTTGCATTCCCCTGGTATTTTATGTACCACATTTACATCTGGTGACTGAAACACATTAAGTACTCTCAGCCAACTAAGAGAGCAAACCACTCAGATGTGACCTTTTCAGGGCCGTCTTTAACGCGGGGCAAACGGGGCAGCTGCCCCGGGCCCTGTCCCTGCTGGGGGGCCCGAGGTAACTACCCTGTTTGCCCTCTGCCCGCAAACTATGGGAGCCCATCGGGTGGCCCATGCACTTAGGGCCACCCGGTGGGCCTGTGTCAGCAGGGGCCCGGTCGGGCGCTGTGGCGCTTTAACAGCGCGACCGGGCCCTTGCTTTTCGGCAGCACTGGGAGGAAGTGACAGCCGTGCGTCACTTCCTCCCACAGAAACAGGAGCCGCGCGGGAGGAAGGAGGACCAGCTGTTCCGGAGGGGGCCAGGCCGGGAGCTTAACTCCCAGCCACCCCAGCCAGCCCACTGAACCCCAGGGAAGCCACCCTCCAGGAAAAGGTAAGAAACTGGAGGGTGGTTATCAAAGTCTGTCAGTGTATCTGTATGTCTGGATGTGTGTTTGTCTGTCAGTGTCTGTGTGGTTCAGTATGTCTGTATGTGTGTATGTCTGTCAGTGTGTCAGTATGTCTGTGTGTGAGTCTGTCAGTGTCTGTGGTTCAGTGTGTATGTGTGTTTCAGTATGGCTGTCTGTGTATGTCAAAATGTCTGGATGTGTGTTTGTCTGTCAGTGTCTGTGTGTATGTGTGTTTCAGCATGTCTGTCTGTCTGTATGTGTGTATGTGTGTTTCAGCATGTCTGTCTGTATGTGTGTATGTGTGTTTCAGCATGTCTGTCTGTCTGTGTGCCAGAATGTCTGTCTGTGTGCCAGAATGTCTGTCTGTGTGTGTCTGTCAGTGTGTCAGTATGTCTGTGTCTGTGAGTCTGTCAGTGTCTGTGTGTTTCAGTATGGCTGTCTGTGAGTTTCAAAATGTCTGTATGTGTGTATATCTGTCAGTGTCTGTGTCTGTGTGTTTCAGTCTGTCTGTGTGTGTGCCAGAATGTGTGTATGTCTGTCAGTATGTCTATGTGTGAGTCTGTCAGTGTGGTTCTGTATGTCTGTGTTTGTCAATATGTCTGTCAATGTCTGTGTGTATGTGTGTTTCAGTATGTCCGTCTGTCTGTGTGTATATGTGCCAGTATGTCTGTCAGTGTATCTGTATGTCTGTGTGTGTGAGAGTCCATCAGTGTCTGTGTGGTTCAGTATGTCTTTGTGTATGTGTGTTTCAGTATGGTTTTCTGTGTGTGAGTCTGTGTCAGTACGTCTGTCAGAATGTGTCTCTGTATCTGTATGTTGTCCATTTGTATTTGTGTGTGTATCTGTATGTGTCAGTGTTTGTATCTGTATATCTGCATGTGTGTCAGGTTGTGTATCTGTGTGTCTGTCTGTCAGTGTGTGTGTCGGTGTATCTATAAGTAGTCAGTGTGTGTACCTTTGTATCTGCATGTATGTCAGTGTTTGTATCTGTGTGTGTGTCTATGTGTGTGTCAGTGTATCTATATGTAGTCTGTGTGTATCTGTATGTTCTTGTGTGTATCTATATGTGGTCAGTGTGTATCTGCATGTGTGTCAGGTAGTGTATTTGTGTGTATCTAGACGTAGTCAGGGGGCCCAAGTAAATGCTCGCCCAGGGTCCAATCTAAATTAAAGACGGCCCTGGACCTTTTTACGATTTTTTTGTAACAGAGGGTGAAGTTACATGGGTGTGTAGCAGCTATGCCAAGAAAGACTTGCAATTTTTATCTATAAGAGTAGTATCTCTATAAAGTCATTTAGTTTGACATCAATCAGTGATCACATAATTGTGTTTTCCTGTCGTGTTTGGTGTCGATGTATGTGCAGTAATTGTTGTGTGCATTAAAGACGCTGCTTGTTCTCCAACCCCCAAATAAAGCAGATATACTAAGTATAGTTAATTTATTAACCCCTTAATGCCGTTTCGGTGTTCCATGCCGACCTGCATTTAATGGGCCCCAGAGCCTGCCTAACACTCCTCTCCACCTTGATCCTCTTCAGGGCACTGCCTGACAGCCCCCACATTGGCAAATCAGGTCCCCACGGACCATGTGATGTAACACAGCGACCACATAGTCCTAACAGCAAGTTATGGATTTGCCTGCAAGGGGACTGCCTGTGCTAATGCACAAATGAAACATATATATATATATACATATATATATATATATATATGTGTATATATATATATTTGTGTTAGGTGCTCATGATAGTACAGAGTAAAAATACCCTAATGAAATGTAGGATAGTAAATAGAGCAAGTCGGTTGTGGTGTGCCGGAACCGACGATGAGGTAGGCCTGAGAAAGAAGAGGGCTTACCAAGAAAAAGAAATGAGAAAGGAAAATAACTGTTATAATGTGGTGTGGTGGGAGGGTCATTCAACGCTGACCTCGAACGGTAAGGAGCAAGGTAAGGGGTGTTCCTTAAGTAGGCCAGGAGTGGATAACAAGCACCTCCCACAATTACAGGCCAAATTGCCTTAATACATATCATACTTCGTGTAATTTTACATTAATATAAAAATACACCTAGAATGAACATACATATCTATGTATGTAGTGTGTATGTCTAATGACGATGGTATATAGTGAAAAATGCAAAAAACTAATTTGAACGCTATCTTTGGCCAGCGTACTTAAAAAGACTGGACATACCTCATTTTGAGTACTCTAGGTTTTTTACTTTTTCAAATCGTATGCCGTGATGGGGCAAATTTCATCCCTAGGCTACTATACAGTCTCAAAGGCAACAAAGGCACAGCAAATGAATCTGGCAAATGTTTATGTGTAAAAACTGTAAATGGGAAAAGCCCTATATTGAACCCTGTAACTTTTCAGAAAACACCATAAAACCTGTACATCGGTTTACTGTTGTACTCGTGAGATATCACTTAGCATAAATATGTGTATTTTGTTGCAGTAAAAGCTAATAGTATTATGACATTCACAGTTAAAATGTAATGCAGAACTTGAAAAATAACATTTCTTAATTTTCATTTTTTTTTAGCTTTTATTCATATTAAGTTATGTTTTATGTATGTATATTTTATTTGAAATTAAATCCCTCTTTCTTCTGAACAATATAATAGGTGTTGGCGTACTTATATGAAATAGGTAAATTATAGTTGAACAGATTCATTGTGAAAATTCCAGGTTTTGTTTTAATTAGAATGTGTACAATTGCCTCCGTTCTTAAGGGGTTAACTGGATATTGCAGGCAGAAAACCTTTTTAAAAAAATCCATATTTGACAACTGCCAATTGACGAGCATTCGTATGTGCATATATGCCTGCTTTATTTGTAATATATAGTTTTTTTCATCTGTGAGTAAAGTAAGTGTATATTACTGTGTACATGCATGCATGGTTAAAGACAATGTTAAAAGTGGTTATGGTACATGGGTTGGTTAAGATGGGTTAATGTCAGAGTTAGACTAAATTGGGTGTTTATTGTTAAGAAGATTAACAGCGTGAGAGGTACATGAGAGGTGTTAAAGTAGGAGTATAAAGATTGTTTAGGGTTATTGAGTGTAGTTTCATGCAGGTCTACTATTAAAGGACCACTCTAGGCACCCAGACCACTTCAGCTTAATGAAGTGGTCTGGGTGCCAGGTCCAGCTAGGGTTAACGCATTTTTTTATAAACATAGCAGTTTCAGAGAAACTGCTATGTTTATAAATGGGTTAATCCAGCACTAAAATCCTCTAGTGGCTGTCTCATTGACAGCCGCTAGAGGCGCTTGCGTGATTCTCACTGTGAAAATCACAGTGATAAGACGCAAGCGTCCATAGGAAAGCATTGTAAATCAAGCATTGTAAATGCTTTCCTATGGTACCGGCTGAATGCGCGTGCAGCTCTTGCCGCCCGTGCGCATTCAGCCAAAAGGGAGGAGAGGAGGAGGATCGGAGGAAGAGAGCTCCCCGCCCGGCACTGGAAAAAAGGTAAGTTTAACCCCTTTCCTTTGCCCAGAGCCCGGCGGGAGGGGGTCCCTGAGGGTGGGGGCACCCTCAGGGCACTATAGTGCCAGGAAAACGAGTATGTTTTCCTGGCACTATAGTGGTCCTTTAAGGATGACTAGACTGTAGAAAACACTGGGCAAGACTTCTGGTACTTATCTCTCTCAAACAGTCTATGTAAGATAAAAAAAATCACATTATAAGTGCTGAAAACAGTTGCCTACTCTGCCTATTGGGAAGTCAAACTCTGCCTATCGTTATCAAATTCTCAGCTTGCAGCTAGAGTTCTCAAAGCATTCAATATTAGTTTGTTTGTCTGTCAAGCTAAAGTTTACTACACAGCGTCAGGGAAGAGTCACTGTGCATAGGATAATGTGGTATCAGTCTGCACACAAGAATCCATGTTCAAAGTAACATCAAAGATTAGTTTAATAACTCGAACACAACTTGAACACAAAAGCCTGGGACTCTTTATAACAGCAGCACAGAAACACACAAATGAAAAGTTGCCATAAAACAATTCCAGGTTAAACACGGATGCTTAATATTCAGGTATAACAACTCAGAAGTAAATCGAAGGGACAACACTTAGATTTGTGCACACATGAGTTTCAACAGGTATGAACAAATCAAATTCCTTTTACTCTACGACTGTATTAATTGATCCATCCTGGATTGATTCGTTGAATAAGACTCCACAGGTAAATACCGAACGGATCAATTCATTCGGGCATAAAATAAAATACATTAGATTTGTTCAAAACAGTTGAAACCCATTTGTGCACAGGTCTTGTTAACACCAGAGTCCTTGATTTTGATTCAAAGCGGGATTCCTTTTAAAAAGGAAGCTACAAGATGAAGTATCTTAAAGCCACAGGTATAACAGGCAAGTTCTCCAGGAAATTTAAACATTTAGAGTTCAGATCAGCACAGGTTATTTACCAGCAAAGCTTGAAGGCAAAAAACAAACTCAATTACGTTAGGAAGCTGACAAACCATGCAGAGATAATTCATACGCAGTTCATAGGAGAAGACGTATAACTGAGAAATAGGTATAGATTACCTTGTCTTGGTTGGCTTGTAGTGATGAGAGTCCTCCTCTTAACAGAGGATAAGGTTCTTTACAGATGATAAGGTTCTTAACACAGGATAAGGGTCTGGACCTTCAATGAGACAGATGAAGGCTCAGAGTATAATAAGGAGACCTTTTTACAGCAGCTTTAAGGCAAATGTTCCGGGCAAGAGAACAAAAACTTAATTCTTTAAACAGGTAGGGTCCTTTGAGTGGGACAGTGTTAAAGCAGAGTCTAAATAAGTCATCAGAGGATTGGGGAACAAAATGCAAAATCTATATAAATGGACAAACATTTTGGGAAAGGGGGAGTGTCCAAGCACAGTTCAGGTTCACAGTCTTAGGTCAAATATCACAGTTAAAGGAACACAGGATTCAGACAATGTACACAGCTGACAAACCAAAGCCAATGTCCTGAGTCTTGGTTCAAGCTGCTGTTTATTGTGAGGGGAATGCCTTTACTGGCCGTTTCCTGAATTTGACTATGTTTTAGATGTGATCCCTGTCAGTCAATAGCAATAAAACTACACCACCCTATACTGTGTTGTATCAAGTTAGTCAAATGTCATCAATGCATCTAGATGCCTGAATGATTAAACATCTGAAAAAAAAAACATGAGCAGTTTCATATATGTATAGATGAGCACTGTGATGCCTAAGGACCAATATTGTAAAAACTGGTTTGCAGAAGATCTTGAAACTTAGGCAGTGCAGAACAAACCAGTCCATTTCAGGAAAGCCTCAGTCAAAGAAACTGAACGGCTCCAGGGCTCAATAAGATCTCCACCATAAGTGACAGTCGATACAATTGTTCTAAGGAATTTTGGTAATTTGTATACATAAACTAAAGACTGAGATTATCATTATACAACAAGTTGTAAGTGAAAGATTAACAAATTAAATTAATAGCCATAAACAAACCACTTTTGGGTTGGCTTTGAGAGCCCTGATTGTAGGTTTATATCAATACCAAATCACTTTGTCAGCTCCATTTTTTATGAAAGAGTTTTCTGTGTATAATATAAGTACAGAATTGGACTCAAAGGTCTCAGAGCCCACACATTCAAGTTTAACACCTATAACAAATATAATGAAAAGTTTCAAGTCTAGGGCAGGTTCAAGTACACAGCATAACATGCCCTAGACTCAAAATAATAGATATGTAGGTACCTCAGCAGCTTGCATGTTCTCTCCCTCCTCCTTTCCCTCCACCCTGCCCTCCCCCACATTTAATATACTCTTAATAGTCAATAGCTCTGCAATACCTCAGGTATGGTCATATGGCTCTCATTTACAACAAAAGCTAGATTATTTAAGGTTTTTCTATTTTTTCATGTTTAGAATTTTCATGATCAGCAGACAGTTTAGAAGCAAGAATTTCTACCTCAAGATTGACAGCAACGTATTAACTCTGCCACACCCTTTCTATTAATTTTCTTTCCATCCCTCCCCTCAGCTGGTTAGCAGGATATTTTAGTCGGTTCTCACAATAACATGGCCTTAACGTCAGCTGGAATCATAAGCTTAGAGGTGTTGTGTAAGGTCGAGTTATTTTCCCATTGGGATGGGGTTTCCGATGAATCTTGGCGAACTGTACTATAAAGAAACACATTCCCATGTTCCGAGGGGTCAGGGTGTAAACAAGGTTAAGTCCCCTAGTGATAAGGTGACAATGTGGGAAAATCAGGAGTTGTTGGAATCTAAATTGGATCGTGAAAGTTTAAATATTTTGACCAGTTAATCCTGACAGGGTCGAAGTGTCCCCATTTACCAGTATATGTATTATCTGCGATATTAGCGTCTGGTAGAGTGTGGTGTAAGGAAGTGCCACCAAACAGTGTTGGATTGTAGTCGAGGGAGTATAATGGAGATGGGAAATAGAACAATGACCATTTAGCAGACAATTTCTGTGATATTTTCATAATGGCTATAATAAAGGAATATTGGGTTACCAGTTGTCTACTTAGTGTCTGGTGCATCCATGTGAGGACTGTAAGTTGTCTGCCTACCATATTAGTTTCTCTCCCTTTACACAGCTTGCAGAGCTGTTTTTCAGACCATTCTGCAATTTGTAGAAGATTTGTTACTTTAGGGTACAACCTAAAGACTGTCAGAGGAAAGAGCCCCCCCCCCCCATTTTGGCAGCGTTAAGGTAGAGTTGCCCATCAGCGAAGCGCTCCTTTGCCAAATATACTGAATAACTGGTGAATGGACTGAGGCAAAAAAGGATGCTGGTGTACAGATTGGCAGTGTTTGGAACAAATAAAGCACTCTCCGAAGCAAATTAATTTTGAAAACCCCAACTCTGCCCAGCCAGGACATGTGTGGAGGTGACCACTGCTCCATATTCCTCCTAAATGTATTTATTTATAAAATATTTTACCAGGAAAGATACATTAAGATTTCTCTCATTTTCAAGTATGTCCTGGGTCCACAAAACATTGCATCGATACAATAGGGTACAATAAAATACAAACACAATATTAACACACAATATATACAAAATTTAACATAGAACAGGTAGGAAGTATATAATCAACCATGACAGGTGCATTCTGTTTTGAGATATGTAGAGAGGGATCTCTTAAAGAACTTTAGACTTGGGGAAGATTTGAAAGTGTGCAGGAACTTGTTCCATAATCGCGGTGTTCTGTAGGAAAAGGAGGATTGTGCTGCTTTCTTTTTGTATTGAGGTAGACTAAATAAAGTGCTGGTACTGGATCGGAGGTTGGAACAGCCGAGGAGAGCATTCTGCTCAGGTAGGATGGGAGCTTCCCAGAAGAGTACTTAAACACAAGTCTGGAAAGATGAAGGGTGCGTCTGGTTTCCAGCGACAGCCAGTTTAGTTCTTTTAGCATATCGCAATGGTGGGTTGCAGGATTTGGTTATCCACTTTAACAGTGGAGGGTTAGGAGTGGATTGGGGGAGTTTGTAATTTGTTTATGACTTTCCAAAAGTTTCTAGGGTTTGATTTGTTATTATTCAGATTTTCACAGAAATATTGGGCCTTGGCCAATTTTGTTTGTTTTGTGCATATATTTCGCCATTGTCTATATGCACAGTGATAGTTCATTGAGCCAGTACGCTTGAACTTTGAGCACAATGAATCCCAAAACTGGTACATTTGGAAGGACCTGGTGATTTTAACCATGGGAGAGGATTTAGTAGCCTTTATTTTGAGCATGCAGTACACTAAGCAGTGATCACTGAAACTGTTAGGGAGAACACCTGCTTCCTGGATTCTATCAGGAGAAGTTGAGAGAATCCGAGCGAGCAGGGTATGGTTATGGCTTTTAATGTTTATGCGAGTTGGGGAGGAGAGTAATTGTGTTAGCTGCAAAGTCTTAAACAGCGAGAAAGAACTATTATTTTTAGGATTCAGCCAATTAATATTAAAATCTCCAAAGACCAACAGTTCACTTTTGGGCTTTTAAGCTATGGTTTCACTAAGGGATCTCAATTGTGCCAGAAAGGAAATCAAAGGTGGCAGGAAGGCTAAAGTTTTGTAAGGGGGTAAACTTTATAGAATTGTCAACATAAATGACAATGCCACCTCCTCTTTTTGCTCTTTCATTTCTATGGCATGAATACCCATGATTGCAATGGCAGAGTCAGGAATTTTTGTGGTTAGCCACGATTCAGAAAGCTCAATAATTTTGGGCTTGTAATGTGAACACCATGCTTGCAGTGCATCAGTTTTTGGTAGTAAGCTGTGGATATTCCAGTGCACAGATGGAATGTGGCCTGTGCTCCCTACGATCGTATGCTCCCCAGTGAGTTAACTAAATCTAAATGTATCCAGCAGTAGTTGGAAGATTGTTTGGTAAATTCTACTGATATACTTAGTTACCCACACTGCTAAATACTTTATGAGTGTGTTGCACCATGTGAACTAGAAACCCTGTTGGATTTGGCCAGCCAGTGACTTTGGTATGGATACATTCAGAATTATTGACTTGAGGTAGTAAATGCTGAAGCTGGCAACATAACCATAGGTCTCTCAATCTATAAGGTTAAGGAGGGAGATGGGGAGATGGAGTCACGTCATCTGGAGTAATGAAGGTTGCATGGCCCTGGTGTATAATGTACCACATTGAGATTTGGCCATTGAAAGACATTAATCATTCTCAGCCAAATAAGAAAGCAGCCCAGATGTGTCCTCTTTATGATTTATTTTTGTAACAGAGGGTGAAGTTACAGGAGTGTGTAGCAGCTATGCCAAGAAAGACTTGGCATTTTGTTTGAAAATTTTAATTGGTTTTACTGAGTCATAAACTGTAGCTATCTATAAGAGTAGTATCTCTATAAAGTCACTTAACTTGACATCAGTCATTACATAATTGTGTTTTGTTATTGTGTTTCGTGTCGATGCGAGTGCAGTAATTGTTCTATATTATTAGTTTTTTTATAATTTTATAGGTATTTCAACAAATATAACTAAAATGTTCAGACAAAATGCAAACAACACAAGTATAGGAAGAGATATATATTTCAAAGAACACATAAGCAAACTAGACATAATCTGCAGTAGGAATCTAGTCGTAAAATGACTTTTATCCTGTCTTACATTTTTATTCTGTTTGCCTAGTAGTTAGACACGAAGAATAAAATGAAAAGAAAGTGTAAGGTGTGGGGACAGCATGGGAGAGGATACAAAATTCAGCCTTGGTACCAGCTCTTGTCCTCTGTCAGAAACACCTTGTGTGTTAGTTATACCTTGGTTTCTCACAGGGTTAACACGTTCACGTTAATCCCAGGTGATAGTTATGTCTCCATCAAAATGATGTTCTGATATTTCATCTATACTGACCCTTGTGTTTTCCATATCTTTAATAGGTGAGAAACATTGGCTAGCAATATTTCTAAAATTCTAACAAAATTTATTTTCATGTAGTATCTGCAAAAGCATCTAAGAAACTTTAAAACTAAATAAAAGAAAGAAAAGTTTATACCTCCTTACCTCTTAATTATCTTTAGCAAGTTAGGGTGGGGCCCATCACTAGGGGTCCAATAAACAGATAATATGATATACAGCTATGGTGGCTTTAGACCACATATACTGCTTTCTCTGGCTGGCACTGCATGTGGTATCAGAGCCTTATTATGGTAACCACATAGCAACTCTGAGTGGCTGGAGCTCACAGGAGCATACATGCTGATTGGACCCACAGGAGGTGCAATTCACAGAGAGGACACAGGATAAGAGCATGCTGAACCAGTCAAGGAGCTCTTTGATTTCTCCACTGGCTCATAGCGCTCCAATAGCATCGGCCCTGCATTAACCAGTTGGGGAGATTATTTGATCCAGTCAATGAGCTCTTTGATTTCTCACTGGCCTGTGGAGTATAACAGCAGGCTCTTTAGGAGGCTCTCTGCTAGCACTGGCCCTGCATGGACCAGTTGGGGAGAGCCTTTGATTTCCACAGTCAGACTTGGCCAATGCCCAATGGTTCTCTGAGGAATTGCCTAGTTTACCCAATGGCCAGTCCAAGCTTGCTTATTATAGAGGTTTTGGAGCAATGCTTCTCTGGGAGCAGTCCCTTGGGTTTTTGTCAAACTATAGTTTCCCTTTAATCCTTCTCTGCTTATGGTACCTTAATTATTTCTTGAAAGAGAATCTGTCGCTTCTTGGAAATTACAGTATTGAATAAATTAAAATAACCCAGAACTTATGATGGATTGGCCTGTGAATTTGGTCTCTTATTAGATGATGCATCTAATAAGAAACCAAGTTTACAGTACATAAGTTCTGGGTTATTTTCTTTGTTTTCTTATAAGATGATCCATTTTCATTTAAATTCATAAATTAATATATTTTGTTTTATTCATGATTCCTATAATTACTTTGAGTATCACAACCTGGATACACTGAGGGAAATTCATGTATCGCTGAAGCATAATAAGTGCTGTCCGCATTAATAGTCCAATTGTTGTACCAAGTTGGTCAAATGTCCTCAATGCATCTCGATGCATGAATGATTAAACATCTGAGAAAACATGAGCAGTTTCGTATATGTAGAGATGAGCACTGTGATATGTAAGGACCAATATTGTAAAAACTGGTTTGCAGAAGAGCTTAAATCCTAAACAGTGCAGAACGAACCAGTCAATTTCAGGAAAGCTTCCGTCAAAGAAACTGAGGGGCTCCAGGGCTCAATAAGATCTCCACCATAAGTGACAGTCGTTACAATTGTTCTAAGGAATTCTGGTAATTTAAATACACAAGCTAAATTGTACAACAAGATGTAAGTGAAATAATAAATTAAAATAATAGCCATAAACAAACCACTTTAATTGGATTTGAGAGCCCTGTAGGTTTATATAAATACCAAATCACTTTGCAAGCTCTGTTGTGTGCATACCATGTTTTTTCTTCTTGTAAATGCATTTTTATTAGTTTGCTGTGTATAAGTACAGAATGGGACATGTTTCAGAACCCATAAATCCAAGTATAACATGTATAACACATAGTTTCAAGTCTAGGGCAGGTTTAAGAAAACAGAATACCATGCATAAATTCAAAATAACAAAAATGTAGGCACCTCAGCAACTTGTATGTTGACTCCCTCCCCCTCGATTAACATACTCTCAATAGTCAATAGCTGTGCAATAGCTCAGGTATGGTCATATGGCTCTCTCCTAAAACACAAGCTAGATTCTGTAAGATTTTTATTTTATTTGTTTTTATAATTTTCATCAGAAGACAGTTTAGAAGCAAGCATTTCTACCTCAAGATGGACAGCAAAGTACTAACTCTGTCACCCCCTTTCAAATCATTTTCTCTCCATCCCTCTCCCAGTTAGTTAGCAGGACATTTTAGAAGGTTCTCATAATATAATGGCCCTATAGCCAGCCGTATCTATGGACAAGGTCCACTGGGTCCAAACTGCCAGGTACATTTGTGCACACCACTGATCACTAAAAACTACCTCCGTTTTGCTGAACCCATAAGCTTATTGGTTGTGGCATAGTTTGTTAGCTACATTTAATATTCATATAAACATGGATTCCTTATGTGTAGTTGTGTGATGTAGTGGCATGGGTGGGGGCAAGAGAGGCAGAGGAAAATTTCTGGAGCAAGTTGTGCATTCTCTTGCAGAAGGGGCGGATCAATGGGCAATCCAACAATATGTGCAGAGGATTTCCTGCTGTGTATCGGCACCTCCAACACTTATCAACCTTTGGGTCTATGTTGTGCAATAACTATGGTGTTCTGTACCAGTAGACTAACAATTTGTAGGCTGCTAAAAAGCACACAGTGCTGATTAAGGTGAGTGTTATTCCCATATACAAAAATAAGTCCTGCACTTAAACTCCCACCACTCCTGGGCAGTAGCAATGATTATAGGTTAATTTGTTTTTTATTGTATGTATTGAGGCTGATGTGTACCATTGCCATTACTGCCACCCAGGTGTAATGGAAGTTTGAGAGCAGGACTTAATTTTGTATGTTTGTATTTGCTTTTTTATTACCAAGCCATGTTGTCGCCCACCACATGTGTTCCCTATTAGGGGTCAATAAGTATGTAGGTGTTTAGAAAAAATACCCCTCTCTGTCTCATTAGATTTTTTACCTGAAAAGCAGCAAGGTGAATTGTTAGCGGTAGACTTACGTAAGAGGTTTGCCTTGACGTGTCAGTTGAGCTTACACTTAAATGGCCATTGGAGTGATACTAAAAAAACTCCAGCTGTTTAAATGTGCATATGGATTTGGCATAGTGTGCAAGTAACTCTTTTCTTTGAGTGCAATTCCCAGTTCATCATCCCAATCCATGTCCAGCCAGGAGAGGGGCATCAGATTGGTTGGTTTTTAATTTAAATTTCTGGCATAGGAAACAAAGTACATCTAAGTAAACCAGTATGACGGTGTAACAAATCATGGTAGTTAAACACAATTCTTACTTATATCCGGTGTTAATATGAATGTGTTTTAAATTTCTTTATTGTTATCGTAATGCATTCGCAGGTAACATCATTGCGAGTATTGAGGCATTGTTTGCCCGCGCAGGGGCATACATTTTCAATACAGACATTTGTGTGCTTTTTGTCGCCTACGCAGAGGCTGGTTGGTCATTGTATGCTTGATACAGTATATAGGTATCGATTTGTTTGCTTGCTGTGTTTATGGTGTGCCTTTGTCGCGTTCGCTCAGGCTGGTCTGGTTTTGGGTGTTTTTATCGTGTGTTACACGTGTAGGTTGTGTCTGCGGGCCCCGTTGTGTCTGGTCCCTGGTTGCTCTGGTCACGTGCTAGCTGTATCTCGCTTTTCTGCTGGTGGTGTTCGGTCTATTAACTTCCTGTTTGTGTCTCCTCTGTGGGGCCATTATCTGATATTGTGCCATATCTTACTATGTTTTGATGTGTGTGGCTGCTGTCTGCTTGCGTGTCTGCGTGTCTGTTGCGCTATGTGACTGGCCCCGCGTAGCTTTTGTCCGTGTAGTCAGTGTGGTATTCTGTTTAGCGTGCTAAGGTGCGTTTATGGGTAATCTAGTAAATCTCAATGGTTCGTGTGTTTTAACTGTGGTATGTCTCTCTATCTTATTGCATTGTAGCCTGCCTGGAGGTGCGTATACATCAATTTTGTTTGGAGTATGGTTATTGGTTTGACAGCGAGGTTCCTTGGGCATACGTGTTTGTGTTTGGGCTAGTATTTGTCTTTGTAGGTGCTTGGCTTGCCGTGTATGGGGGGGGGGGGTTCGGTTGTTACTGTCCTAACCAAGCGTTTGGAGCTTGTTTACTCGTTCTGTTTTCTTTTGGTTCGCGTGGTTTTTTTTTGTACCTCCCGTCACTCTGGCCTTGTAAGTGGTCGGTTTTATTGTCGTCTTATGTGTTTGGAGGTTGAGTGTCTCGTGTAGTTGGTTCCGGGGCATGGTTGTGCGAAGTGTTAATTGTCGTCTGTTATTGTGGCAGTCGCATGGCTAAGTGTCCTTGTTCC
The DNA here is from genome assembly GCA_933207985.1 of Pelobates cultripes. Classification (NCBI taxonomy): domain Eukaryota; kingdom Metazoa; phylum Chordata; class Amphibia; order Anura; family Pelobatidae; genus Pelobates; species Pelobates cultripes. The sequence goes on along the minus strand of OW240921.1, from coordinate 31,773,183 downwards.
TGATTATGTCTTTGTGGGTGTTCATGTGTGTGATTCGTGGTTGTTATCCTGTCTGTGTGTAAAGTGTTCGTCTCAGGTAGTGTCGGTTATTGTCTTAATGTGGTGCTGTCTGGGTGCGGGTTAGGGTGGGATGTTTGGGGTAGTCGGCCTCCCGTGCCCGTCCGGTCCGCCGCATCTCGCCGTCTTTGATTCGCTTCTTGTAGTACTTTCTTCCTCGTCTTCCCGTCGTCTTTTATTGCGCGATTATGTGATGTCTGAATGAGTCTCATCCAGTGGAACCAGCGTTTGGTGTGGTGGTCTCTGAGGTTCGGAGTTTCTGCTTTCATGTCCTCGAATATCCTTGTGGCTTCCACCTCCTCTGTCCACTTTGTTATGGATGGTATGTTGGTTTGCTTCCAGTAAATAGGGATAGTCACTTTAGCCGCATTTAGGAGTCTGGGGATAACCGATCTCTTGTATGTTGGTGTCGCCATAGTTGTGTGGTGTAGAAGGAAGGAGGCTGGGACTGTGGCAGGTGTTCATCTGTGACCTCCTGTATTATCGACCGGATTCTGTCCCAGAATGGTCTAATGCGGGCGCATGTCCACCATATGTGCGTGAACGGTCTCCTCCCAACATCTCCAGCACGTATCTGGGATTTCTGTGTTTCTGGCGTGAAGTGCTGTCGGTGCCAGGTACCATCTAGTAAATATCTTATACGAGTTTTCTTGTGTGCGTGCCGAGCTCGGTGTTTTCTGTATCAGGGTCATGTTTTTATCCCAGTCCGCTTCCGTCATCTGCTCCTCCAAGTCTTCTTCCCACTTTCTGATGCACGGTGGTGCTAGGAGGTATCTGCTCATTATCAGGATAGTGTATATTTGTGAGATGGCTCGTGGTGGTTCCTTGTCCTGCGTGCATACGTTCTCGAATTGTGTTGGTTCTAGCGTATTTGGTGATTTGGGCTCTTGCTAGGGTGTGGGCAAATGTGTGTGGTCTGCCTGGGTAGATGTCCGCCAGTGGTCGGATTTCAAACGGGTGGCGGAGGACATCTTTTATGCGGGGTATCCTTGTCTGTCCCAGCGGGCCTGGTGTGGGGCCATATTCCCCTGCCGGGAAATCTGGGTTTCCCTTTAGGGGCAGGAGCGGGCTTGGGTCCGTTGTCAGGTAATGTTTTGTGCCTTGTCCGTGCCATATTTGCATAGTTGCCGCTACGAATGGGTTGGTGACATGTTTGCTCCCGTATGTTGTCTTGAGGATCCATGGTAGGGTTCTGAGGTCGCATCCGGTTGTGTCTGCTTCTAGTTGTGTCCATAGTTTTGCGCCGCTGGCTACTGACCAGCAGACTACTCTGGCGATGTGTGCCGCGTGGTAGTACTTTTCAAAGTTGGGGAGTGCCAGGCCCCCCTTGAGCTTGGGCAGGGTCAGTTGGGTATGCGCGGAGATTTGCCCTTCCAGATAAAAGTGCGAACTTCTGTCTTAAGTGTCGCGAAGAATGTTTGTGGGGCTCATATCGGTACCGTTTGGAATATGAAAAGTAGCTTCGGTAATAGCGTCATATTCACCGCGTTCACTCTGCCCAGCCAAGACATGTAGTAGGAACCCCATCTACGTATTTCCTCCTTTGCCTTTCGCAGTATCGGGAGGTAGTTATGGGTGTAGAGATCCCCCACGTCTGGTGTGAGCCAGACCCCTAAGTATTTCATTCGGCGGTCGCACCAGCGGTAAGGTTGTTGCCTCTGAATCGTTTGCTTGAGTGTGTTGCTGATGTTTATGTTCAGTATTTCCGATTTTGAGTAGTTGGTTCGAGATGTGGCCGGATATGTCGAATTCCACCTGTATCGCTCGTAGCGATTTTTCCGGGTCAGTAACCACGAACAGCATGTCATCTGCATATGCCAGGGTTTTGTGGTGTGTGTTTCCGACTGTCAGCCCTCGGATGTCCGCGTTCTGTCGGATCCTGCTCAGGAAGGGCTCCAGCGTCAGCGCAAAGAGTATGGGTGAAAGTGGGCAGCCCTGTCTAGTTCCGTTGTGGATCTGGAATGGGTCTGTCAGTGCCCCGTTGATCCGAATTCGGGCCGTTGGGTCCGTGTAGAGCGCCTGTACCCAGGTCATGTAGTGTGGGCCTATGCCCAGGTGGCGGAGTGTTTCAAACATCAGATCCCAGTCCACCCTGTCGAACGCCTTCTCTGCGTCTGTGGACAGGAGCAGGACTGGGGTCTTCTGCCCTCTTGCATGTGTATGAGGTTTAAGGCTCTGATTGTGTTGTCCTTCACCTCCCTCCCTGGGATAAAACCTGTTTGATCTGAATGGATTATGGTCGGCAGGAGTGGTGCCAGACGTGCTGCCAGCATGCTTGCCAGAAGTTTGAGGTCCGTGTTCAGTACGGATATCCGTCGATAGCTTGGACACAGCGTCTTGTCTTTGTCGTCCTTTGGGAGGAGGGTGATGTTCGCCGAGGTGAATTGGGCTGTTGGTGTGGCTCCATCTTGGATTGAGTTCAGGGCTTTCAGTAGTTTCGGTAATAGGTCCGGTGCGAAGGTTTTATAGTATTATAGCCCGGTGCGCCGCCTGTTTTCACTTTTTTGATGGCGTATGCCAGTTCCTCGGGTGTTATGGAGGTCTCTAAGGCTTCCTGGTCCACCTCCTCTATTCCTGGTATATTTGCCATGTCTAGGTATCTGCGTATGTCCTCAACTCTTTGAGGTCTCTGAAGTTCTTGATTTGTTTCATGGTAGTAGTCGTGGAACGCTGTCGAGATCTGGTCTGGCAGGTGTCTGAGTTGTTGGTGTGCGTCTTTGATCTTCGGAATGTACAGTTGGTTTGGCGTTGCTTCAGGAGGTTCGCCAATAGTCTCCCACACTTGTCCCCGTGTTCGTGGATCATATGTTTGTAGTGTTGGTATGAGCGTTGGATTGCGCAGTTCAGGTGTGCGGTGAGTTGGTTCCATTTGGTCGTGAGTTCCTCGTATACCGTCATGTCCATGGTGCGTTTGTGTCTAGCCTCCAGTTCTTCGATTTCCTTACTAAGTTCTTGTATCGTCTGTGTCGCCTTCTTTTTGCGGGTCGCACATATCGCGATGAATCTGCCTCTGATGACCGTTTTGTGCGCTTCCCACCTTGTCAGTGGGATGATGTCATCTGTCTCT
>OW240921.1:31720464-31762848 GCA_933207985.1 Pelobates cultripes | reverse complement strand
GATCGATGTGGAATATTGAGATTCCAAATGATAAAGTAGCCAGCAAGCTCAACCCTTGCCCCTAGCCTCGGGCAGACAAGGAAACCAAAAGTACACTGGTACAGTGAACGGTCAGATGTAGACGGAGCACGCTGGGAAGATACTCAATGTTGGAGCAGGGAAGCACACAAAGCTGGAATCGTGTGGTGAGCCGTGGCCGGTAACTTCAAAAAAAGGAGCAGCGTGAAAAAAGTAACTAAAAACAGGACCAAAGAAGTCTATGCGTTTCGTCTCCTCTAGAGTCTTTTATCAAGACTAAGGTCCCAATTTTATTAGACACTGTTTATATACCCTAAAAAGGGCGAGGGGGGATAAAATAGTAAAATAAATGGAAAACCAGAGATGGAGTTTTCATAATAATCACTGGTATCAAACAACACATAATAAATAACTCATAAGTAGTATATAATAATTACTATTCCCTAGCTAAATACGACACAATTATAAACCATGACATGAGCCTAAAAAGAAAATAGATTAGTAAGAATGTAATACATTAGAAAAATTAACCTATACATTAACAGAAATATATATAAACCTCAGAATCACTTAAAACACATCTCAGGTAAAAACCTCACCTATAAGAGACTTATACTAGAGCTAAAGTGCAAAACAGGGTTAAAATTAAAAAACCTGATCTACAAACTCTGTATAAACATATCCATTGTATGAGTATTTTATTAATTCTCTATATGGTGTGCACACAGATTGGACAGTTATATTGTCTACTTTACTCTACTTTTCCTATCTATTTGCAAAGTGTGTAGCGGCTAAGATACAGTTATGCTCAAAAGTTTGCATACCCTGGCAGAAATTGTGAATTTTGGAATTGATTTTGAAAATATGACTGATCATGCAAAAAAAATATTTTATTGAAGGATAGTGATCAATGAAGCCTTTTATTATCACATAGTTGTTTGTCCCCTTTTAAAATCATAATGATAACAGAAATCACCCAAATGGCCCTGATCAAAAGTTTACATACCTTTGAATGTTTGGCCTTGTTACAGACACACAAGGTGACAAACACAGGTTAAAATGGCAATTAAAGGTTAATTTCCCACATCTGTGTCTTTTTAGATTGAAATTAGTGTCTGTGTATAAATAGTCTATGCGTTTGTTAATTCTCACGTGGATGCACTGAGCAGGCTAGATACTGAGCCATGTGGAGCAGAAAAGAACTGTCAAAAGACCTGCGTAACAAGATAATGGAACTTTATAAAGATGGAAAAGGATATAAAAAGATATTCAAAGCTTTGAAAATGCCAGTCAGTACTGTTCAGTCACTTATTATGAAATGGAAAATTCTGGGATCTCTTGGTACCAAGCCAAGGTCAGGTAGATCAAGAAAGATTTCAGCCACAATTGCCAGAAGAATGGATCAGGATACAAAGAAAAGTCCACAGGTAACCTAAAGGAGCCTATATGCTGCTCTGGATAAAGATGGTGTGGTTTTTTCAAGGAGCACAATACTACGATATTTGAACAAAAATGAGCTGCAAGGTCGAGTTACCAGAAAGAAGCCTTTACTGTGCAAATGCCACAATGCCAATGCCCGACAACACCTTGGCACGCCTCACAGCTTCTGGCACACTGTAATTTGGAGTGATGAGACCAAAATAGAGCTTTATGGTCACAACCATAAGCGCTATGTTTGGAGAGAGGTCAACAAGGCCTATAGTGAAAATAATACCATCCCCAATGTGAAGCATGGCTCACTAATGTTTTGGGTGTGTGCAAGCTCTAAAGGCAAAGGGAATCTTGTGAAAATTGATGATAAGATGAATGCAGCATGTTATCAGAAAATACTGGCATACAGTTTGCATTCTTCTTCACAAAGGCTGCACAGGGGCCGATCTTGGACATTTCAACATGACAATGACTCTAAGCACAAGGCCAAGTTGACCCTCCAGTGGTTTCAGCAAACATAGGTGAAGGTTCTGGTGTGTCCATCACAGTCTCCTGACCTTAATACCATCGATCGACTCTGGGGAGATCTCAAGCATGCGGTTTATGCAATATGACCAAAGACTTTGCATGACCTGGAGGCATTTTGCCAAGATGAATGGGCAGATAAACCACCTGCAAGAAACAGGGGCCTCTTTGACAAGTATTACAAAAGACTGCATGCTGTCATTGATGCTCAATTGGGTTATACACAGTATTAAGAACTAAGGGTATGCAGACTTTTGAACAGGGGTCATTTCATTTTTTTTCTTTGTTGCAATGTTTTGTTTTATGATTGTGCCATTCTGTTATAACCAACAGTTGAATATAAACCCCATAAGAAATAAAAGAAATTTGCTTTGCTTGTCACTTTAAAAATAACATTATTGCAGGGCTGCCAATCACCCACCAAGCCCATAATATAGAAGATCAAAATTTGAGTGACTGGATCTCCTTGGGTTTACTAAAAGTCAAAAACCTAATTAAGAATAATAAAATCCAATAAATATGTAATTACCTTAGGATAAAGTGCTACCTCAAGGACTATTTAGATATAGTCAGGCCACACACAAAAAAAGAGAGAAAATGCTCCAAAAAACATGATTGAAAGGTATTGTGGCTGATTCTATTAGGGAAAATTTATTCATACTTACCGTAATTTTCTTTTCCTGGCTATTATTCATGGCAGCATTTAACATATGGGTTTAGCTCCTCCCTCTAACCCTCAGGACAGGAAACACAATCAATTAAACAATTAAGCATACCTTCCCCTTGTATAATAGGAACCCCATCAGCCATCACACCTCAGTCAAGTAACAAGAAGCATATCCAATAGAGGGTGGGAAACCAAATGCTGCCATGAATAATAGCCAGGAAAAGAAAATTACGGTAAGTATGAATAAATTTTCCCTATTCCTGGCTAATCATGGCAGCATTTAACATATGGGATTCCCCAAGCAATAACAACACAGGGAGGGAAATGCATGCTACAAAAATAGTTTAATATAGAGATCACCTATGAGGATTAAAGGAGTTCAGGACCGACAGGCCAAACTCCGAATCCGAGCGGGAAGCAATATCCACTTTGTAGTGATTTACAAAGGTCTTTAGAGAAGACCAATTGGCAGCCTTACAGATGCTCTCTGCAGGAACTCCTGACTCTGCAGCCCATGAAGTAGCGATAGATCTTGTGGAATGAGCCCTGATGTTTTTCGGAACAGGAACACCACACGCTCCATAAGCCTTGGAGATAGCCGAAACCGTCCAGGAACGAAGAGTGGAGACTGAGGCGGCTTCACCTTTGCGAGAACCCCAAGGTATAATGAATAATTGAGAGGATTTCCTCCAAGCAGCAGAGCGTTCTATATACATCAGTAAACATCTACGAAGATCCAGCATATGACACCTTGATTCCTCAGGGGTAGAAGGATGCTGAAAATAGGCAGGCAGGATAATTTCCTGATTGAGATGGAAAGATGTAACAACCTTGGGAAGAAATTCAGGCCTCGGTCGGAGAACGACCCTATCATCAAAGAATGAAGTGTAAGGTTCCTCGGCTGATAAAGCTCTGATGTCAGACATTCTTCTGGCAGAGACTAGAGCCAGTAATAATAGAGTCTTCTGAGAAAGGATCTGCAAATGTATGCTCCCAATAGGTTCGAAGGGAGACTCCGTTAGGGCCTGCAGTACCAGAGGCAAATTCCAAGGAGACGCCAGTTGTCTGATAGGAGGTCTAATCCGTACAACGGCCTTGAAAAAACGAACCACCATAGGATGAAGTGCCCATCGAGTGCCAGAGAGAGCCGAGATAGCTGAACAGTGAACTTTCAGGGTGTTAAGACTAAGACCCTTCTCCAGGCCCGCTTGTAGAAAACCTAAAACTTGAGAGACTGTAGGAGTACCCATGTTCTGTATAGAAGAATTTAACCAGACCGCAAAGGCTTCCCATATTCTGTGGTAAGTAGATGAAGTGGAGATCTTCCTGGAACATAAAAGGGTAGCCACCACCTGTTCCGATAAGCCCTGTTTCTTCAGGGATTGCCTTTCAGAAGCCAAGCATGAAGCCTGAGCTTGTAAGGTTCTGGATGAACTACTGGGCCTTGTGTCAGCAGATTCTCCGAGACTGGAATCTCCCAAGGATCCTCCAATGCCAACCTCCTCAGAAGAGGAAACCAAGGGCGTCTTGGCCAGAAGGGGATCACTGCAATCACCCTGCAACGTTCTCTGGAAATCTTCCTCAGAACAGCTTGAATGAGAGGAACTGGGGGAAAGACATATACCAGATGAAAGTGCCATTTGATTGAAAGAGCATCTTGATCCAGCGCCCTCGGATGGAATCTCCTTGAAACAAAACAAGGAACTTGAGTGTTCTGAGCTGTAGCCATGAGATCCACTTGGGGAAGACCCCACCTCTGGACCAATTGCTGAAACACCGTCCTTGACAGGTGCCATTCCGTGGCTTCTACCAGGTGTCTGCTGAGGAAGTCCGCCAAGACATTCTCCTTTCCTGGAAGATAGACCGCACGTAGACCTTCCACATGTATTTGTGCCCAGGTCATGATTGCTGATACTTCTTTCATCAGTGAAACACTCCTGGTGCCGCCTTGATGGTTGATATAGGCGGCAGCCGCTCTGTTGTCCACTCTCAACTTCACCCAGGCTCTTTTGATCAGATGCCGAAAATGAAGAAGAGCCAGAAACGTTGCTCTCAATTTCCTTATATTTGAAGGCAGGTGCTGAGCATTCTGAGTCCATTCTGCTTGGACAAAGGAATTTCCCAGATGAGCACCCCAACCGAACTGACTGGCATCTGTCGTGATGACTACCCAGTCGACCTCCTTCAAAGGAAAACCTCTGGAGATGTTTTCTTCTTTCATCCACCAATGAAGCTTCCTTTTCAGGCTGAGAGGAATGTGGATCTGCTTCTCCCAGTCGTCTGAGCTGGATTTGAAGTTTTTCAGGAGATGCTGCTGAAGAGGACGAAGATTCCAATGCGCCCATCTGACCAGGTCTATAGTAGAGGTCAGGGTACCCAGGAGTTTCATAAACTCCCTTGCGGAAGCAGAAGTCTTCTGAAGAAAAACCTGCATCCGATCCTGCAGCTTCAATTTTCTTTCTTGGGCGAGAGATACCATCGCATTGAGGGTATTGAAGCATGCTCCTAAGAACACCAGCTCCCTTGAAGGTTTTAAATGACTCTTCTCGTGGTTGATTAGCCACCCAAACCGAGAGAGAGTCTCGAGTACTAGATGTCTGTGTTGGAGTAACATCTCGAAGTCTGAGGCCACTACCAGAATGTCGTCGAGGTAGTGGTAAATTGCTACATCCATCTTCCTCAGGAAAGCAATTACCGTGACCAGTATCTTTGAGAAGGTTCTCGGGGCCGTACTTATCCCAAAGGGAAGAGCCTGAAACTGGAAGTGCTCCCCTTTTACACAGCATCGAGGAAACTTCTGATGTCTTTCTGTGACCGGAACATGGAAGTAGGCATCTTTTAGGTCTATTGAGATTAACCAGTCTCTGTGGTGAATCACTGGAATGATGGAATGGATGGATTCCATACGAAACTTTCTTATCCTTAAGAAGATGTTGAGCTGGTGTAGGTCTAGAATAGGTCTCCACTTTCCTCCTGGTTTCTTTACTAAGAACAGGGGAGAATAGAACCCTTGGAACCTTTCTTTCACAGGAACCGGGACAATGACCCTTTCCAGAAAAAGATTGGCAACATAATGGGTCAAGACTTCTCTTTTTTGTCTGTCGACAGGGAGTCTTGTTCTGATGAATCTTGGTGGAGGGGAAATATCTTCGAACTCCAGAGAATATCCTGCGGTGATTACGGAATTCACCCAAGCATCTGGAATCACACTCCAGGTCCTCCAGAAGAACGAAAGGCGTGCTCCTACATGGGGAACCTGGTATAAGCCACCTTCAGAACTGTCTGGTGGGGCGAAAGGAGGAATTTTGAGCCTTTGGTCTGGAAGATTTCCCGGTTTGACCACTCTTCCAATTGGAGAGCCGAGCATATTCTCTGCCTGGACGATAGGTTTTACTATCTCTATATCCTCCCTGTGGCCTGTAAGGACGATGGTCCTGTTGTGGTCTTTTTGGACGCCTGTCCTGTGGAAGCAAGATTTGCTTGACCTCAGCCGCTCTTTTAATCGCCTCCTCAAGTGGTCTGCCAAAAAGCACCTCTCCCAGAAATGGCAAGGTACACAAATTATTCTTGGAAGATAGGTCAGCTCCCCAGGATCTCAACCAAAGAGCCCTTCTGGCAGTAACCGAATGAGCCATAACCTTGGAAAAAATCCTGATAAGATCTGTGGAGGATTCCAACAGCCAATCACTGGCCAGTTTGATCTCCTTCAAGGAGTCCGTCATGCGACGTCTACTCACACCTCTCTCAATATCCTCTTCCAAATCAAGAATCCATGAACGTAATGCTCTGGACAAAGCAGAGATAGAGACTGCTGGATGACAACCCAAGCCTGCTGTAGTGAAGACCTTAGAAAGATCTGCGTCAATTCTCTTATCCATGGGTTCTTTGAGAGAAGCATTACTATCAATCGGAAGAGTTGATCTTTTTGCCACCTTAATAATTGGAGCATCCACTTTAGGGATCGCTGTCCACATTCTTGAATCCTCCTCCTTAATCGGGTACAATTTTGATAATCTACCCTGACTTGTAATCCTTTTACCAGGAGTATTCCATTCTGAACGAATCAGTTCCTTAATGGATCTGTGCACTGGAAAGGAAGGTTTCCTCTTATGGAGATCTCCGAAGTGTCTATCAGAAGTAGAAACTTCCCTGACTTCTTCTGGCAAATCTAGAGTCTTTCTCACTGCCTTGATTAGATGCTCCATCGCCTTTGTGTCCAATGAACACGGTTGTTCCGTGGACTCTTCCTCACTAGAAGAGATAAGCTCCAAATCCAAGGAACCAGCAGGATGTCTGAAGTCATCTTCAGATAGGTCGGATTCTTGGCCAAAGCTCTCACGCCTGGGTCTTTTGCCTCTATTGGATTCTGAAATCCCTTCCGCCACTGCTTGCTTAATCCAATAAGCTATATCCTGAGATGAGGACGTAGAGGCTTGAGGAGACCTGCGATGTTCCGACTCTCCTGCAATCATGGATAAACATTTGCGGCATAACCTGCAGTTATCCAAAGGCCTTGCGCCACATCCAGGGCAGGCCGCCGGTTTATCCCTCCTCTTAGATGGAGATCTAGGGCCAGACCGGTCTTGAGGGCTGTAAAACACAGAAGTCATATGACTGTACCCTCCATGCACTCTTTTTTAATGTAGAAAAATAGAATATATCGTAATGCTCACCTATGACCTATAGTAGATCTTGTTGATTTAGCTGATGGAGATGCAGGATCCATTTTTATATTTATATAAGGGCTGCATAAAAAAAAAAATCACCATGAACTTTATGCAGCAAAAACCTGAACATCCTCATATATTATAGAAGAATAACTTAAAACATACCTGCAGAGACAGAATATGGCACCAGAGAGCACTGAATAACAGAGGGAACTGAAAACGCCAGCTTTTTTGAAGAAATACCGCCATTTTCAAATTTCCCGCTCTGTGCCTTTAAGGAGGCGCGCATGCGCCGATTGGCGGCAAGTCCGCGGATCCGCCATTTTGGATGAGGGCAAACATGCCGAAAATCCGGTCGTGGCCATTGCGCATGCGCGGGCGTCTTACCGGATAGATGATCGTCTGATCGAGGTCTGGAGGCTTTATTCTGCAAACTCAGGCTCCAGCTGCCAGGGGGACTACCCACCATGGTTCCCAGGGGTTCCCTGCTCGAGGAGAGAAAGGGCTACATGTGCCTGGGCTTCCTGTGGAGGGAGGCTGACCTCCACAGGGTGAAGATCATAGCAGCATGATCAGGTGAGCATAAAGAAAAACTTTACCCTTTAAAATTCAGGGAGAAAAAAAAAAAATGAACAACTGTCCTAGGGCTATGAGGACAGGAAAAAAAAGACTGAGGTGTGATGGCTGATGGGGTTCCTATTATACAAGGGGAAGGTATGCTTAATTGTTTAATTGATTGTGTTTCCTGTCCTGAGGGTTAGAGGGAGGAGCTAAACCCATATGTTAAATGCTGCCATGATTAGCCAGGAAAAAGCTGATAAGAAAAGAAATAGACACACTTCTCCTACTTGTTATAAAAAAATGGGAACAAGATCTAAACATTAAAATCAATCTTAAAGAGAGGACTGAATTTTTAAGAAAGTACATTGTCTAAACTTATCTGAAACCCATTTTAAACTCTTAAACAGGTGGTACCTGGTTCCTAGCAGACCATTGGAGATATTTTCTAACTATTCAGACAGATGTTGGAGATGCCTTGCTCCAAAAGGGAGATTTATCCATATTTGGTGGATATGAGAACCGCTACAATTGTTTTGGAATATGATTTATATAAAAATTCAAAAATGACTTTAGAAACCTTTTTGATTTTGATCCAAAGCTGTTCTTACTACAAATCAACTTTTTACGATTCGTTTATAATTATCCATCTGCTGACTGACGCAAAATTACTTGTGGCCAGAAACTGGAGGACTGTCAAAGTTCGCTGCTGACTAGCAGTTAGGGAGCAGTTAATTTTTCAAATCGAGATGGATTTAGATAGATCGAATCATAATGAACTCTAGCAGTGGATCAATCGAATATTGATCTATATGTTGTTAATTTTGCCATTGCATGAGAATTTAATCTCCTGTTACTACTTTACCTCTTTTAGCATGTAAAAGCCTAAGCCTCTTTTATCTCCTCTTGACCCATACCGCAGGGAAATTATGAATGTTGTATGTTAAATGTTGTGCCATATTGTTCTTTAAAACAGCTTATGTACAAATGCTGACTTATACAGGCATGTTTTGTCATTTTGTGATTTATAAAAATAAAATAAAATATTAAACATTAAAAGAAACAACAAAAAAACAACAACTCATATTAGACTTCTTTCTTACTTTGTGACCTCTTTAGTAAACACTTCTCATTTCACATTACTCAATTGTTTGTCATTTCTTATCATGTTTGTTTCATATGCATAAGTGGGGGCACCATTTACTGTTTGCTGTAAGTGGGTGGGTACATTTTGCTCACAAGGTTTGTTCACTAATACAGGATTTGGGTAAACTTGAAGAAGATATTGCAAAATTTAGTCTAAGTTAGGCTAAATGGGGAAAGGCTGTGCAATAAAATAGTATAAATCAGGTGTTTTAAAATGATTAATCGCACGTGTTTTGAAATGTGCTAATATTTATAAGCTGCTACCTCACTTCAAAGTGCTACCTCATACACCATAAAACAAACAATTCAGTCAAATAAAATAGAAGTGTAGAACTTCAAAAAATTTGTAAAAAAAATTGTTTCTAGTTAACGTGATAACAAATTTTAGAAAAAGTGCTAGTATACAAAAATTACTCTAAAATATTCAGAAGTGCAAATTTTTAAGTGATTTTGTGTTATACAATCAATAAAGTTACACTAATAAAATTAAAGTGCCAATTGCAATTGTAAAATATTCAACGGCAATATCACCATTCAAAGCGGTAATGTAATATAAAATCTGACTTATACTCAGCAACACTTGGACTTCCAGAGGGGTTATAGAATCTGAAAAAAAACCAAACAGTGTACAACACTGCAACAGATATGACAGTGTAATACACCCAAATGCTTTAACAAATGCCCACTTACATGGACTAGTGCCGGGGAATGGCTCTATTTAAATGCCTCGGAATCTTAGGGAGACTCCTCCCCTCTTCAATAGATGTCTGGACCCTAGAGATAAAAAAGTGGATAGAAAAATGGTGGAGTATGTTCAGGAACCAGGCAATCAAGAACAAGTAAAAATTCACTCACACAATCTAGAGCCACAACCCAGGCTCTTCAAGATTGCAGGGGGTCTGCTTAGGGAAACACCGCCCCTTTGGATGGGTGAGAGGTTCCAATAGAGGTTAAAATAATTAATTGCCAAAAATATATATTAAACAATCAAATCAAATAAATAAATAAAATACAAATAGAATGCAATAAAATCCGCAAGGCTATCCTTCAAAAGAAATGCGTTTTACCTCTTCCACGCTTCCTCAGTCAATGTGATCAGTAAATGGGGAAAGAGCAGAGCTGGATATATATTTATATACAGTGGGACCTCGGTTTCCGAATTTAATGCATTCTCCGGGACATTACTTATGCGAAACATTTGTAAACCGAAACACGGTTTCCCATAGGAATGCATTGAAAACCAATTAGTCCATTCTGGAGGTCAGAAATAAGTCAAAATGAGCTGGCATGGAAACCAACCCACAATGCAGAACACACAATAAAAGGCATGCAAACGACGAAGCTCAGCTACATACCTTTCCACAGCTTGAGAAATACACCAAAAAGTCCCAAAACAACTGCAAACAATTTCCATAATGGCTCCAAAACTCAACGCAAAAGCCGCTCCAACACCTCCACACTCAACACAACGTGCTACCCACAGGCTCCAGCATGCAGGGGTCGGTTCTATAAATCTCCCAGGTACAATTGTGTATTGCGAAACAAATTTGTAAACCGAGGCATTATTTTCAATGGATTTTCATTTGTAAACCGAAAATGATGTTAACCAATGCGTTTGTAAACCGAGGTCCCCGCAGATATACTTAGTTTCTTACTCTGTAAATTAAATATCACTATTAATAAACGCCACAGGAGGAAATAAGACGGATCCCCTTGTTGCATATTCTCTGATGTTAAAGTCTATGGTATAGGAAGCGTGATCAATAAAAAAAAAATCACGCTTTGACTTCTTTTGCTTAATAATAACTTTGGGATTATTCTCTAAAATCCAAATGCAGTTCAGATAAGCAAAATTTCAGACGAATTTGCAATTCTCATATTTATTAAATGCAAACCTGATTGAAATCAACAAAATCAATACATCTTTTAAAGGGACATTCATCTCTTCCACTATAAATAAAAAAAATGTTTACATTTTTTTATTATGGGTATATCTTAAAACAGCTTGCAAAGGCTAAAATCTCTCATATGAAGCCTTTGCAAGCCTTCCACTTCTTCCCCAGCCCAGACTTTCGGCTCTGAGCAATTGCTGCCTCTTGAGTGGTGTGTTTGTATGTAATGTTTGTGTTTGATTGCAGGTGTGTGTTTGGATGCAATGTTGGCTTTTAAATGTGGATGTACATGTGTGTGTAGCATTGGTGTTTGAGTGAAGAAGTGTGTTTGTATATAATGTTGAAGTTTGAATGCAGGGGTGTGTTTGAATGTAATGTTTGTGTTAGACTGCAAGTGTGTTTGCATGTTGTGTTGGTGTTTGATGTATGTACACACTGCCATATGCATACATAATTACACAGATATCCATACAGATTAACACACACACACACACACATATATATAAATATACATATATATATACACACACATATATACACACTGACACATATAGACACATTTATATTCATACTGACACATGCACACACCCTGACTCACAGATACACACTGACACATACACACACAGACACACACCCAGATGCACACCATGACATACATATACACGCACCCTGACACACAGATTCACATCCTGACATACAGGTGCACATGAGTGTGATGCACACTGACTTACACATGCACACCCTTACACACAGATGCACACACACACACATGTACACACACTGACCTACACATACACATTAACACACAGATACACATATATACAAACTGACACATGCAAGCACAGACACAAAGATACACACTGACATATACACACCTTGACACACAGACACACACTCAGACACACACTGTGACACAGATACATACACACAAGCTGACAGAAACACATAAATGTAAATTTTTATTTTTCCAGTCACCCTGGAAACAAGATATATTTACTGTTACTATATCTTTTGTTTCCAGGAGGGTGGCTTGCTTGCTGCTGGTGGCTGAGAGTAGCAAGTGTGAGGATCTTATGCAGCTCCTGGCTCTCTCCCTCCATGCTTCATGTGGCTGCTTCGTCGCCTTCTCCCTCCTTCCCGCGCAGCACCCTCAGTAAAAAACTATGAGAAAATAATCGTCTGTCACTTCCTCCCAGCAGGCAGTTACCCCAGGGGCCTTGTTGCGCTCTTAAAGGGCCGTGACACCTGACCAGGTCACTGTTCAGTGATAAAGCAACAATACCTATCTGTTGGCCCTAAATCCATGGGCCACCCGATGGGTATCTATAGCATGCGGGCTCCTGTGCAGGGGTAGTTCCGCCACTGCTCCATTCTTTAGCTGCACTTCACTCATACTTGTATTCACTCATCCCTCCCTTCTCTAGCTGCACTTCACTCATACTGCTATTCCCTCATCCCTCCCTTCTCTAGCTGCACTTCACTCATACTGCCATTCCCTCATCCCTCCCTTCTCTAGTTGCACTTCATTCATACTGCTATTCACTCATTCCTGCCTTCTCTAGCTGCGCTGAGAAGGCAGGCCTTCAGCTCTGCCTGTGAGGGCCCCCCTTGAACTCGAAGAGATCAAAAAGATCTCACTTTTTGTCCCCGTGCCCCATCATCCGCTTGAAGGAGCATTGTGGTCTGCACCAATATTTGGTGCAAATCCCTCCCTCGTGGTCAGCCTGTACTTCTCCATGGCTCAGATTGCCACAGCCTGCACTCTGAGTTATTGACTGAGTACCAAAACCATGCTGGAGCTCTTAAAGTCTTCTGCACCTGATAGTGCAGAGTCAGACCACAACACTCTGCACCACCAGGGAAGATTCTCAGGTTCTCCATGAGACCACAATAGAAAGGTGCACAGAAGGGGGCTAACACAAACTCAGACACTACACACAGAACAACCAGCCACAGAAAAACAAGCACACTCAGAATCCCCACCAAATACAGCATTCAACTTCATACACTCCACTCAGCCTCTACACATGTTCCCACACAAACACTCAGCTACCACACAACACTTACAAAAACAAAGCCCATGGCTCTAGGAGAGGGCCTCGATCTGGAAACCTGTCTAAGGGCCCTGGACAGCCTTAATCTGGCTATGCTGCTACTCACTCATTCTGCCCATCTTTAAGTTCATCCCACCCAGGCTGCTACTCAATCATTGTTCCCTTCTCTAACTTCACCTCATTCATACTCATTTTTACTTTACTTAACTTCGCCTCACTGATGCTCCTACTCTAACATTCTTCTTTAGCTAACGTTGTTTAACTCATAGTTATACTCTAACTTCAAATCACTCATACTGCTACTCCCTCACTCTTTTTCTTTCAAACTATATGCCATTGATACTTCTGTTCCCCCCCAGTCTTTCCCTCTCTTACCGCACCTATTGCTGATTTTGGGTTCCTATGATTCCTTCCCCCCTGTTATAATAATTTTGCATTTAATCGCACCGCTAAATAATCAGCTCTCTATTTCCAGTGAAATACCCATCTAGCCAATTTTATATTATACATAGATATTATAGCCGGAGTGCACCAGCCCTAGATTCCACTCTGTTCCACCAGAAGAACTTGTATTTTTTACTTATTTCGCCTTGGGCTGGAGCTTAGTCAGCATTCATGGTGAACCAGAAATAGGCAGTGTTGTCACCTGCACAGCAAATTTAATTTTAGTACTTATACCTATGTGATAAGTCCAGGATCCTGTTTGAGTCCTGTGCAAAAAATTACAGACACCAAATAATCTGTAATGCCCATTGACCACTTACAACCTGTCTAGGCCAGAAAGCTCTAAAGGGCTATTATAAGGGTCTTCCTGCAAAATTTTGCACAATGTTGTCATTAAAGACTGTCGTGGATATTTAATCAAAACACAGCATCAAGAATTAATATATTAACAAGTAACTGATCACAGGACATGCTGTTTTGACCACTATTATTTATATTACTTTTCGTGTTGTTTTCCTTCTCATTAGGGTTTCTTTGCCTCATACTAACTAATAACATTATCTGCAGGTTTGCCATTGGGTTTCCTATTCAACAACTAGTATCTGAGTTTTATTCTCCTTCTTTTATTCTTTTCGAATCCACCGTTTCTGTTGTAATTTAATTTTTGTTTTTATTATTCATTTAATCTACATAAATTGAGGCTCACAATTGTCATTTTTTCCAGTTTCATTACTTGCCTGGTTTATTATTTATTTTTTCTATGGGTTCCCCGATTTATTTATTTAATGTTTGCCCTTACCTTATTCTGAGCTTTTGCTTTCTTTATGTTTTCCCCATGTTTGTCTATATTTAAAGGGATTCTATAGTTTAAGGAATAAAACGTTGCATTCACTGCACTATAGTGCCCTATAGTGTCCTATGTGGATTTCTCTATCATTAGTCAGTGTCAGGCGACAAAGATCCATTAGAATCCAGGAAGTGCTTCTAGTGGCTGTCTGATTTGAGAACCAATCAGCTGCCCCTACCCCTCCTCATAATTTGTTTTTGGGGGCTTAAGAAAGACCACCTACCTAACAGGGGGAACTGAGTGTTTAATAATATATATGTAAATTTGGAGCAATTCAGAATTTGCCATTTGATAAATATCTAAATTCCTAAGCTTTACATCTATGAAATAATTCTGATGTGCAAATGCAATTTGTGAAAAATAGTTAACTTGCCCCATAAATGCATTTAGGGAACATGTAAAGTGGAATTTTCTGTCAAATTTGATGTGATTTTCCAATCAATATCAACTAATCTTTCTAGTTCTTCAGTCCGATTATCCACTCTCTAGAAACCACAGACGTCGTTATTGAATGTGTTTCTTGTTACATACAGCCTACCTTAAAGGAACACAACATGTATTCCTGACACTATAGTTTTCAAAGCACCTTTTAGATGATCTGACCCCTCTCCTGCCTTTAAAAGGTGATTTTACTTACCTTTATTGCAGCTAGTCTCGTGGCGAATAGCCCTGCCCTGCTCTGCCTTCTTACAATGATCATCAAACCTGACGATCCAAAACTTTGAGAAAATTTCCACAGTGGACTGAAAAGTTGACACATTTTGTGTTGTTTTCCTTCTCATTAGGGTTTCTTTGCCTCATACTAACTAATAACATTATCTGCAGGTTTGCCATTGGGTTTCCTATTCAACAACTAGTATCTGAGTTTTATTCTCCTTCTTTTATTCTTTTCGAATCCACCGTTTCTGTTGTAATTTCATTTTTGTTTTTATTATTCATTTAATCTACATAAATTGAGGCTCACAATTGTCATTTTTTCCAGTTTCATTACTTGCCTGGTTTATTATTTATTTTTTCTATGGGTTCCCCGATTTATTTATTTAATGTTTGCCCTTACCTTATTCTGAGCTTTTGCTTTCTTTATGTTTTCCCCATGTTTGTCTATATTTAAAGGGATTCTATAGTTTAAGGAATAAAACGTTGCATTCACTGCACTATAGTGCCCTATAGTGTCCTATGTGGATTTCTCTATCATTAGTCAGTGTCAGGCGACAAAGATCCATTAGAATCCAGGAAGTGCTTCTAGTGGCTGTCTGATTTGAGAACCAATCAGCTGCCCCTACCCCCCTCCTCATAATTTGTTTTTGGGGGCTTAAGAAAGACCACCTACCTAACAGGGGGAACTGAGTGTTTAATAATATATATGTAAATTTGGAGCAATTCAGAATTTGCCATTTGATAAATATCTAAATTCCTAAGCTTTACATCTATGAAATAATTCTGATGTGCAAATGCAATTTGTGAAAAATAGTTAACTTGCCCCATAAATGCATTTAGGGAACATGTAAAGTGGAATTTTCTGTCAAATTTGATGTGATTTTCCAATCAATATCAACTAATCTTTCTAGTTCTTCAGTCCGATTATCCACTCTCTAGAAACCACAGACGTCGTTATTGAATGTGTTTCTTGTTACATACAGCCTACCTTAAAGGAACACAACATGTATTCCTGACACTATAGTTTTCAAAGCACCTTTTAGGTGATCTGACCCCTCTCCTGCCTTTAAAAGGTGATTTTACTTACCTTTATTGCAGCTAGTCTTGTGGCGAATAGCCCTGCCCTGCTCTGCCTTCTTGCAATGATCATCAAACCTGACGATCCAAAACTTTGAGAAAATTTCCACAGTGGACTGAAAAGTTGACACATTTTGTGGTGTATGATTGTACAAAAATTATCTAGAATGCCCTGTGTATGCATCATCCTTAATGTTTGTATTTTGGCATAAGTAATTTTCAAAGACGAGACCGGGAGAGTGAGGGCTGGCTGGATTCACGTGTATATAAATATGAAAAATTAATATTAAGAAATGGGAGTAGGTTTTCTTAATATTCATTTCTTATTTTATTATTTTTCCTTTCACATCTCTCTTGTAGATATTGTTCTGTTTCACACACATGATATTCAAAATCACTACTGCACTATACTTATTGCTAACCTCTCCCAGTTTACCTTTATCTTGTACATAGTCTGTTTGCATCAACACTTACCATACCACCAGGGGTTAATTTGGCTCAATGACATTTTTTGAATATGCATACGTCATTGATGACACAATGATAATCTCGTTTTCACTGTGTTCATCTTCCTATTAGCACATCGCAGCACGATATTTAAATGGTTAGGTTAAACTTTGTAATTGTCTTAATAAAAGACCTTCGAGTGCACTCTTTTCGGAAATATATGTGTTATTCTATGTGTATATTTATGTATTATTGTACCTAATTATGTGATTTTATTAATTACAATTTGACAACCTCAGGCAGAAAGTCCAAACAATTTAATTTGCAAGCCCTATATTTAACCCTGTAACTTTCCAAAACACCATAAGAACTGTACATTAAAGGGGTATTGTTGTACTTGTAAGACTAGTGTTTTAAAACAGTAAAACTTATAATGACCATGATATCATCAGTGAAAGTGCAGTTTTTGCGTGAAAAGCGCAAAAATAAAATTATGAACACAACTTTGGCCAGGGTTTGTGACGATGTGGCTACTAAAAAGACTGAACATACCATATTTTGAATACCTTAGGTTGTCTACTTTTGGTATGCCATAATGGGGTTAATTTTCATTGCCATACGTTTTCAAAGGCAACATCGCCCCAGCACACCAATCTGGCAAACTGAAATAGGGAAGCACTGTATTTGTCCCTGTAACTTTCCAAAATATTGTAAAACCTGTACATGGGGGTGCTTTTGTCCTCTGGAAACAGTACAACTTAAAATGTCGATAATATCATCAGTGAAAGTGCAGTTTTTGTGTAAAATTACAAAAGTATAATATGAACACTAACTTTGGCTAGGGGTTGTGACTAAGTGGCTACTAAAAATGTCTGGACATACCCCATTTTTAATACCTTGGGTTGTTTATGTTTGCAAATGGTATGCCATGATGGGGGGTAATTCTCATTCCTGGGCTGCCATATGGTGTCAAAGGTAACATAACCAATCTGGCAAATGTCAGCGTGTAAAAACTGAAATTAAGCAAGCCTCATGTTTGACCCTTTAACTTTCCAAAACACCATAAAACATGTACATGGGGTGTACTGTTGCACTCGTGAGATATTGCTGAACACAAATATGAGTGCTTTAAAGCAGTAAAATGTATAACATTTGTTTAGTGAAAAATGTAAAAAACAGATATCAACACTGGCTTTGGCTTTGTGACTAGGTTGCTACTAAAAAAAGATATACCCCATTTTAAAAATCCTGGGTTGTCTACTTTTGAAAATAGCATGCCATTGTGGGGTTAATTTTCATTTCTGGGTTGCCATGTGGTATTGAAGGCACTCTAGGTCCAGCAAACCAATCTGGCAAATTTCAATGTGTAAAAACTGAAAAGGGGAAAGCCCTATATCCGACCCTGTAACTTTGCAAAACCCCATAAAACTTGTTTGTGGGAGAGAGGGGGCACTGTTGTACTCATGAGACACCACTGAATATAAAATTGTCCATTTTACTGTATTAAAAACTAACAGTATTATGACATTCACAGTTACAATGCCATGCAGAACTAAGAATTAACAAATTAAGAAAATAACACAATTTCTTAATTTCTCAAATTTGTTTTAGATTGTATTCATATTAAATTATGTTTCATATATAAATATTTATACAAAAGGATAAGTCCTGCGCTCACTCCCATCACTCCTGGGCGGCAGCAACGACCACAGTACACATCAGCCCCAATGTTTATGTTTGCAAATGGTATGCCATGATGGGGGGTAATTCTCATTCCTGGGCTGCCATATGGTGTCAAAGGTAACATAACCAATCTGGCAAATGTCAGCGTGTAAAAACTGAAATTAAGCAAGCCTCATGTTTGACCCTTTAACTTTCCAAAACACCATAAAACATGTACATGGGGTGTACTGTTGCACTCGTGAGATATTGCTGAACACAAATATGAGTGCTTTAAAGCAGTAAAATGTATAACATTTGTTTAGTGAAAAATGTAAAAAACAGATATCAACACTGGCTTTGGCTTTGTGACTAGGTTGCTACTAAAAAAAGATATACCCCATTTTAAAAATCCTGGGTTGTCTACTTTTGAAAATAGCATGCCATTGTGGGGTTAATTTTCATTTCTGGGTTGCCATGTGGTATTGAAGGCACTCTAGGTCCAGCAAACCAATCTGGCAAATTTCAATGTGTAAAAACTGAAAAGGGGAAAGCCCTATATCCGACCCTGTAACTTTGCAAAACCCCATAAAACTTGTTTGTGGGAGAGAGGGGGCACTGTTGTACTCATGAGACACCACTGAATATAAAATTGTCCATTTTACTGTATTAAAAACTAACAGTATTATGACATTCACAGTTACAATGCCATGCAGAACTAAGAATTAACAAATTAAGAAAATAACACAATTTCTTAATTTCTCAAATTTGTTTTAGATTGTATTCATATTAAATTATGTTTCATATATAAATATTTATACAAAAGGATAAGTCCTGCGCTCACTCCCATCACTCCTGGGCGGCAGCAACGACCACAGTACACATCAGCCCCAATATATGTTCGCGTGCTATAAACATGGAAGTGCCCTCTAGTAGACAGCCACTAGAGGGCACTTCCATGTTTATAGAAGTGCCCTCTAGTCTAGTAGACAGCCACTAGACAGCCACTAGAGGAGGACTTAACCCTTCAAGGTAAATATTGCCATTTATGAAAACTGCAATAATTACACTTGCAGGGTTAAGGGTAGTGGGAGTTGGCACCCAGACCACTCCAATGGGCAGAAGCGGTCTGGGTGCCTGGAGTGTCCCTTTAATATGAAAGAGGCAAATTATGGATGAACAGACATATAGCTCAAATTCTAGGGTTTGTTTACATTTTGTTTTGATCAGGACGTGTACAATTGCCTCTGTCCTTAAGGTGTTAATTTCAATTGTACTGAGCAAAGTGGGTGTACAGTGAGCACAAAGCTATAAGAGAATCTACAGGTCCAAAATAATGATTTTTTGACGTTCTCTTTAACTCAATAGCAGTTTCTAACTTCTGTAGTGTTACAAGCAGAAAACAATTTTGAATTGTGGTAACTATCACACATAACTATCTTAAGGTCAAAAAATATTTTTAATCACATATTGATACTAGATTGTAATTTAACCATAAATTGTGTTAGTTATTACACAGCGGGTGATTGTATTTTTAGGTGAGAGATCAATTCTGTACTCTTCTCTATGGCAACTAAAAATCCAAGCACTCCTTGATTTTATTTCCAATTAGCTGCACACCTTTTATGTGTGCTATTGTTGAGTAATTACTGTGATGTCATTATTTTATCATATCATTTTTTATCTTTTTTTTATTTCTTTTTTTGTGCTGTAATTATAGTGAATTGTATACATATACGTTGAATAAGTGTGTACGTGTGCATTCTCTGCATGCATAACGCCACAGTAATGATACATTCGTTATTTATTTGATTCTCTATCTCTGTAAGACACACCCCCCATTGCCCTATGTGCAGCTTTACAATTAGCAGCTGGACTAGATGCTGTTACGCTAGATTCCAGTTTATCAGGTAAGAACTTGGTGGATCTGGCTTACAAGTTCACAGAAATCTTAACCTAGGGTGGAGACTGACCCACATGATGAGGTATAGAATATGTATATATACTCAGATGCTCAGTGTCCACAATCACAGCTAATAGACACTATTGTCTGTCTGTGTCTGTGCCTACAAAGTGACACTTTGTTCCTTCCATCCTTTGGTTGCTATACTTTTTCATTCTGTTCTACCAGTGCTCTTTTAGAGATACCAGGGCTTAAACCCATACAGTGCTATCATCATATTGAGGCTCCTGTTTAGATTTATTCATCCATACAAAAATGACTCCAAAGGTAAGTAGTATGATGTTAATACTAAGGGGGTATGTGTGAAACGTCTGAAAAATGTCTCGTAAAAATGAAATGCGTGGGATTTTTAAAAATTTATAATATTAGTTCCGTTTAATTGTTCTTGCTCGCACTTTTATAGCAAAAAATTATTGCACTGAGAACAATTACAATGAAAATAATTGCACTTCTGTAATATAATAAAATATAACATGCGTAAAAATATAGCAATATAGCATGTTCAATGAATACCATTAAATTGATTTTAAAGTGATGAAGATATTTTTGCAAATTAAAAATGTATCAAAAACTCTTTTTTGATTAATAAAATTACTACTAGCGCTAATTGCTAGTACTTTATCAGGACATGCCTTGTTAAATGAAATGCAAGTTGATACAGTAATGTGGCTTTTTTTAACATTCTATTTCTTGAAAATGAAATTGCTATGTGCATTTATTCAGTACTTTTCACAGTAGTGCAATTATACTCATGATTTTAAATGTTATACCTAAAATGAAATCCACTACAAAAGTCTCACCTACCTTGTTACTGTTCTTCTTCTTCTTCTGTGGTGTCCTTGCTTTTTCACAAACTCAGGAGAGCAGGCATTCAGTAACCCCAGTAAAGTCCTCTAATGATTGATGTTCTCATTGCCTTTTCTACCTTACTTTGTCCTTGATATGGGTACAACTTGAGTTATTCGTATTGTATCATTGCTTCTGATTGATTTACAAGTGAGATCTTCATACATCATAAAACAAGTTAAAACTTGTAGTTTCTTAGAGATTGCAAATAGTTGACCCAAACATTCACGATTCCCAACCAGAAATGTGTTTCATTTTCAAATGTTTAATTTTATATGCCCCATAGTGGTTGTATTTTCTTTTTCTAAATGTACCAGTTTAGTCATTTTGTGACCGAAGGACTAGTATTGTATGTGGTCTGTTATGTAACAATAGTAGTAATAAAACAAATTGCATGTCCCACATTTTCTCTATAAATAATATTTGATGTGTTCTTTGTATCCATCTCTTCGTCCCATTTCTTCTCACTCATGACATGGCCTACAAACCTTTATATATCTCTACTATCACCTGCAGGAACCTCCAGATGTCTACAGTATTGAACTTGATAATACAGAACCCAAACCAGAAGAAAAGAAGAGAAGATTTTATAACAGAAAAGGAAAATCTGGGAAAAAGGTGGAAAACCTGAAAAAAGAACTGCTGATTGTAAGTGTTAACGAAGGGGAAAGAGCGAGCAATTAAGACAATGCATGTTTACAAACATTTATAGTGGTGGTGGGTATCTGATGAAAACATTAAATATTTCAGAAGGTGCTAAGGAAAGTGGAAAAGTCCAAGGAAGTATTTGAATAGCAGGTTATTATTTAGCAGATACATTTTAAGTAGAGATCTGGACAAAATATATTTATATGAGTAGTGGTCAAAAAAAAGATCTCCAATCATTATTGAAGTGTATTATCCCTGAGGGTCAGAAAACTGAAAGCAGATAATAAATTATAACATATGTAATGTTTCACTCGATTGTGTGGTGGTGAGGAATGAAAGATAGAGGGCAAAACAGACAGACTGTGGACAGTGGACATTCAGAAGGTTTGAAATTTAAAACTTATGATGATTAGACATAATTTAAGATTAGGAAGTGGTGTGGGTCAATATATCTGTGTAGGTGAAATGGCTGAACATATGCAAAAAGAAAGGGGAGCGTATGTTTTGCCTCCCATCGACATCGTCAGCATTGGACATGAGGATGGAAAGGAAGGGGCATAAAAGGAGAATCCTGAGATTAAACTATAACATTGTGCTTTATGTATTTCATAGACGGATCACAGTTTAACAGTTGAAGATCTGGAAAAGAAATACTCAGTAAATATTAAGCAGGTAAATTACTCACAGATGACAACATCCAAAACTCGCAACGTCTTATTGCTACTCCTTCAATGCAATCCCAAGTAATGTAGCATACAATAATTATGCCCTGCCAGAGAGACATGATATACCACATGATCTTCATGCCTATTGCTCAAAAATTTAGTGTCAACATGGGACCATGATGTACAAGTAAGCTCATAGATAACAGGAAAATAGTTGAGTTGTGTTATTCTTATGACCCAACGAAATCATAAGTAATTCAAAAGTAATGCAAGATTTTCATTCCTTTCCATAAACTATAGAAATTCTTAGTACCATGGCTCATTATATGTTCAATTTATTTGTTTATTTCATGCCAAATACCTGAGATTGACATTATAAAGTTACCCCCTTATAACATGTTGACTTCTCTCCCTAAGACCCCGAGCACATATCAAAACACTATAGATATATAAAGTTTTTAAATGTGGCCATACATAAGAACGATTAATATTCCTTGTATCTGGTTTATTTGTAGGGTCTGAGCTCTGGCAACGCTGAGGATCTCCTCAAACAGAATGGACTCAACAAGCTTACTCCTCCAAAAGGAACCCCAGAAATTATAAAATTCCTTAAGCTGATGGCTGGTGGATTTTCCATTGTCTTCTGGATTGGAGCAATTTTGTGCTTCTTAGCTTATGGTCTCCAGGCTGCTCAGGATCCTACTGTGTCCAAGGATAATGTAAGAAATAAATCAACAAACATTCACTCCTTTTAGTATTTGACCCATAATTGCTGAATCAATTTACCGTATATACTCGAGTATAAGCCAAGTTTTTCGGCACATTTTTTGTGCTGAAAAACCCCAACTCGGCTTATACTCAAGTCAGTCTGTATTATGGCAATTTACATTGCCATACTACAGACCAGGACCGCCGGGCTCATTACAAGCCTGGCGGTCCTGTTGGGGGCTGACAGCGAGCTCTTACTTACCTTCCTGCAGCTCCTGTCAGCTCCCTCCCCCTCCGTGCAGCTCCTCGGTCAGCTCCGTTCTGCTCACAGTGTAAATCTCGTGAGAGCCGTGAGACTTACACTGTGAGCAGAACGGAGCTGACCGAAGAGTTGCACGGAGGAGGAGGGAGCTGACAGGAGCTGCAGGAAGGTAAGTAAGAGCTCACTGCCAGCCCCCCCACTGAACTGCCAATGCCACTGGACCACCAGGGATTTAATATTATTTTATTTTAATAATAATAAAATAATATTATTAAAATAATATTATTATATTATTATTATTTTAATATTTGCATTATTTTTTTTAAATGTTTTTTTGTCCCCCCTCCCTGCTTGTTGCCTGGCCAGGGAGGAGGGACAAAAAACTTTTTTTTTTAAATAATGCAAATATTAAAATAATAATAATATAATAATAAAATAATATTATTATTGTAATATTATATTATTTGAATATTATTTTATTATTATATTATTATTATTTTAATATTTGCATTATTTTATTTTTTTATTTTTTTGTCCCCTCTCCCTGCTTGTTGTCTGGCCAGGGAGGGGGGACAAAAAACATTTTAAAAAAAAGAATGCAAATATTAAAATAATAATAATATAATAATAAAATAATAGTATTATTTTAATATTATATTATTTTATTATTATTTTATTATTATATTATTATTATTTTAATATTTGTATTATTTTTAAAAAAATGTTTTTTTGTCCCCCCTCCCTGCTTGTCGTCTGGCCAGGGAGGGGGGACAAAAAACATTTTTTTAAAATAATGCAAATATTAAAATAATAATAATATTAAAATAATATAATATTAAAATAATAATAATATAATAATATAATAATAATATTAAAATAATATAATAAAATTAAAAAATAAAAATGCCCTCCCCTCATCCAGTTTACACACACTGCACAAACACACACTCTGCATTATATACACACTGCATTATACACACACACACACAACACACAAACACACACTGCATTCATTATATATACACACACAAACACACACTCTGCATTCATTATATACACACACAAACACACACTCTGCATTCATTCTATACACACACTGTAAATAAATATTCAATTAATGTAATTTTATTGGGATCTAATTTAATTCAGAAATTTACCAGTAGCTGCTGCATTTCCCACCCTAGGCTTATACTCTAGTCAATACGTTTTCCCAGTTTTTTGTGGTAAAATTAGGGGCCTCGGCTTATATTCGGGTCGGCTTATACTCGAGTATATACGGTACTTAATTTCAGCAGAATTTTCTCCATATATAACCCCATGTCTAAATATCACATACACAGAGTACTCTCTGTCTTCTTCTTGCTTGAATTCAAAACATGTTATCTAGATCGTTGTCTTTGAAGGCTGAGTATCACTACTTACTATGCAATTCAACGAAGTTTATGGTAAATAAGTGAAGGAATGACATGAATGCCTCCTTCTGGTTTGATATTACTCATATCCTTCTAGTCTATCAAGTGATATTATTTAATTCGACATAAATTTACTTTCCTTTTGCCACTCCGACCCTTATAACATCTAAACTCTCTTTCATCTCCAGTTATGGTTGGCCATTATCCTAATAGCTGTAGTGATTCTGACAGCTCTCTTCGCATATTATCAGGAAGCAAAAAGTACAAACATCATGGCTGGCTTCAAGAACATGGTGCCACAGGTGAGACACGTCACATTTAGTAGAAGGGAGGGATAGGATATGGGATAAACATCTAGTAGTTGTAACTCACTTTTCCTTGTTTGACCATAGCAAGCGTTGGTCCTTCGTGATGGGAAGCGTCTTGAGATAAATGCAGAGAAATTGGTGCTTGGAGATATTGTCTTTGTAAAAGGCGGAGACAAAATCCCTGCAGATCTACGCTTTTTGGAGGTCCACGGCTGCAAGGTGAGGATGAAAGTATAAAAAAAGAAGAAAGTATAGTTATTAATGACTGTCAATGCCTGATCACAACATTTTTAACCAGGAATGTACATGCCAAGTGCTTAATCTATATATTTTTTAAAGTTAAGTTCTAACCTTAAAGGACCACTCTAGGCACCCAGACCACTTCAGCTTAATGAAGTGGTCTGGGTGCCAGGTCCAGCTAGGCTTAACCCATTCTTTTATAAACATAGCAGTTTCAAAGAAACTGCTATGTTTATGAATGGGTTAAGCCTTCCCCCAAAGCCTCTAGTGGCTGTCTCATTGACAGCCGCTAGAGGCGCCTGCGTGCTTCTCACTGTGATTTTCACAGTGAGAGCACGCAAGCGTCCATAGGAAAGCATTGTAAATGCTTTCCTATGCGACTGGCTGAATGCGCGGAGGCGGAGAGGAGGAGGAGAGCTCACCCGGAGGCGGAGAGGAGGAGGAGAGCTCCCCG
Organism: Pelobates cultripes; assembly: GCA_933207985.1. NCBI lineage: Eukaryota > Metazoa > Chordata > Amphibia > Anura > Pelobatidae > Pelobates > Pelobates cultripes. Next base: position 31,737,253 of record OW240921.1, on the reverse strand, counting down.
CCCAGCGCTGGAAAAAGGTACGTTTTAACCCTTTTCCTCTCCCCAGAGCCGGGCGGGAGGGGGACCCTGAGGGTGGGGGCACCCTCAGGGCACTATAGTGCCAGGAAAACAAGTATGTTTTCCTGGCACTATAGTGGTCCTTTAACATAAAAGGTATAAATGATGTAGTGCATCATGAAAAATATAGCTTGTATTATCTTAGAAATTTAAAAGGTTGTGTTTTCTACACAGAAAGATGGTGAATCCAGTCTATGAAAAGAAAATGTGAGAAACTGCCAATTAATGAAAATTCTAAGAAAACTCAGGGAGACACAGAAATGATTTATGTCTAGAGATATCAGACATCCATATGGATATATAGTTTCACTATTAGAAATATCTTATTATAACATAGTATGTTGTAGTGTGCTGTATAGATAGAAATCTAAGTATCTTCAATAAATACAATGGCATTTCCCTAAGACTCCTAATTTGCAATTTTGTTCAGCTAGAATTTCTGAAACTATCTGCTCATATCTGTAATAATATGTGTACAAGAAATAGTATATGTATATATTTTAAAGATTGTTAAATCCATATTTAAAAAATATAATGGTTTATTTTAGTATTCATTGCATCGGTGCAAATGTCACTTAGCCCTCTTTTCACTATGTAGGTTGATAACTCGTCACTGACAGGTGAATCAGAGCCACAACCTCGAAGTACAGAATGCACAGATGAAAATCCTCTGGAGACCAAGAACCTGGGATTTTATTCCACTACTTGCTTAGAGGGTACGTCTTACATGTTGGTAGCATGCTAGCGTGCAGAACCTTCCATATCGGTCTGTTTTTTGTCTGTCAAACTAAGTTATGTTATTATACCTTTTACTAAATCTATCCAGAGCTGTGCAATTTATCGGTGTTATATTAATAATTGACAATAGCTTGACTTACACAATATATGTGTCTTAGATTTAATTCTAAAGTCTGGTACTGAGACTATAACACTTGTTAACAGCATACAAGGTAACATTTTATTTTTAAATCTAGGTGCTGCTAAAGGAATTGTCATTAACACGGGTGACCAAACCGTGATCGGTCGTATTGCATCTTTAGCCTCCCAAGTTGGAAATCAGAAGACACCTATAGCCCTGGAGATTGAACACTTTGTAACAATGATCAGCGCCCTCGCTGTGTTTGTTGGAGGTGTCTTCTTTATCATTTCAATTGCCATGGGATACAGTGCCCTTAACGCTATCATATTCTGCATTGGCATTGTAGTGGCTTACGTTCCTGAGGGTCTACTATGCACTGTCACCGTGAGTATATTTCAATCCTCTTCTCCTCCTACAGTATGTTTTGATGATGTTCTATTATATCAATATACAGGAAAGAATGATCACATATCATGTATGTGTTGTTGCATTCATGCAATACAATGACACCAAAATATAGGGATTATCTGACGATACATGCTTACATTTGGTAAAATCTATCTCAACAGAATTGTTGGTTGCAAACCCTGAACCAGAGGGAAAGACCAGAGAATTATAAAGAGCAATAATTTTGCATCAAAATTCTCGAAGTGGGCCAGTTAGCATTTAGATGCCATTGGTTTCTCTGGTGATTGTTTCCATTCTTTAGGAATTTGTTCAGGAATAATTCTAAAGTTAAGTTCCACCAATGTATTTTTTATTTAAGTAATACATGGTTCTTTGTGTTATTAATTTTTGTAACATGTATCGTAGGTCTGCCTTTCACTCACTGCACTTCGTATGGCTAAGAAGAACTGTCTTGTGAAGAACTTGGAAGCTGTGGAAACTCTTGGCTCCACGTCAGTCATTTGCTCTGACAAGACCGGCACTCTGACGCAGAACCGAATGACTGTGGCGCACATGTGGTTTGACAACATGATCCACAATGCAGACACCAGTGAAGAACAGATAGGTTAGAACATACAAGATATCATGTCCATTTATACAGTACAACGAATATGCCAAATCTCACCTTAATGGAGTATAAATAAACATTCTATTGTTATATATGAATAATATGTAACATACAGCAATTCCTGTGTAATAGTTCTGTTTCATTTGCTGTGTGTGAGCTCCCTGTCAGTGTAACTCCTACCAGTCTTGGGCAGGCCAGATATGTGTCACATTGCCGCACTGAGAGTAAGGGTCGAACATTGCACGGTGTCAGTTAACTTGTGCAATATTGTTTTAATCGCATGGTATGATATCACCCACAGTGCGCTACAAGATATTTATACATATACTGTTATCATTATATTATTTTAACTTTCATTGGTAGCTGCCCCATTAATTCATCTCATCATTCATTAATGTTATGCCAGCATCATAGCAGGGCAGAGAGAAGCAAACTATAACTCTCTCAACAGCTCCTCTCCCGGTATGTCCGTAACAGGAGGGAGGTTCAATTAAGAACAGCATCATCAAATAGCAGGTGCTGCCCATGAGGAATCACACATGTCCTGCTGTTGCTTTCATAAGAATAAAGAAGCCCCCAGTCCTTATCATAATCCTAGAACTATCTCTAAACCTTGCCCTTGCTCTAATCCTTCCCCATTACTAACTCTAAACTTATTTCATTAATAAAAACATATATTATAAAAGTTGCAGAATTATTATGGGAAAATAATGTAATCTTGGGCAATTTGTGTACTTGTTGAGTCATATGTGTATTAATAACATTTATGTTTCTAGGTGAAATGTTTGATCAGAGCTCCCCCACATGGCAGTCACTGCTTACGATCGCCACTCTTTGCAACCGAGCAGAGTTCAATGGTGGTCAGGATGATGTGTCCATAAATAAGGTAAATACCCAACACAGCGCATGCTAACTGGATGGTGTTTTGTTGTTATGTTGTAACATTTTGAATCAAATTTGTATCTGCTACTTGTATCCTTGCAGAGAACCGTCAATGGAGATGCCTCTGAAGCAGCTATTTTAAAATTTACAGAGCACCTCTTGGGTAACGTTATGGAGGCAAGGCAAAGAAGTCGCAAAATTGTTGAGATTCCATTCAACTCAAGTAACAAGTACCAGGCAAGTGATGTCCATATATATAATGCTGCTGTTATCATAACTACTGCTAATAATAATAATATAAAAAATATTTATAAAGCAACAACATATTTGAGCAGCACCTTACTGTGCCTTACTCTCTTCACTCATACATTCTCATATATGTTTCTATGCTGTTATTTTTGCTCCTCTACATGCCCCTAAATAAAAGTATGTGGTACATGTACAACTAGTAATTCATGGTAATGTAAAGATGGCTCTCAGGAAGCCATCATCAAAAAGTTACAGATTAGTTTTGTTGTTTATTCTTTTATTATTAAAAAGGGAAAAAAACAGGCATTAAATACTTTGGAATTCACCATATCTTTAGACTGGTCAGTAGACATAAACTGTTTTAGAACCAAAATGTTAATGCTCATTTCTCACCCATTAACTCTGGTAGCCAAGCTTCATTGTTAATACACAATTCTATCTCAAATATTGACATGTCATAAATTCTACAGGTCTCCATTCATGAGCCAGAGGACTTCAAATTGAATGGGTATCTGCTGGTGATGAAGGGAGCACCAGAAAGGATACTGGAGAGATGTGAAACCATCATGATGAGCGGTCAGGAATGGCCACTGGATGAAGAAATGAAGGCTAACTTTCAAAAGGCGTATATGGCTCTGGGGAGTCTTGGAGAGAGGGTTCTAGGTAGGAAAAGGCATTTGAAGACATTGTATTCATTTATTTGTCATCCACTTGCCAATTTCACATTACTAAATCTAGCAGAGTTTTTATATTACGTTTTCAGAAAGTAATATAACTACCCAAGTCAAACCAATTTTCTCTTTTGTTTTACATAGGGTTTTGCCATCTACAACTGCCCCCTTCGCTGTACGCACCTGGTTACCCATTTGATACAGAAAATGTGAATTTCCCACTCACTGGGTTGTGTTTTGTTGGCCTGATTTCTATGATTGATCCACCTCGGTCCAGTGTACCAGATGCTGTCATGAAGTGTCGAAGCTCTGGTATCAAGGTTTGTGTCCTTAGACTTTTAGCTAATATACTGCATTAAAAATAACGGCTTACAGTGAAGCAGCTTTGAGTAAAGCTTTCCAAAAGGCTTTTTCTTATTTAAAGAATAATTATTGAGCTTTTTTTTATACAGGAGAGGTACATAGTTACACCTTGCTTAGTGGTTGATTATATATTACTTTTTACTCTAGGTTATTATGGTGACTGGAGACCATCCAATTACAGCAAAAGCTATTGCGCGGAGTGTGGGCATCATCTCAAGTGAAAGCGAGACAGCAGAAGACATTGCAGAGAGACTACAGGTTCCAATTACAAGCGTTAACCGCAGGTCAGTTGCCCCTTGCCACTGCTACGTATCTCTTCCTATTCCATACACCCATTGTCCTTGCTATCTGAGTGTTGGCTTTGAATTCTTACTTATCTTTTTATTCAGTTTAGTTTTTATTACGCTTTTAAATATGTACAGCAAAAAAATTATAAAAAGAAAGAGACAAGTAAATAAAATTAAAATGATAACGTTTTACAAGAGAGAGATAAAAACAAAGAATGTAAAAGAGAAGGGAAATAGGTAAGTGATCTGAAGGGTACACAGCACATTAAACTAAATAGATTTTTTTAGTTTTATACAGTTCCTTGAAGAATCAAATTTTAACATTGTTACACGAAATAAGTCTACTTAATTTTTACATTAATCATTCCGTAACAAAAACTAAATCTATATTATAATACACTTGTTTCATAAGATACCAGGAAACTCAAACTAGGCTTGTTAGAGCCATTGGTTTATTTCAAAATTATTGGCTAAAACAGACAGATTTTCTAAAACGTATGCAAAGTATAATTTTTTTAAATTTACATATATTTCATCTATGTTTCCATGATACCTTTTGTTCTGCATGTAATCCTTTCTTCACCTCCATATTCCCCCCACACACACCCTTATCAATTCACGAATTGTCTTTAACAGGGATGTTCGGGCAATTGTGGTGAACGGTGCCGAGATAATTGATATGAACTCAGCAGAACTAGATGAAATCCTACGACACCATCAGGAAATTGTGTTTGCAAGAACTTCACCACAGCAGAAACTGCTTATTGTTGAGGGCTGTCAAAGGCTGGTAAGGAAGAAAAAAAAAAAGAGCATGTACAGGGTATAAAGAAAGAGTAACTTGTAGTGAAATATTCAGTGAAAGATATAATTACTTGTTTTTATGCTGCCACTAGTTATAACTTCTATGTACAGGGTATAAAGAAAGAGTAACTTGTAGTGAAATATTCAGTGAAAGATATAATTACTTGTTTTTATGAGGAATGAAAATTTTTTTATGATGATCTCTTTAGAACTGTTAAAGAAATATAGAGATACTATGTTTAGGAGGAGAACCGAGGATAAGAAACTTGGAAAACAGAGGTTAGTTAGTGTTGCAAAATGATATGTATTGAAACAAGTGTCGTTAGAGGAGGAAAGATTGGAAAGAAAATGTTTTGAGATGTCCAGAGACAATGAGTGCCATTCTATCTCCACAGGGGGCGATTGTGGCTGTTACGGGAGATGGAGTGAATGATTCTCCAGCTCTGAAGAAAGCGGATATTGGAGTAGCGATGGGGATAGCTGGATCAGATGCAGCAAAACACGCTGCTGATATGATATTGCTTGATGATAACTTTGCTTCGATTGTCACAGGAGTAGAAGAAGGTAAGTGCACAATTTGAATTGTTAGTCACGCATGCTGCCACTAGTTATACCTTCTAGAATACCTTTAGCAAAATTCCAATGTACGCAGGTCTCGGTACATTACTTATTACTCGTAATAAGAAAAAACAGGGACTAGATCAGATTAACAAATACATAGCAAACTGTAAGCGTGCTGGATTGTACCATATACTAATTTAGGCCTCATTTTAATAAGCTATTTCAAATCATTCAATACCATTAGTAAAACGTTCCAATTTATTTATCTTCAAAAATTCCTATAGATTTTAATGGTGACATCTCAAGATAAATCATTTGGGAAGTTTTTCTAACAGTATTGAATCATTTGAAAAGCTTATTAAATCAAAGCCATAATCAGAGACATGTCCTGACCTGGGATAAACTGTACATTTTATTCAACTATATACACTCACAATAGCTCCACCCATTATCCAGGCTTCTCACACACTTATATATAATGACCGATATTACAACTCAAACAACAATCACTGTAACCTGCTTTTAAATGGAATAGGTCTCTTTTCCAAAAAGATCAAACCTTAATATGCTATGAATCCTATGTAGTAGACAGAATCATTTCTCTATAGTATACATGTTCCAGTACACAGACTACTATTTTTCATGCCATCCCATAATTGTCTAATATTACTCTCTCAATTATCTTCTTAATATGTTCCATGTATTTTGTTTTCTCCTGTAGTTTACTTATTTCTACCTTACACTTTCTTTCATCCCTCACTAGTTCGTTAATAGTCCTTTATCTTTTTTTTTTTCTTTGCAGGTCGCCTGATATTTGATAACTTGAAGAAGTCGATTGGATACACAGTGACAAAGAATATCCCAGAGATGATTCCTTTTATGGTGTATGTGATCATCAGCTGTCCCCTGCCCCTCGGTACCATCACCATCCTTTTCATAGAGCTGGGTACTGATATCGTAAGTATCCAGGGAAAGACAATGTATCATGACAGATAAAATGGCTGGAATGAAAACAAACTGTGTAGGATATAAGTGACTACTATAGATACCTCAGTAAGAGCATATGAACCACAGTTAAGATTAAATCCTAGCTCCTCTGATCAAGAAAACATGGTTTCAGCTTTGCAAATTATAGAACTTTATGGGTTCTGCTTCATTGCATATTGTCCAGACCTTACATACCATAAGCCTTTAAGAGGACATGTATGTCTACAATGGACAGAGTGCCACAGAGTACATTTAATGCAACTCATACGATATATGTGTCCATCCAGCATAATGAAACACCAAAAGGTTTGGGCACCCTACACAAGACTTGGCAATTTCTAATCCATACCAACTGCAATAGATTTGCAGCCAAGTAACCAAAATATTACAACTACCATACCACTGTGTCATTAAACTGATGTGCAGTAACCCCTAACTGCAAGGATTATTACACAGAGTTACCTACCATATATTGACTCTGGATTGGTTGGAGGCATGTTCTAGAAGTGAACTTTTCACAAATATCAAATATGTCCAGAATATGTATAACTGGCTTCAAAATTCTACTACCTCAAAAAATGTTTAGTTTCTGTTCCATCTTATTATCATGTATTCTGTTCCATTTTATTATCTACTTTACCCATTTCTCCTCATTCTCACTATTTCTGTTTTCTTTTATTAACGCAATCTCTAAAATTGTCATCATTTTTTTACAGATCCCCTCCATTGCGTTGGCATATGAAAAAGCAGAGAGTGATATTATGACACGAAAACCACGTAATCCTCGGAAAGATCGTCTGGTGAATCAGCAGTTGCTGTCATATTCGTATTTCCACATAGGTGAGACAAACTACCGCACCAAGACCATTAATAATATACCATGCACATTTCCACTATACAAGCAAGAGCCGTGTATAAGGGGAACATAGGGAAATAGCGCCTTCAATAATATCCTCAAAACCTATTAAGTATAGGATATTATGCAACGATAAAAAGACAATAAAACGAAATATAGTGCAGTATTTTTGTTGCTGGTGATATTGAATAAGAAGAAAAAAGTGCACTTACAATTTTCTCGAGCTTTAGCTCCAGATATATTCCCTTGGACGGTATAATCCCTGCCTGTGGATATGCTGATCCAGTTCCTGGTCTCATGTTGGAGGATAAACTTGGTATTAAGGGTGTTTGAATAAACTATTTTAACTGTACATATTATTAAACGTTAAGTTTTAACAACATCTATTTACAAGGACTCCTGACAGGGATGAAATGACCTTACCCTAACTAAATCTTGATTTGGTTCGCTTATGTATTGATTCGATTATAAGGGATTATCCCCCACACAGGAGTTTATATTTCTATTGGAGGATATCCTCAGGGCCGTCAGCGGTGAGCAGTGGTCAGTGGCTGCTTGAAGTGTTCTCTTTCAATATGTTGTATTTTGCCAGTGAGAGTACACCAGCAAATAAAATAAAAATAAAAACAGAAAATAGTGCTCTCTATATGGATAAAACAGTGATAAAAGAAAAAAAGGCGATATACTCACAAAAGGAGAGCAAAGTAACGTTTTAATTAATCATATAATGCTTAGATGGTATCTTCCCCACCTAGGAAACTGAAGTATGGAATCCTTCGAAGAAAATCTTCAAGGATAAAATTAATAAAGTCCACATAAAGTAAAAACTAGTTTTATTAGAAAACAAATAATAAAATCCATAATATAATGTAAAACACTAATAAACACTAACGCATTTTGCTCACAATAAGCCTTTCTCAAATTGTTCTGTCTCATTTATTCAAGCAAGAGCCATGTCTTCCCTTTACCTGAATGTTCTACGAATCACAATTTAAAAACGGGAATGATACTCAATACACAATCCAACAATTAAAACACAAACTAGTGTCAGGGTTCATTCATGTAGCTAGAAAATGGTGTTCTTCATAATTATGTATCATGTTTTCTTGTTTCTGCTAGGATGCTCTTGTGAATTAAACCATATATTTGCATAACCAGAAGACTTTGTAACTCTTTCTTTCTCCTTAGCTGCTATGGAAGGCTTTGGTGGCTTTGTGAATTACTTTACCGTAATGGCTCAACAAGGCTTCCGTCCAATAACATTGTTGGGACTAAGAGCAGACTGGGAAGACAAGACCAATAATGAGTTGGATGACAGTTACGGACAGGAATGGGTGAGGGATATAAGAGATCTATTCCAAAACATCTGAATAATTTTAGATTCCCCAATATATGTGATAGGAAATGACACATTAGAAAGTGTTCAGGTCACAGAAACGTTTAATAAATGTTTAGTAAAATAATTTTGTTAAAATAATGTAAGAGCCAGGGGGTGTCAACATACATCGATTTTGGTACATCTCCTCTTATGTATATATACATTTTCAGCTTAGAAACGTGCAGCATCAAAGACGAATTCCAATGGAGATGATTTAAGGGAACCTTCTATATGTACAGAAAACTTACTAAATATAAGCAGAGAAATACATCATACTGAGGAATGTCAGTTTGCTTTGTGTAATCAACAGGGTCCTAGTGTTCAAGTGGCAGCCCATTTTGAGTCCACCTGGTTGAAAAATAGTTTAGAATTCTGATTCACTAACGGTCAGTGGAAAGGAACACTTGTAAAGTAATGGGCACAAAGGGCAAAATCTTTAGTTGGAATTATGGCACAGCATCAGCAAGAACTAAAGGTCAATTTTATTTTGTAAGAGTTAGTCTGCAAAATATCTATCTCCGCCTACAGACTGTGGGGATATTTATGGGATAATAATAGTAACAGTGAGAATTGCCCACTAATTCAATTCTCAGATCCCAAATATCGTTATCGTGTTAAGTGAGAAGTATTTCATATAATAATATCACAATTTTTGTTATAAAAATAGATTTATTTATAATAACAAATTAATTAATAATAATATGTAACATGCGTGACAATAATCAATGAATATCCAGTATAAAATGGTATGCAATACAAAGTAATGGCTATACACATTTCAAAGGCTAAACAGCATTTTCTGTCAAGTCTTCTGATTTATGAGGTATCTTTAACACAGACCGAAAGTGAAACTTTTCACAGCGAAGGGCCATAAAACCCTGGCTAACAGTTAGAATAACCCTTTCAATGCTGGCTAGATCTCCTAGGTAATTAAGATCTATTCTTATGTAATTTTAAATAAAATAACATTTAAACCAGTTCATTAGTCATTTCCTGGAACCATCCAATAAGAGAGTCTACCATATTATATAAGCAGATTTTAATTTGTCTAAAAGATATCTTATCTTAATTTAGAGCAAATCAATATACCTGGATAAAAACAACGGTATGCTAACACGTGATACTATCACATCAATATATAATTATTCTTAATTCCACCTGCAGAATGGAATGTTTATAACTATATATTCTTTAGTTAACTAAGATTTCTTAATATGGAAATCTGACCGTGCTTTATCCTAGTCATATATCATGCTATTAATACATTTTAATTAATTAATTTAATTAATTAAATGAAACCAGTATAATTACCAGTTGAGTAGATATTTCATCTGATTGGTAGATAGTCTCAGGAACTTATTTGGATGTCTGTCTGCATTGAGTTATGGTGAAAGGTGGTGTTGGTTAGAAAGTCAGTGAAATTCTAAGTGTTAGAGTTTTAAGAGTAGAGTGTTAGTCTCAGATGTTGTCCTGGGTTTCTCTGCATGTCCGAGTTGGAGTCCCAAACTTCCAATTCCTCTCTCCTCTTTTTCCTTTCCTTTGCATCCCCATCTTCCCTTTGTCCTAACTTTTAAAGGGCCAGACTCTCTGTACGTCATCAGTTGATAACCCAATAGAAGCACTAGAGGTGTGGTTATCTACTAGATCGCAATTTAGGTATTTGGTCTATAGAGGGCAGTCTTGTCCCACTAAACATACCTATCCAGGAAAGAGTTAACTTTTCCTGGTGGCTATTTTGACGTCATTTTGCGTTATCTTTATAGTGCCATAATTTAAAATTTCAAAGGGTTTTCTCTTAGTTTTGTCCAGACTATGTGTCTGGCAAATCTGAGTTTTGACCCATAACTTACAATGGGACCTTATACATATAGACAGTCTATCCAACCCCGTTCTTCTTATCACTTGGTTTGTATATAGTATGCATTCCTTTAGCTCTGGCAAAGTGGTTAGTTTTACAGAAAGAAATCTTGTGTCTTTTTGTTAACTTGAAAATAACAAAATGGAGTCTGCTCTGTTCAGAGTGACTCAGAATATACACTTTTAATTTCTATCATAGCACAAAATGTCTGCCGATATAAATACCCTGACAAGACTCTCATGTTAGCAAATTAACCTGGGCAGCAGGGGTTTCAGACATAATGGAGTTTTTACCTATAATCATATGTATATGTCTATAATTGAATAAATATGAATAGAGAGAAAGACAAACCTAAATAATAAACAGATGCAATGGTTCTTTTTCCTACAGACATTCATACAGCGCCAGTCTCAAGAGTGGTACTGTTACACGGCCTTTTTTATCAGCATTGTGGTTTGTCAGATGGTGAACACTTTAATTCGCAAAACACGAAGGACCAGCATCATATCCACCAGATTCTTCAGGTAACAGAGAGGCCAGGCATTCAATACATGATTTAGAGGGTTTAAAATACATCAACTTGTTAGATATTATGATTTTGATCACTAGGAACTGAATTACAATTATGAAAATGACCAATATATCATGATTGTTTTAAAAATGGGTGGAACACAGTTATAACTTAACATATCTAATCAATTTTTTTCAATAGGAACCATTTTTCTAACGGTCAGATTGGAACTTGTGGTTCTAAAGAGATATTTCGGAATATGCGTGGTTTAATTCTGACCTTAATTTATTCAAAATATGCAAAGTGTTTGATATACTTGACGCTATAGTAAAGTGCAGCTATTCACACTGTGGAACCAATCACATGCAATTCCACCGAATAATTTATTCAGCCCAAGACCTTTCAAAAAATAGCAAAGCATTCAAGGGATTGCAACCAACAACAACAAATGTGTATTTATTTTTTTAAATAAAACAATTACAGATGGATTTATGCTAAGATCTCTTGGAATGCACAAGAGAAAAGATTGGTAACTATTCCCATTTGAACTATTGTTGGCCATGATGCTCTAACGGATAGGATTCCCTTTAGGTTTGACAACACTAGAAAGCTGGAGGTTTTGACCACAAATGGAATGCCCCAATTTGTATGGTTTTGTATGGATTTAAATGCAATTTACATTTATATTTTTTTTTCTCCTTGTCACACAGAAATAAAGTCATCTTCATTGGCGTAGCATCGCAAGTCGTTATAGGGGCCTTCCTATGTTATTGTCCGGGGATGGATGTTGCTCTGCATTTTATGCCCCTTCGGTGAGTTTTTCAAAGGAAGTTAGCTCAGTAAGCGACTAGAAGTTCTTTAATGCCTATGATTTCTTCTCTGTCTCTTTTCTCTTGAATATCTTAAGCCATATCTTAATATTATTGCCATATGTTGCAGTTGCACATACTCAAAACAGGCATATTTCTAAGCCTGAACATACCAGTCAAAGTTAATTACCAATGTGTGAGTTGACAAGAAGTGGATTTCAGATTTGATATCACAATATCCAAATTGAAAACACAGTTGTTTTATTGCCAAATTGGTAATTGTGGTCTAAACTTTGAAATTCCTATTTAATTCACTTTGAATTGATGAGACATCACACTTTTCATGTGCTCTCCCATCCATATATGTATCTTCATCCACTGTCTCTGCAGTGGAGCTACAAATTATTTTATGAGTATTTCCTGAGCCCTGATCCCTGGGTTAGGTTAATAAATAATTTAACTAAAACCACAAGGAATGTCAACCTAGGCAGAACCATTCAGCAACAGATCATCAGAGTCTCATATGGTCAAGATGCATAACACCATATTAAGGTGTTTGGGGACCTTGCAAATTCTTCCAAGTACAGCGCACCACAGACTTAACATTGAAGTCTGTGTTGGCTGAACTGCAGATAGATTTAGATAAGTCTAATGAAGATGCACCCAAATATTGGATATATGTCAGTAAAACATGAACCTGTTAGTCACCTCAAAACTTTTAGAATAGATCTTAGTTAGTCTCACTCTCATGACTAATGAAGTAGGTATTCACCACATTTTGGATACTAAGCATCGAATAAGTCTATAGAATATCTATAGAATATCATCAGTGCTTATTATTTATCCATATCTGTAGCATCCAACCGATACCATATCCCTTAAAAAAACAGTCATCCGGTTGTCTATTAGGATGCACACTTGGTCAGTTTTATTTTCCTCTCACGTTTTTCTCCAGATATCCAGTTGTATCTGAAACAATCAATATCTCCTACTCTCTTTGCAGAATTGAATACTGGTTTGTGAGCATACACTATGCACTTCTCATTTTTGTCTATGATGAAATAAGGAAACTTCTGATCCGAACATTCCCCAACAGTAAGTTTTTCTCAATGTGCTAAAGTAGCATTGTCATACAAATACACATCACACCTCCAGATTTATTAAACAATGATAGAGAGCAATACAGCATCTCCCACAGTTTGCATAGACTTACACAAAACCCTAGAGTGCCCCATAATGTCCAGTATATTTCCACAGTCAAGTCCTGGGTCTTTCAAACCCAAAATATCCTAAACACCAAAGATCCTTCTCAATTACCATCTCATGTCCAAATTTCTACATTTACATATCACACAAAATTCAGCTAGTAAACTCAATTTCTATATGTTGAAGTCCAACAGAACTCTGTAGTTAGGCTGCTTGCCCCTCTTTGAGGTATCTTAGAATTAAATTTTCTGTTTCCAACATGCTGAACAGCACCCATATACTTGTCCCACCTCTTAGCGCTATACAGCACTGCCCTGTGCTGCTATCACATCTGGTTGACTTGTTAGGACATTCAGTTCCAAAGCATTGTTATCAGCATAAACAAACCTCACTTTTTATAGAAAAAAAGTTTGTTAGCAGCTCTGTACGTCAAGGATAGATAACCATTGCAAGCTTGATGTTTGTCTATTATAACAGTAAGATGGTGATTCACTACAATTACAAATAGTTGGGAATACAACTTAAATTCAGAATGAAGTTTACATTTTTAGAGTAAAATTGTTGAACCGAAAATATACGACCATTTTTCCAATTTCATCTAATTTGGACTAAAATTTTCAATTCTCTTTGAGATCCCAACAATTCACACTCTGATATAGAATAACACCCTGATTTCAGATGTGCTCACAAGAAAGCAAGATAGTTTTGTGAAATAGATCTCTGTATGTCTTTACGATTGTTTGCATGGGAATTTATTTATTTAAAAATATATCATTCTAATTGTATTTACCACTCGCTGCATAGTGGTATTTTAATGCATGTTGTTTTCTGCAGGTTGGGTGGACCGTGAGCTTTACTATTAAAAGCTGTTTTCACCGGGAAGGACCCACAGCCAGAAAATACTCCTCAAAGGAGAATTACCGAGAGTCCTCCTGTCTTCCTATGTAAATTTTGTGTTACTGTATTTAAATATCTATTTTTTTACAAAAAAATAAACAACCAAAAAATTTAATATAATTTTATAGCATTCTTATATCAAAATTGTGTATATGTTATAATAGGGCACGTTGACACTACACAACTGTGTAATGATGTACCTGGGCTCGATCATATAGTGCAGCGGTATTAATACATATCTGGCCTTATTCTGGGTAACAATTATGTAAGGCTCAATATTTCAGATCCTATCCTACTAGCCAGGCTTTAAAAGTATTCTAAATTGCATAGATTCACCTACTGCATGATCATCTCTAGGAATTGCATCTCTAGGAATGGACTGGGTAGAAGAATATAAAGTGTAACATGATCTCTAATTTAAAAAGTAAGTGAAGTTAGGGAGCAACACATTATCATCTTACCTGTGATAAACACTTATATTTTCTAGTGTTGATATATCTACATGAATGTGGATGAGAGAGGAACTTACTTGTGATCTCTCTTATCTTTCTGGGTAGCCAGTACTCCTTGCACAATGCCCAAGTTAATCTAAGGCTCTGGCTGAAAGGCAGTTTTATACATCACTCTAAACTCCGTTCACGAAGGTTATTGTGCTAAAACCTGCAAGGGAAGCGTCTCCTTTTGGGATACAAATGCTTCCCTGGTTGATGTTCACCTATATGAAATGGCAGCCACCCAGAGGAGCACTCATTATTACTTCCCTTGGGGTTTCACACTTATGTTGCCAGTGCGAGGTTGCGGTTTCACACTTATGTTGCAAGTGCGAATGTTCTGATTAATTGGTGGGAACGTTTGAGAGGTGCTCGTTTGGAACAAGAACGAGTCGGGAAGCAATCCATGAATGCTCCCCCTGGCTGGTGTTCATCTATACGACATGGTGGCCACCCAGGGGAGCGCTCATTAACCGCCTCCCTTGCAGTTCACACCTATGATGCAAGTGCGCACGTTCTATTTGAAGTTCTGACAAGCGTTCTAAATGGGATATCGGGGTAGTCCCCGTTCGGGAGACGAAGGAGTTCCTTTTGGAGGAGCGCTCCCGGACAAGGAGCGGGGTACAATATACAAAGGCTAGGGGAAAACACACAGTACAAGTAAAAAAACACCTGACCAAGCATGGTTCTGCCACACCGTGATATGCAGTTACAGGCACCAGGCAGGAAGTTTTCTTACTATTTTGGTTTTGCCATGAGGTACGGGCAGGGCTTCCTTAAGGGGACTGGTGCCGGGCAGTAAGTGTAGCTCTGACTGGTACATGGCTGGACTAGCCCACCGTAAAGTTTCACAGAGGGCAGCCATAGCTGGGGTGAAGCGACTGCTGCTTACTGGTGGCTTATAGGGGAGTATGAGGAAAGGCTGCTTTTTGCGATGCACAGGGCTGAATGCTCCTGGGATACAGTGTGATGTCATATTCCAGCGACTGACATGCTGTACAAGAGATGTGTAGTTTGTGTGTATATGGGTAAGTGAGTGTGTGTTAATGGATTTGTCTATCAGTGTGCAATGTGTTTGTGTATGGGTCAGTGTGTCAGTGTATTTGTGTTTGTATTAGAAAGTATATCACAATCCCATGATCACATTCACACACAGCCAGCACAGTGCAGGCATTATTTAGATTTCTACATAGTCAGAGTAAGCTCTGCAAGCTGTGGCAATCAATGTAACTGGTCACTAGATGGTGATAATTGGTTTAGGGAAATTATATTTCTGTTAAACTGGTCTTATCGAAATATGTACATGGAAAAGTTCACCTGCAAGAAGTTCAAGTAATCTCTATATTGTGACAGCAAAAAAAAAAAAAAAACAACAGAAAAATGGATTAAAACATATTTACACTTCCTCTACCTCTTTAAGGTTAATGTTAGGACAGGTACCCCCCTGCACATGAGTTACAGAACAACCAACATCAGAACAAAAAAAAGATGCAGTACTGACAGGGCCGGATTAACATAGGGGCTGATGGAGCTGCAGCTCCAGGCCCAGGCCCATGGAATAGGCCCATTGATTTAAAAAAAAAAAATGTGTTTTACATTTTTTCACACACACTACTCTTGAGGGATTCCACCCTGGCTTTTTGTTATTTTGTGGCACAGCCAGTATTTGAGAGCTGCCTGGCTGGGTGCCAATGTGCAGGAAATGTGATATTGGCAATACAAATGCTGGTATTTTTTTACTCAGTATAAACAAGAGATTACTGCAATACCAGCACTGGCCAGTATGGAGTGCGGCTACTGTGTGTGTGGAGAGAAACCCACACCTATCTATACTCACTGATCTGCAGGGAATTCTGCTTCTAGAGAAGTCAGATTTTAACTCCCTATACGGGGAACAGCCTACAGCTCAGGGAAGTAAAAAGGGGATGATGGGGGAAAGGTTGCAAGGAGACATGGGACAATGAGACACTAAAGAGGACACTGGGAGACATTATGGCAGACACTGGGGTACTAAGGGACACTGGGAGACATTATGGCAGACACTGAGACAC
>OW240921.1:31704474-31720364 GCA_933207985.1 Pelobates cultripes | reverse complement strand
ATAGAAAAAAAAATCCAAAAAAAAGCATACCCTTATCCCTAACCTAGCTATGCTTTTCCCTATCTTATGAACAGCAGCTACACTTTCCCTCCTCTTACTAAGCATGCAGCTTGAGAATGAATCTAAAATGGATGCTGTCCAGTAGGTGGAGGGTCTGCTAGGGAGGCTGTGCTGCTAATTGGCTGGAATGTATCTGCTGACTGTGAGGTACAGGGTCAAAGTTTACTCAATGATGACGAATAGGGGGCGGGTCGAACCGCGCATATGTTCGCACGCCGTGGCGAACGCGAACATGCTATGTTCGCCAGGAACCGTTCGCCGGCGAACCGTTCGGTACATCACTATTAGCAAATTAACCTGGGCAGCAGGGGTTTCAGACATAATGGAGTTTTTACCTATAATCATATGTATATGTCTATAATTGAATAAATATGAATAGAGAGAAAGACAAACCTAAATAATAAACAGATGCAATGGTTCTTTTTCCTACAGACATTCATACAGCGCCAGTCTCAAGAGTGGTACTGTTACACGGCCTTTTTTATCAGCATTGTGGTTTGTCAGATGGTGAACACTTTAATTCGCAAAACACGAAGGACCAGCATCATATCCACCAGATTCTTCAGGTAACAGAGAGGCCAGGCATTCAATACATGATTTAGAGGGTTTAAAATACATCAACTTGTTAGATATTATGATTTTGATCACTAGGAACTGAATTACAATTATGAAAATGACCAATATATCATGATTGTTTTAAAAATGGGTGGAACACAGTTATAACTTAACATATCTAATCAATTTTTTTCAATAGGAACCATTTTTCTAACGGTCAGATTGGAACTTGTGGTTCTAAAGAGATATTTCGGAATATGCGTGGTTTAATTCTGACCTTAATTTATTCAAAATATGCAAAGTGTTTGATATACTTGACGCTATAGTAAAGTGCAGCTATTCACACTGTGGAACCAATCACATGCAATTCCACCGAATAATTTATTCAGCCCAAGACCTTTCAAAAAATAGCAAAGCATTCAAGGGATTGCAACCAACAACAACAAATGTGTATTTATTTTTTTAAATAAAACAATTACAGATGGATTTATGCTAAGATCTCTTGGAATGCACAAGAGAAAAGATTGGTAACTATTCCCATTTGAACTATTGTTGGCCATGATGCTCTAACGGATAGGATTCCCTTTAGGTTTGACAACACTAGAAAGCTGGAGGTTTTGACCACAAATGGAATGCCCCAATTTGTATGGTTTTGTATGGATTTAAATGCAATTTACATTTATATTTTTTTTTCTCCTTGTCACACAGAAATAAAGTCATCTTCATTGGCGTAGCATCGCAAGTCGTTATAGGGGCCTTCCTATGTTATTGTCCGGGGATGGATGTTGCTCTGCATTTTATGCCCCTTCGGTGAGTTTTTCAAAGGAAGTTAGCTCAGTAAGCGACTAGAAGTTCTTTAATGCCTATGATTTCTTCTCTGTCTCTTTTCTCTTGAATATCTTAAGCCATATCTTAATATTATTGCCATATGTTGCAGTTGCACATACTCAAAACAGGCATATTTCTAAGCCTGAACATACCAGTCAAAGTTAATTACCAATGTGTGAGTTGACAAGAAGTGGATTTCAGATTTGATATCACAATATCCAAATTGAAAACACAGTTGTTTTATTGCCAAATTGGTAATTGTGGTCTAAACTTTGAAATTCCTATTTAATTCACTTTGAATTGATGAGACATCACACTTTTCATGTGCTCTCCCATCCATATATGTATCTTCATCCACTGTCTCTGCAGTGGAGCTACAAATTATTTTATGAGTATTTCCTGAGCCCTGATCCCTGGGTTAGGTTAATAAATAATTTAACTAAAACCACAAGGAATGTCAACCTAGGCAGAACCATTCAGCAACAGATCATCAGAGTCTCATATGGTCAAGATGCATAACACCATATTAAGGTGTTTGGGGACCTTGCAAATTCTTCCAAGTACAGCGCACCACAGACTTAACATTGAAGTCTGTGTTGGCTGAACTGCAGATAGATTTAGATAAGTCTAATGAAGATGCACCCAAATATTGGATATATGTCAGTAAAACATGAACCTGTTAGTCACCTCAAAACTTTTAGAATAGATCTTAGTTAGTCTCACTCTCATGACTAATGAAGTAGGTATTCACCACATTTTGGATACTAAGCATCGAATAAGTCTATAGAATATCTATAGAATATCATCAGTGCTTATTATTTATCCATATCTGTAGCATCCAACCGATACCATATCCCTTAAAAAAACAGTCATCCGGTTGTCTATTAGGATGCACACTTGGTCAGTTTTATTTTCCTCTCACGTTTTTCTCCAGATATCCAGTTGTATCTGAAACAATCAATATCTCCTACTCTCTTTGCAGAATTGAATACTGGTTTGTGAGCATACACTATGCACTTCTCATTTTTGTCTATGATGAAATAAGGAAACTTCTGATCCGAACATTCCCCAACAGTAAGTTTTTCTCAATGTGCTAAAGTAGCATTGTCATACAAATACACATCACACCTCCAGATTTATTAAACAATGATAGAGAGCAATACAGCATCTCCCACAGTTTGCATAGACTTACACAAAACCCTAGAGTGCCCCATAATGTCCAGTATATTTCCACAGTCAAGTCCTGGGTCTTTCAAACCCAAAATATCCTAAACACCAAAGATCCTTCTCAATTACCATCTCATGTCCAAATTTCTACATTTACATATCACACAAAATTCAGCTAGTAAACTCAATTTCTATATGTTGAAGTCCAACAGAACTCTGTAGTTAGGCTGCTTGCCCCTCTTTGAGGTATCTTAGAATTAAATTTTCTGTTTCCAACATGCTGAACAGCACCCATATACTTGTCCCACCTCTTAGCGCTAAAAAGCACTGCCCTGTGCTGCTATCACATCTGGTTGACTTGTTAGGACATTCAGTTCCAAAGCATTGTTATCAGCATAAACAAACCTCACTTTTTATAGAAAAAAAGTTTGTTAGCAGCTCTGTACGTCAAGGATAGATAACCATTGCAAGCTTGATGTTTGTCTATTATAACAGTAAGATGGTGATTCACTACAATTACAAATAGTTGGGAATACAACTTAAATTCAGAATGAAGTTTACATTTTTAGAGTAAAATTGTTGAACCGAAAATATACGACCATTTTTCCAATTTCATCTAATTTGGACTAAAATTTTCAATTCTCTTTGAGATCCCAACAATTCACACTCTGATATAGAATAACACCCTGATTTCAGATGTGCTCACAAGAAAGCAAGATAGTTTTGTGAAATAGATCTCTGTATGTCTTTACGATTGTTTGCATGGGAATTTATTTATTTAAAAATATATCATTCTAATTGTATTTACCACTCGCTGCATAGTGGTATTTTAATGCATGTTGTTTTCTGCAGGTTGGGTGGACCGTGAGCTTTACTATTAAAAGCTGTTTTCACCGGGAAGGACCCACAGCCAGAAAATACTCCTCAAAGGAGAATTACCGAGAGTCCTCCTGTCTTCCTATGTAAATTTTGTGTTACTGTATTTAAATATCTATTTTTTTACAAAAAAATAAACAACCAAAAAATTTAATATAATTTTATAGCATTCTTATATCAAAATTGTGTATATGTTATAATAGGGCACGTTGACACTACACAACTGTGTAATGATGTACCTGGGCTCGATCATATAGTGCAGCGGTATTAATACATATCTGGCCTTATTCTGGGTAACAATTATGTAAGGCTCAATATTTCAGATCCTATCCTACTAGCCAGGCTTTAAAAGTATTCTAAATTGCATAGATTCACCTACTGCATGATCATCTCTAGGAATTGCATCTCTAGGAATGGACTGGGTAGAAGAATATAAAGTGTAACATGATCTCTAATTTAAAAAGTAAGTGAAGTTAGGGAGCAACACATTATCATCTTACCTGTGATAAACACTTATATTTTCTAGTGTTGATATATCTACATGAATGTGGATGAGAGAGGAACTTACTTGTGATCTCTCTTATCTTTCTGGGTAGCCAGTACTCCTTGCACAATGCCCAAGTTAATCTAAGGCTCTGGCTGAAAGGCAGTTTTATACATCACTCTAAACTCCGTTCACGAAGGTTATTGTGCTAAAACCTGCAAGGGAAGCGTCTCCTTTTGGGATACAAATGCTTCCCTGGTTGATGTTCACCTATATGAAATGGCAGCCACCCAGAGGAGCACTCATTATTACTTCCCTTGGGGTTTCACACTTATGTTGCCAGTGCGAGGTTGCGGTTTCACACTTATGTTGCAAGTGCGAATGTTCTGATTAATTGGTGGGAACGTTTGAGAGGTGCTCGTTTGGAACAAGAACGAGTCGGGAAGCAATCCATGAATGCTCCCCCTGGCTGGTGTTCATCTATACGACATGGTGGCCACCCAGGGGAGCGCTCATTAACCGCCTCCCTTGCAGTTCACACCTATGATGCAAGTGCGCACGTTCTATTTGAAGTTCTGACAAGCGTTCTAAATGGGATATCGGGGTAGTCCCCGTTCGGGAGACGAAGGAGTTCCTTTTGGAGGAGCGCTCCCGGACAAGGAGCGGGGTACAATATACAAAGGCTAGGGGAAAACACACAGTACAAGTAAAAAAACACCTGACCAAGCATGGTTCTGCCACACCGTGATATGCAGTTACAGGCACCAGGCAGGAAGTTTTCTTACTATTTTGGTTTTGCCATGAGGTACGGGCAGGGCTTCCTTAAGGGGACTGGTGCCGGGCAGTAAGTGTAGCTCTGACTGGTACATGGCTGGACTAGCCCACCGTAAAGTTTCACAGAGGGCAGCCATAGCTGGGGTGAAGCGACTGCTGCTTACTGGTGGCTTATAGGGGAGTATGAGGAAAGGCTGCTTTTTGCGATGCACAGGGCTGAATGCTCCTGGGATACAGTGTGATGTCATATTCCAGCGACTGACATGCTGTACAAGAGATGTGTAGTTTGTGTGTATATGGGTAAGTGAGTGTGTGTTAATGGATTTGTCTATCAGTGTGCAATGTGTTTGTGTATGGGTCAGTGTGTCAGTGTATTTGTGTTTGTATTAGAAAGTATATCACAATCCCATGATCACATTCACACACAGCCAGCACAGTGCAGGCATTATTTAGATTTCTACATAGTCAGAGTAAGCTCTGCAAGCTGTGGCAATCAATGTAACTGGTCACTAGATGGTGATAATTGGTTTAGGGAAATTATATTTCTGTTAAACTGGTCTTATCGAAATATGTACATGGAAAAGTTCACCTGCAAGAAGTTCAAGTAATCTCTATATTGTGACAGCAAAAAAAAAAAAAAAACAACAGAAAAATGGATTAAAACATATTTACACTTCCTCTACCTCTTTAAGGTTAATGTTAGGACAGATACCCCCCTGCACATGAGTTACAGAACAACCAACATCAGAACAAAAAAAAGATGCAGTACTGAGCTAATTAAATATTCACTAACCATGGTTGTTCAGTGTATACTCTGCAATACTTATGAGAGCTGAAAACAAGACAAAACATCATAAAACCGCTTAAAACCATAAATGGAATTTGGGTATAAAATGCAACAACAGATAAGTTTCATTAAATCGGCTCTGTCACGGGCCAAACCTGTTTTATTTTATTGTCAGCCCCCCAAGTCTCTCAGACCTAAATATCCCCCAATGTGTTTGTTTTAATTAATTTTGCCTGTTTCTCCTTTTTTCCCCCTTGATATTGGCAGCCACAGACTGCCAGTGATGTAGAGTGTCTGCCTTCATGCACCTTTTCTCAGCCCTGCATTTAAAGTCCTGCGCATGCCCGAGCTTCCTTTTCCCCCTTGGTCATGTAGAGGCAGAGTTATTAATTGAAGGCTGGCAAAGAGGGATTCATACATTGTGGGCTAGAGATGCAGAGTTATGGAGTTTGGGACTGAGAGAAACAGGGTTAGAAAGTGCGGCTGGGACGTAGTTGAAAACTTACCTACATGAGTCCAAACAGAGTATTCTGTACAAATCTAAGAGAGAAAAAAAAACAACCCAGAAATAGTGTTGCCTGTATAAAAAAGTACAGGTAATATACAATTAATATCACTCACAAGTAGGGAGCCATATCAGGCTCTGTGATGCAGGCCCCTAGGTGCCTGTACAGGTTAGAATTTCCTATAAGGTCAGGAAAGCAGGAGCCCCACGATTGAAACACACTTCGTGGAAAAAAACATATATTAAAAATGGACTTACAATAAATATTAGATAGTGAGAGGCAAGCTTACAAATATCAGAGACCCAAAATGCAGCAGCAGATGCATTTCAACTTGATGGTCTTCTTCAGTGCTGAACAGAGAGGAAGAAAAGAGGAACAGATTTAGAGAGACGAGAAGAGTAAACTATTAAAGAAAGGTCATTTTGGGGAGATAGATCTGCTTTTAGCTCCAGGTAATGTTCTCATCTGACGGGGATAAACTGGTATATAATCATTAGCTATAAAGCGATTAGCAACCAATTGGCAGGTCTATAATATATCTGGCACCAGATATGTTGAACTGTATGTGAGAGGAAGCACATGACTGAACAAGCATAAATGTTGCAATAAAAAAACAAACAGTAAAGTACGCATAATGCTAATGTGTAATGCCCTCACACACGTGTTACTCCCCTTTTATAGAACGTAGGGACTGCAGACCAGATCGATCTACTAAAGGAAAGACAAAGCTTTGCAGTATGTTTTGCCCAATATGGTGTAAAGTGGTAGATATAAATAGATAGATAGTGTTCATACAATGAAAATAAGGGTGTAATATAAAAGGCCTAAGTGGGAAATAAAAACTGTCTTTGCTGCTACAACTTCTCCATTCAACCAAATATAAGGTCCACAATTTCTCGTAATGTGGTGATTTGTGAATACCATTTTTCTATAATGTTGCACATGCACTTAACCACACTAATATTAGTAAGAAGAGCCTGAGCAAGTATTTGTACATTTTAAGCATAAATATTGGTCATTTCAATTATGCACTGTAAATGTCTTTGTCTGTCTGTCTGCCTGTCTGTCTATTTATCTATCAGCCTGTCTGTCCAACATTCCCAAAAATTAACTCTGAATGTAACTGAATTAGTTACTACCCACACAAAAATATATATCTATGATATAGTTGCCAGATACACCCTTTTATAACCTTAATATGTAACCAAAGGCAGATTTCTCAACTGTAATAGTGTTTGTTTTTATATATTTTGATCATTTCAGCAGCACCTTGATAGTAATGATAACCTACCAGCAGCGGACTAACCCCAAAGCTTTCAGCCTAGCGATGCCATCCAGGCTAGTCGGAATCACACTTTAATAAATTGAAGAATACTTTCCGCCTTATGCGTGAGGCTGAGACAGTGTTGTGGAGAGAGAACTAGCTTTTGCCAAACCATTCTGAAACAGTTTGACAGAAGTGGTGAACAGCAACCATAAACCTGTAACACCATAACAACTACAAGGATCTGTAAGGGTTCTGGTGTGTTGATAGCCTCTGTAAATGAGTATGTTATAAATTAATCTTCAATGGAAGCAAACATGTACATCCTATAGATGTGTCTCCAGTGAATTGAATTATGTTAGGCCTGACAGAATTGGGATACTTTGCTATAGCTGGACAAACATATCTATGGCCATAATATGTAACAAAGCCCAATTTTTAACTCAACATATTGTTTATGTGATATTGATAGATCCATAGCTTCTTTATGGAAATATAAAATATGTGCACACCTTTGTCTTCTTCCTTCCAATTTAATGGAACACAACTGGCATTGCATGAGCCACTCGGGAAAATTCAGTAACTGCTCTCAGTATTCCACTGTGGAATGACGGAGTCATTCAGACAGATCATCTGTTGACTCTGCAGTCTGCCGTATCAGAGATTGTGTATGGCGGAATATGCAGCCACTCATAATGGCATTGTTGCTCCTTCTAAGCCAAGATATTATGCTAAGATAAGGCGTTTACATGAAATCCCTGGAGGCAATGTGACTATTAATTTCCACACCACATCACATTGAAATGGAACTAGATTTTTAGGTATTGCACATAAAATCATCATTACATTATTCATGTAAATTATTAGCTACCGGGTTATGGAAGGATTGACTAAAGACATTATTCCAATATACAGTAAGTACAACTCTCTGGCTTAAACCATACATCTACACTATATAGGAAATTGCAGAACTATTTTGCAGAAGATCTTTATCTTCCTTCACTGCACAATAGATTTATAGCTCAGCATAGGGTGGCTGCATGCCTAAAAATGGTAAAAAAAGTTGTTTGCAAAAAAAAAAAAAGAGGGTAATACACACACTATAAAAATGGAATACTTCCTTCAGGGTGCTCCAGAAATAGAGGGCCAATCCCTATAGACATCAAATGGAAGAAAAGAAATATCCAGGCACACCTGAGGTTTCTTCTAAAAGGTAATCTTTTTTTATTTGAAACAAGGAAGTGGAGATGTTTCTGCTCCTCTCCAAACCTTGATAGTGTAGTATAGTATGTCATTTATTGCTAGAAGCAGAGATAAAATAAATTCACTCACAGTGTATGGAGCTAATATTTAGCTCCAAGTTCGTACCCCTGAGCTGTACAATCGTTGCCTATAGATATGTGGTATATGTGTTGTCTTGATCCAAAGAGGGTAATCCAGGAGTATGTAAGAGAAAGAGAAAATACCAATATAAGTAGTATTGTAGGTAAACTGGGTGGGGTGGATATATATAAAAGTACATGCTCGCATTTTTAGGAGCCATCTGATCACTCCTAGTAAATAGCATGGAGTGAAATTATCCCCACTCTTGGATATACAGAATATCACCCACTCTTAAATAATATGGTGGCAATCCTCAATGTGCTGATATGTAGATAAAACAAATAAAAATATAGTACTCACTAAATGCTTTAAAAGTGATAAAACAGGGGCGGTGCCTGACAGCCAACCGAGACAGTCGCATGGTGCTGGAGCACCTCAGGAAAATCCACTACTGAGCCTGAAATTGCATTTTGTTGCTATTTTCTAAGCTAAAAGCTTGTTTATAAACCTGGGGAACACTCTGCTGACTATTTGGCACCTCTTGCTGCCCGCTGCTTCACTCAAGGATGGGGAGGCAGATGATCCTCAGCCTTGATTTGAAGCTTGACGACTTTGTACCCTGTTTCCCCCCCTTTGGACAAGTGGGGGATATCCCGTCCCCACTGGTGTAGTGGAGCAGTTACTTTACCAAGATCTACAGATTACTGGCAAACCGACAAATTGAGGCCTAGTAGTCAAAATGACCTTCAGCCACAGGCATCTTCCCGCAGCCATATTCACAAGTGGAACGACTCCTTGTGGCCTCTGACTGCCTCTGTGAACTCTTCTCGGCAACGCTCTATAACAGAAGGCTCACATCTACTCTGGCAGACCAAGACGCGTCATCCCAGAGCTGTCCTGTGGCTAGACACCACCTGTATCAACATCCTCCAGTGCAGAGGAAGAGATGGCCCAAGAAGCTGTTGAGGTGGATGGCTGTAATACGTTGCTCTGAGCCACGTATACACTACTGTTTGCCCCGGGGGTGAGGACACCAACCTCTTAAGGAACAGTGTGAATGGCTTGATCCAGAGGCCCTCTACTCCAGTTATTGAGTGAGCAGTTACTGCGGATGCATGCTCTGGCAAAAGCCTGGGTTATTACCCTGGAAAGATGTCATCCGGGCTGTTTAGGAGCCTGGGCTCAGAGGGGGGCCTTATTGAAGTAGCTCATAATGGGGAAGGCTGTGACTCTCCACCTCTGGGAATTGGTTATGAGCTGCTTGAGTCTTACCAACAGGTTGCTTGTTCTTGATAGTCACTGACAGCTATTACTTCACCGAAATCATACTCCTGATTACTACTTGGTGTTTTTTCTAAGATTGTTACTCTTTCTACTACATGTATGTGAGTATACCTAGTTTGCTCTTACTACTTCTCTTGCTCATACATTTACTGTATGCAATCTTTTTTTTTTTCTAAATGAATAAATAGATGGTGTTGTTTTTAGCATATTCAACAAAATCCCCAAATGTGACAATAATGTGTGTCTAGTGAATATCAATATTGCACATTTAGGCCAAAACTAAGAATATTCAGAAAGCTTTGATCCATCGATGTACTTTATTCAATAAACCCTCATTAATTTAGAATTAAAATACCAAGAGTTGCTACTCACACAGGCTATGTACATATTTTAGCATATAAACCTGCAATCACGGCTCTCAAATCTAATTATTGTTTATGGCTATTAATTGAATTTGTTATTATTTCACTTACATCTTGTTGTATAATGATAATCTCAGTCTTTAGCTGGTGTATATAAATTACTGAGATTCCTTAGAACAATTGTATCAAATGTCACTTATGGTGGAGATCTTATTCAGCCCTGGAGCCGCGTTCAGTTTGTTTGACGAAAGCTTTCCTGAAATGGACTGGTTCGTTCTGCACTGTTTAGGATTCAAGCTCTTCTGCAAACCAGTTTTTACACTATTGGTCCTTACGTATCACAGTGCTAATCTAGACATATACGAAACTGCTCATGTTTTTTCAGATGGTTAATCGTTCAAGCATCGCGATGCATTGATGACATTTAACTAACTTGGTCCAACAATTGGACAATTAACATGGACTGCACTTATTATGCTCCAGTTATACAAGAATTTCCTTGAGTGCTTCCAGATTGTGATACTTAAAGTAATTCTAATCATTAATAAACCCAAATATATTAAATTACCAGTCATCATTTATTTAAGCAAATATGTTTATGTAAAATTACTATTAAAGCAAGACTCTATGCAGTGAACACAAAAACCAATACAATACCAGCTTCTCTATTTATGTATTCTAGTCAACCTATCCTTTGTTTATTTGTCTGTTGTACAAGTACAACCATGAAGAAAATATTGATGCTTGTTAAAGGAATGAATTAACTATTATTATGGATATGATTGACAGTGTAAGCACCATAGACACTACATATTTCTGTAACAATTATAGTTCAAGGAGTCCTGTGTGGTATTTGTGTTGGTCTATCAGATGTGTACATTGTTCGAATCCTGTGTTCCTTTAACTGTGATATTTGACCTAAGACTGTGAACCTGAACTGTGCTTGGACACTCCCCTTTTCCCAAGATCTTTGTCCATTTATGTAGATTTTGCATTTTGTTCCCCAATCCTCTGATGACTTATTTAGACTCTGCTTTAACACTGTCCCACTCAAAGGTCTCTACCTGTTTAAAGAATTACTTTATTTTCCTTCATCTGTCTCATTGAAGGTCCAGATCCTGTGTTAAGAACCGTATCATCTTTAAAGAACCTTATCATCTGTTAAAATAAGGACTCTCATCACTTCAAGCCAACCAAGATAAGGTAATCTATTCCTGTTTCCCTGATATTCACCCTGTGGTTGTTAATACCTTTTTTTTCTATGAACTGCATATGAATTACCCAGGTTTGGTTTGCCAGCTTCCTATCTTAATTAATTAAGAACCTGAATTAAGAACCTGTGGCTTTAAGAGCCTTTATCTTGTAGCTTCCTTTAGAAAAGGAATCCAACTTTAAATCTGAATCAGGGGCTAAGGTGTTAACAAGATCCTATTAAAGATAGGGAAAACGTAAAGTTCAGTAGAGGAGAAATATCAGAAAAACATTTTGATGAAGATAAATGTTTAGTATTATATATATATATATATATACCAATAATAAATAATTTTTAAAAACACTTAGTTCTTGATTTCAACTTTCTACCATCTCTGGGACCCAACCTATGGAGAAAAATTAGCCTATGTCCATAAAGTAGACTTACATGCTCTATAAATTCAGAGCTAACTTTCATGGGCTCAAAAAATTGTGAGTGTTTCGAATTCTGACCTCTTCTCACAAAATATTTATACAGATTACACTATGTTGCATTTTATTTTTATCTTTATATAGGAACTATTAAAACCATCTTTTATCAAGTGTAATGTCCATTTAAGGTAACAACTCTCTAATTGTGTGCGCTTTCGCCTTGTATCTCTGTACTGAATCAAGGACTCCGGCGTTTACAAGACCCTATTAAAGACAGAGAAGACATAAAGGTCAGTAGAGGAGAAACATAACTATCACCTGGGATTCATATGAACTACTTAACTTTGTGAGCAGCCAAGGGATAACACTAAGGTGTTTCTGACAGAGGACGAGACCGGGAACCTCTCCCATGCCGTTCCCACACCTTTTGCTTTTTAAAAAAAATGTTATTCTTTCTGTCTAACTACTAGGCAGACTGAATAAAAGTTATTTTACGATTAGATTCCTACTGCAGATTGTCTGGTTTGTTTATGTGGTCACTTGTGTTGTTTGCATTTTGTCTGAACGTTTTAGTTATATTTGTTGAAATACCTATAAAATTTTATAATACCTATAAAATTATAAAAAACAAGTAATGAAAAACAATTACTGCACTCACATCGACACCAAACACAATAACAAAACACAATTATGTAATGACTGACTGACGTTAAGTGACTTTATAGAGATACTACTCTTATAGATAGCTACAGTTTATGACTCAGTAGCATTAATTTATATTTTCAAACAAATGACAAGTCTTTCTTGGCATAGCTGCTACACACCCATGTAACTTCACCCTCTAAGTGGACTGCTTTCTTAGTTGGCTGAGAGTGCTTAATGTCTGTAAGTGACCAAATCTCAAGGTGGTACATTATACACTAGGGGCAGGCAACCTTCATCACTACAGATGTTGTTTACTCCTTCGCCCTAATGCTTTGTCTGCGTTATGGCTGTAAGAGCATTATGGGAGTTGGAGTCCACAACATCTAGCATGCCGAAGGTTACCTACCAGTGTTAGGCAACCTTCTGCACTCTAGATGTTGTTGACTCTATCTCCCATAATGAGATGTTTGTTTGTTTTTTTACATTATCGTTTTTATTAAAAGATTTTTATTAAAAGATTTTTATTATAAGATAAGACAAAAGTAATGATTAGACAATCGGCATCGTGGAAAATTTCCATAATGAGTTGTTGATCATTATTTTCACTCAAGCATGCATGACATAAGTTAACCTTGTATTGCGTCATTTCTCAAAGATTCATTGTCATTGATTTTTCAAAGAATGGATGTGCACTCACTTTTCCATGAGCCCCTCTTTGCTCGAAATGTCAGCCAGTATGTCTTAAGTGTGTCAGCTTAACTATTCTCTATATCTCCATTGTTATTGTCTCTACAGGTATGTAAAATAATACAATTGGCACAACTAATTTAGGATTGTGCATTATCTCAGTTATTTTCTGTTTGTAAATTATTATACCTTTTACGTATAGTATAACAATAATCCAAGTCTTCAATTTGTACCTAGATTGACCTAGATACTTGAGAATAATTGTATCTGCTAAGTCATTTACAGGTAAGATTACTCATCCCTGGAGGTGTTTAGATTCTTGCTTTCTGGCTTTTCTGAAACGGACTGGTTCATTCTGCAATAGCTAGGATCAGTGCTCACTAACCAGTTCTTAATAAAGTAAGGAAGATATGGGTGCAGCGTGTTCTGATGTTCTTATACATAGTTCCACTAATCCATGACTGCAGATTGTTCCATTGTATAAATACATCATTTTCTATGAATGTAGTTCAGCAAGGGTTAGTTATGTAGACAACAAATTTTGAATGAACTCATTAGATGACAGTGTGAAATCAAGAGCTTTAGGCTATTTAGAAATGTATTGAAATGCAATTCCCATTCCTCTCTACGCTCTATTAAAATATGAAGCCCTGATTGGGGTTTCTTGACTTTCCCTAAGTCTTAAGTCAATCCCAGACTTAAGACAAGGCCAGGGACTAATGCAAGTATTTAGAAAATTGGGCAAACTAGATGGGCCAAACGGTTCTTATCTGCTGTCACATGCTATGTTTCTATGTTTCCTATTTTCCTTTTCAATTAATAACCTCAATCTCTTTCTTTTTCATTACTCTTATTCACTACTTGATGATATGCGAATGTTATTGCCATTGACATTGCTGTTCAAAACAGGAGGCCACGGGACTACATATATAACCTAGTACTGTTGTAATGATAACCTACAATGTACCACAATGTGTTTGTTGACATATACAATTTCAACATGTGGATTAAAGGACCACTATAGTGCCAGGAAAACATACTCGTTTTACTTGCACTATAGTGCCCTGAGGGTGCCCCCACCCTCAGGATCCCCCTCCCGCCCGGCTCTGGAAGGGGGAAAGGGGTAAAAACTTACCTTTTTCCAGGGCTGGGCGGGGAGCTCTCTGCCAACCTCTCCTCCTCTTCTCCTCCCATGCGACTGAATGCGCACGCGCGGCAAGAGCTGCGCGCGCATTCAGCCGGTCACATAGGAAAGCATTATCAATGCTTTCCTATGGACGCTTGCGTGCTCTCACTGTGATTTTCACAGTGAGAAGCACGCAAGCGCCTCTAGCGGCTGTCAATGAGACAGCCGCTAGAGGCTTTGGAGGAAGGATTACCACTTTATAAACATAGCAGTTTCTCTGAAACTGCTATGTTTATAAAAACATGGGTTAACCCTAGCTGGACCTGGCACCCAGACCACTTCATAAAGCTGAAGTGGTCTGGGTGCCTAGAGAGGTCCTTTAACTTAGCTGTGCATATTGACCTCGCTATTTCATGTCCTGGATTGCTGTGTATTTCAAATGCTCTGCTACCTCTTGACGCAATTAATGCTGTACACCTTGTGGCAAATGTTTGCTGTTTTTCCATGGTATGTAAGATGAATTATATGTTGAAAAAAAAGTTTTATAACTGTCACAATCTTGATGCAATACATATTTTGTGATTAAGGGGGGATGGAATTTTAAAGTTTTCAGAATTTTTGTATATTTGGGCTACGATTTTCAGGTTAAGTGTGACATTTTGCTTAAATGGACTGTGACTTCCCAGCATCTTTAATATAAAGTTTATTTATCCTATATATATAAAAAATATATTTGTGTGGTGTAAAAAATAAAATTAAATGTAGAAACGACATCTTTATCATGCAAGCTGGAGCTTCCATCTTAGCTCCCTGTCAATCATAGTTCTAAACTCTACCCTTTTCAATGGGAAGTCAGTTTAGAGAAATCTTACAGAAAAGAGGAGAAATTAAACAATGTTTCTAATTGTCCTCCTGATTAGAAACATTTACTCTGGCTTTGCTGTGTCTGAACTGGATTGTAATATGCTACAGCTTTAATATGAATTTAAAGGAAACTGAACAACTGATAATAAAAAAAGGGTTATTTTGATTTATTCAGTAGTGTGAATTCCAGAGAAGTGACAGACACCCTTTAAACCTTTGAAGTATCATAGCTTAACCCTAGTTTTCAAAGGTGCAGATTTTTATAAGAAAACAGCACTTTTATAAATTAACTAAGGTACACCCCCCTGGCTGTCAATCAAACCGCCAGGGAGAATTCCTTCCTACTTCCATTAGCTCCCCTGAGCTGACGGAAGTGGCAGGCATGCTCTACTCCCTCACAGACCTCAGACCAGCTCCTCAGCTCCGGACCTGGGTCTAGATATGTGCGCGCATATATACGAGCCAACACTAGCGCTCGCAGATCTCGCACATGCGCGTGTTTCGGCACCTGCATGAATGTTTTATATATATATATATATCATATATAAATATACAGTGGCGTAAACAAGATCCATGGGGCCCCAGTGCGAAAATTGATCCGTGGGCCCCCACGCGCACTTACTCTGCGCGGGCCAGTGCCGCTACACATGGCGGCGGGCACCTGGTCGCAGGGCT
>OW240921.1:31675096-31700023 GCA_933207985.1 Pelobates cultripes | reverse complement strand
TTGCCTTTTATATGGTAAGGCAGTGCTTACGGTAACAAGTCTGCAGGGACAGGCTATCAGAACAACTGACATTAAAGTGTAGTTATTCTGGTGACTATAGTGTCCCTTTAATATTAATCTTTGTTTTGTTAATCAAAATTCACTGGGAGAACCTGATTTTAAATATCTGTATTATATGTGTAACCAGGCTGCTCATTTCTATTCCTATATCATCATATAAGTAAAGTACACCCTGTAGTTAAGAAAGGACTTGATAATTACTTAGAAACAATGTAGTCCTGAAACATATAGAGAAGTACAGACGCAGAAACTTCTTCTGTTAATACATAAAGAATGCATGCTTGAATTGTACTTTCGGATAGAACATACACGTGTCAATCAATGTATAGTTAGATTAAATTCAGGAGGGAGGAACATAACTAGCCTGAAATTCTAGACCTCTCTACTGCTTCATACCAGTTCTTTAACAACTACCTCTGGAATGTATGTGCTTTTCGTGCTGGGAGTATCTTTGTACATAATGTCTTTATATTTTAGGGGATGTTTCACAATAGTATTGATAATAAATGACAGTCTCACTTCCTTTTAAAAAGGGGGGCCGCTTTAAGATATGGATGTCAATAATGGAAAAAGAAGAACACACAGTGACTGAGACTTATGAGAAGTGAAGCTTCAAACAGGCTCAAGTGGGCAGAGGCAGCTCTAGACTTTATGAGGCCTTAGGTGAAATTCAAGCACGAGGCCCCACTAACGCCCAAAGAATAAAATAATAGGGTTGTATTTTGTATAAGTGTAAGGAGCATTCGGTATATCGAAAGGCGGGCTTGCAGCACTAAATACAGAGTCAGTCTCTGCATTCATTGTTCAGAAGCTTGCAATGTCAGAGCTTCCTGTGCCCCTGCATTGTGAGCTCTCTGGCTGTAGTTGTAGCATAATTTGCAAACAAAATGAATTAGCAAAAAATAAATGTAATTTGCAATTATGCCAATCGTTTATACACAGTTGTGGGGATTTTACTATATGTATTGGAGCTGATGTGTACTGTGGTCATTGCTGCCGCCCAGGAGTGATGGGAGTGAGCGCAGGACTTGTATTTACTTTTTGTATGACACAGCTTTGTTACAATGCTGCCGCCCATCCCATGTGTTCCCTATTAAGGGTTAATAAGTATATAGGGGTGTATATAAAAAAATACCCCTTTCTGTCTCAGAGATGTTACCAAAAGCTCAAGGAAGCAAGGTGAAGAGTCAGAGTAGGACCCGTCAAGGGGAGTCTGCCTTGACATTGGCAGGCAGGCATTCCCTCCAGTGGCCATTGGAGTAACTAAATGACCTCCATTTGTTTAAATATACATAGGGATTAAGGAGAGACCGCAGGTAACTTTTTCCTTTGGTTTTTACTATATGTATTGGAGCTGATGTGTACTGTGGTTGTTGCTGCCGCCCAGGAGTGATGGGAGTGAGCGCAGGACTTTTCTTTTTGTATTTGTATTCACAGTTGTGGGGTATGGTTGCATAGCCCGGCAGTCGTGTATACATAAGTACTGGTGTGAAGGGGTCCTCGGAAAAAAAATTAAAATTTAATTTGAGCAAAAAAGCTTTTAAAAAATCATTTACCAAATAATAAAGTGTGTATGATGTATGTCTTCAGCTGGTGACTGTGACAGACTGAAGGGTGCCAATGGCAAGGAGAGTGTGACAAGACGAAGGAGGCAAATCGGACAGGGTGGGGGGGTTGTGAGAGAGAATGAGAGAGGGCGAGTATGACATGGTTTGGTGAGGGAGTGTGACAGGACGAGTGGAGGTAAGTGTGGTCAGGAAATAGTGGCATGGTAGGAGGGACGAGTGTGACAGGATTGGAGAGATTTAAGTGACAGGGTAAGTGTGGCACAGTTGGGGTGGGGTGAGTATCACAGTTTTGAGTTGAAGGGTGAATGTGGCATGGTGAGTTTGGAGGGGGTGAGATTAACAGGATTAGGGGTGGTCAATGAAAGTGTGGATGCGTGAAAGGGTTTAAAGTGTGGAGAGGGGCGACAGTGTGGGGATGGGTGACAATGTGTGGGAATGCGACAGCGTGAGGGGAGGGAGTGATAGTGTGAGGGAGGGGGTAATACTATGAGGGAGGGAGGATACTATGAGGGAGGGAGGATACTGTGAGGCAGGGGGGTAATACTGTGAGGGAAGGATGGGATACTGTGAGGGAGGGGGCAATACTGTGCTAGAGGGGGTAATACTGTGAGGGAGGACGGTAATACTGTAAGTGTAAATACTGTGAGGGAGGGGGGTGATAGTGTGAGGGAGGGGGGATACTGGGAGGGAGTGGGGGAATGCTGGGAGGGGGGATTTACTGGGGGGGGGGAATGCTGAGGGCTGAAGGAGGAGGGAGGAGCATGGTAGATAGACATGCTCCCTCCTCCTTCAGCCCTCAGCATCACTGACAGGAGTGCCGCCGGACCGGCGAGGCTGCTACCCGGCCCGGTGGCTCCAGCGGAATGAAACAGAGAGGGGAATAGACACAGGGGAAGGAGGGAGAAAGAGACACAGGGGGAAGAGTGAGACACAGGGGGAGAAAGAGGAGGAATAGAGAGATGGTGGAGGTAGGAGAAAAACATAGAGGGGAAAAGAGAGATGTGGAGGAGCGAGAGACTCAGATACAGAGTGACTGGGGGGAGACAAAAAGGCACACAGAGGGGCTGGAGATAAAAAGAGACACACATAGGAGCTGTATATATCACTGGTGGATGGGGGGGCAACGGGGCAATTCCTCCCCCCACGAGGCTCTCCCCTGCCAGCCGATCTCCCTCCCCGTTCCACGGGCATCGTGTGGACAGCCGGCAGGGGAGAGAGGAAGAGAGGACCCGGGAGCTCAGCCTGCAGCTCCTCTGGGTCCTTCTCGCGCGTCTCCAGCCCCATATCCCAGCAGACTCCAGGTAAGTTGTCAAACTGTTCTTAAATGGTTTGACTACTTACTCTGAGAGGGGGTCCCAGCACTCCTGGCACCATAACCACTATACAGAGGAGTAGTGGTTATTGTGCATGGATTATTTCTTTAAATAATCTACAAGTGCCCCTCCTGGGAAGAGGAGTGGATTTCAATATTTTTCACAGTAGTGCAGTTATACTCTAAATAACATCTATATAACATAGATTTTTGGTGATTATAGAATGAATTTAAAAAAATAGACATAATGACAACTATTTCTACTTTAAGACACATACCATTCCATATAAAAGAAAACTTTTTTTTATTGTGCATGGTAAGTACATTCCTCTCAGTTAATGCAATATCATTGGATGTTTGTAGAGTGTATTTGTATGTCAATGTTTATTTACATTGAGGCTTATGTAAAGTACAATGAATGCTAAAAATAAGTATACAAATGCCAGTTTGGTGTGTCTTGCTTATTCAGCCTCTTTTTGGGAAGTGCCTTTGGTTGCCATTGCCACTGACCAGGATTAGGGTGTAGTCAGGCATATTGGCATCTGGATAAAGTGTAATGCTTACACTGATTTAACTTTAACTTGAAACATGCACAGATGATTTAAAATGCCCTGAGATAGTCTTTCAACATTGACTGAAGCTCCTCACACCCTCTTCAACTGTTACTTATGAAAGTCAATGATTGTCTTAGGTGGTTTGTAACAGACACAATATTTCTGTTGCTGATGTTTGACTTGGCTGTATGGTCTCTGCAGTGGAGACCAGGTTGACCCTCGTTGATCCAAAATGGGGGAAGCGAAGGCTCAAAAAGTACAAAAGTGGTCATCTGCATTGCTGCTAGGCAAATATCAGACACCTCTCCCACCTCACCTGGAGAATAGGATAGGACTGTGAACCTGATGACTAGAAAACTTTCTGAAGGTTGTGTAGACGTAATGGTAGGTTTGTGTCATACCCAAAGGTGTTCTTGTACCGATAGCTGGGCTTCTTCCATCATAAAAAAGTAAAATTAATATTTTCGCAAAAATTGCAAATAGTTGACCCAAGAATTCAAGATTTCCAAATGTGAATTGTGTGTTGTAACTTTAATATGTTTAGTTTTAAATGAACTATCTTTATGCCAAAGTTTCTTCTTCTTTTTGTGACAGGAGGATTATTATTGTATGTGGTCTGTTATGTAAAGATAGTAGTAGTAAAACAAATTGTATGTCTCAGTTAACTGTGCCAGTTTTAGCACTGCATCCCACGTTTTCTCTCTATTAATAATCTTCCATGGCTTATTTATATCCATCTTTGTCCCATTTCTTCTCACCCTTGGCATGGCTTACAAACCTGTATATATCTCTACTATTCCCTGCAGGAACCTCCTGATGTCTACAGCGTTGATAATATAGAACCCAAACCAGAATAAAAGAAGAAAAGATTTTTTAACAGAAAAGGAAAATCTGAGAAAAAGGTGGAAAACCTGAAAAAACTGCTGATTGTAAGTGTTAACCAAGGGGAAAGAACATGCAGTTGGGAGAAAGCATGTGTACAAACATCTAAAGTATATCTGATGAATTCAAAAAGTCTTTCAGAAGGTGTTACGGAAACTAGAAAAGTCCAAGGGTAAAAGAGTTGAGTTATTTGAATAGCCGCTAATTTTTAGCAGGTCGTTTTTATGTACAAAGTTGAGCAAAATACATTTACATAATTCGTGGTTAAAAAATAGTGGTTTGTCCATGATGATCAGAAAACTGAATGTAGAAACTTATAACATATGTAATGCTGCAAAGTGAACAGTTGGGGATCTATTGAATTATTTTTCCTGGATTGTTAGGCGAGGCGTGAAAGATATTGGGCAAAATAGACAAGTTGTGGACATGCAGAAGGCTAGACATTTAAATCTGAGGGTAATTAGACAGATTTTAAGAATAGGAAGTGATTCAGGTAAATATAGTTGTAATGGGGACATGGATAAACATGGACAAAAATAAAGGGGAGAGAATGTTTTATCTTTTTACTCCCATTGACACTGTCAACATTTGAGATGAGGACGAGAAGGAAGGGGTCTAACAGGAGAATTCTGAGAACGTACTATATCATTGTTTTTTTAAAATAATCACAGAAGTTCTCAGTACCATGACACATTATATGTTTCATTTATTTATTTCATGCTAAATATCTGAGGTTGACATTGTAAAGCTACTCCCTTAGAACATGTTGACTTCCCTCTCTAAATCGCTGAACACATATCAAAACACTTTAGATAAAAAAAAGCTTTTTAATTTGGCCATAAATAATAAATATTGATTAATATTGCTTGCAGCTGGATTACTTGTAGGGTATGAGCTCTGAGAACGCCAAGGAACTCATCAAACAGAATAAGCTAACTCCTCCAAAAGGAACCCTAGAAATTATAAAATTCCTTAAGCTGATGGCTGGTTCATTTTCCATTGTCTTCTGGATTGGATCAATTTTGTGCTTCTTAGCTTATGGTCTCTAGACTGCTTAGGATCCTACTGTGTCCAAGGATAATGCAAGTATAAAAACAATCACACATTCACCCCTTTTATAATTTAACCCATCATTGCTGACTCAACTAACTTAATTTCAGAAGAATTTTTGCCATATTTTTAAGTCAATGTCTAAATATCACATACACAATGCACCCTCTGTTTTCCTGCTTGAATTCAAAATATGTTGTCCAGATAGTTGTCAAGGCAGAGTGTCACTACCTTGCAACAAAAATACAAAGGCATTCAATGAACTTATGCTGAATAAATGAATAAATGACACAAATGCCCCCTCCTTTTTTGATATAACTCATAATCTCCTTGAACATTTAATTGTCTTTACTTTTTTGCCTCTTTAATCCCTGTACCATCTAAACTCTCTTTCATCTTCAGTTATGGTTGTCCATCATCCTAATTGCTGTAGTGGTTTTGACAGCTGCCTTTGCATATTACCAGGAAGCAAAAAGTACAAACATCATGGCTTGAAGAACATGGTGCCACAGGAGAGCTATGTTACTTCAACAGAAGTGAGAGGTAGGATATGGGATAAACATATAGTAGTTGTGTTTCACTTTTTCTTTCTTACCATAGCAAGCATTGGTACTACGTGGTGGAAAGCGTGTTGAGATAAATGCAGAGAAACTGGTGCTTGGAGATATTGTTTTCGTGAAAGGTGGAGACAAAATTCCTGCAGATCTACACTTTTTTGAGGTTCCTGGCTGCAAGGTGGGGATGAAAGTATAAAATCCTAAAAGAGAATATAGTTATTACTGACCATCAATGCCTCAGCACACTTAACCAGGAAGGTACATACCAGCTACACCAAATGCTTAATCTATAAAAGGTATTAATGTTGTAGTGTATCATGAAAAACATAGCCTGTATTATAATACACTTTTAAAAGGTGGTGTTTTCTACACAGAAAGTGGTGAATCCAGTCTATGCAAATTAAATGTGAGAAACTGCCAAAGAACACACAAGGAGACACATAAATGCTTTATGTCTAGAGAAATAAGGAACATATATAGAGATATTATAAGCTAGAAGTGGGTGATTCTGACTCACAGAGAAATACACAGCAGAGACAGGTTACAGGTTACATAGCTGAAAAGAGACTTGCATCCATCAAGTTCAGCCTTCCTCACATATGTTTTTGCTGTTGATCCAAAAGAAGGCAAAAAAAAAACCTAGTCTGAAGCGCTTCCAGTTTTGCAAAAAACTAGGAAAATATTCCTTCTTGACCCCAAAATAGCAGTCAGATATCTCCTTGGATCAAGCAGCCATTACCCCACTAATTAGAAATTATATCCCTATATGTCATGTTTTTGCAAGTATTTATCCAATTGCATTTTAAACATCTGTATGGTCTCTGACAAAGCCACCTCTTCAGGTAGAGAATTCCATATCCTTATTGCTCTTACTGTAAAAAAATCATTTTCTTTGCCTTAGATGAAATCTCATCTCTTCCAGCCTAAATGGATAGCCCTGTTTATGAATAGATTTCCAGATAAAGGTTTGTACTGGCCACAAAATATATTTGTATAATGTTATCATATCCCCTCTCAGGTGCCATTTTTCCAAACTAAACAGATTTTAATTTTTTAACCTTTCTTCGTAACTAAAAGCTCCATTCTAGACAATATGTGCCAATATGTGCCAGTGCCCTAATGACTGTACTTCAGCCCTCAAATGATGAGAAAACACCAGCTGGCATATATCAAGGTGTGCAATGACACATGTTGTTTTTTTTTTTTTTTTAAGCAAGTGGATTTAAAACATATATATTTCACTGGCAAACAATCTTTTAACAGTAAAGCTTAGCAACATTCTAATATGTCTCATCAAACTCCGGCTGGAGAAAACATCCACTATGGAATCTGACTGTTTCAGTTTAAATTTTTAAATTTCTGATTATAAAATAGTATGTTGTCATTAGACCGACTTGAGAAAATAAATAAGATCAGCCTCTCTATAGATATCGGTGAAAAATTGAGAAAGATCAGAGAAGAAATTAATGATATGCTGTTCCAAAAAGCAAACTTTTCATTGGAGAAAATTAAAAGAAGCTGGTATTATAAGAGGAATAAGGCGGATAAGCTTCTTACCAGTAGATTAAAAAATTACAAAGCTAGAAAAGTAATCTCTAAAATCATTCACGGAAATAATACTATTCTTGCTATTTCAAAGATAGGTCAAGCGTTTTAAGATTTTTATTCTAATCTATATAATTTACCAGAAAGAAATTCGCTTGTAAATATATTAGACTTTTTGAATAAATATAAGATATCTAAGGTCTCCCAAGATCAAATAAATCAATTAAATTTACCTTTTTCTTCATTGAAGGTCTGTAAAGCAATTAAAAAACACAAAACAGCGAAGTCTCCAGGCCCAAACGGCTTTAGTAATCAATTTTGCAGTTTACTGAGTGGAAATTTAGTGGGAGTTCTTACCAGTATGTTTAACTATTTTAGGGAAACAGGTAACATTCCGCAAGAACTGCTTAGAGCCTATGTAGTACCTATCCCCAAACAAAATAGAAATCCAGAAATAATTGCGAACTGTAGGCCTATTTCTCTGTTAAACACAGATTTAACGTTATATTCTGCAGTAATTGCAACAAAAAATTTCTACAATTATACACTGGGATCAAGTAGGGTTTGTTGAAAACAGATCTCTTGTGTAATAATATTAGAAGCTTAGTGGATATGATGGACTTGACATGTAAAAAAGGAAAGCCCCTCCTGGCTCCGAAAAGGCCTTTGACAGAGTCAGGTGGGACTTCCTCTAAGCAACTTTATTTGCATTTGGTTTCAAAAGAGACATTAGTCGATCTATAATGGCCCTGTATATCCAGGGCCGGATTAACATAGGGGCTGATGGAGCTGCAACTCCAGGCCCATGGAATAGGCCCATTTAAAAAAAAAATAATAATAATATTATAATTTTTTACACACTACTCTTAGGTTTGCCACCTGACTGGTATTTTACTGGCACAGCCGGTATTTGAGGCTGCCTGGCTGTGCAGGTATTGCAGTAATACCGGCAATACAAATGCAGGTATTTTTCTCAGTATAAATGGAGATTATTCTGCAATACCAGCACCGGCCAGTAGGGGTCACTGTTTGTGGAGAAAGTCAGGGATAGGAAGTTACGTCATATCCCTGACTCTCTCTACTACTCACTGATCCGTGGGGGAGCAGCTACAAAGCACAGAGAGTCCAG
The DNA here is from genome assembly GCA_933207985.1 of Pelobates cultripes. NCBI lineage: Eukaryota > Metazoa > Chordata > Amphibia > Anura > Pelobatidae > Pelobates > Pelobates cultripes. Next base: position 31,691,366 of record OW240921.1, on the reverse strand, counting down.
ACAACAGCTCAGGTAATGGGATGGGGGGACAGCAGCAGGGAGACATGGGGACACTGAGACACTAGGGGACACATGGGGACACAGATACTAGGGGACACAGGGAGACCTGGGGACACTGAGACACTTGTGGACACTGGAAAACATAGGGACACTGAGACACTAGGGGACACTGTGAGACATGGGGACGCTGAGACACATGGGGACGCTGTGAGACATAGGGACATTGGGAGACACTGAGACATTGGGACATAGAGACACTAGGGACATGTCTCCCAGTGTCCCCATGTCCTCTAACCAGTGTCCCTAGTGGCTCAGTGTCCACATGGCTCCCAGTTTCCCATAGTCTCTCAGTGTCTGTGTCCCCATGTCTCTTAGTGTCCCTAGTGACTCAGTGTCCCCATATCTCCCAGTGTCCTCATGTCTCCCAGTGTCCCCAAGTCTCTCAGTGTGTGTCCCCATGTCTCCCAGTGTCCCCAAATGTCTGTGTCCCCATGTATCCCAGTGTCCCCATGTCTATGTCCCCAAGTGTCCCTAGTGTCTCAGTGTCCCCATGTCTCCCAGTGTCCCCTAGTCTCCCAGTGTGCCATAGTCTCCCAGTGTCTGTGTTCCCATGTCTCTCAGTGTCCCTAGTGACTCAGAGTCCCCATGTCTCCCAGTGTCCCGATGTCTCCCAGCCAGTGTCCTCAGTGTCCCCACTGTATCCTAGTGACATGGGGACACACTGAGACATGGGGACACGGGAAGAAATGGGGACACTGGGAGACTATGGGACTGGGTGACATGGGGACACTGACACTGTGATACATAGAGACCCTGAGACACTGGGTGACTTGCGAGACTGAGACACTGGGAGACAGGGAGACACTGGGAGCAATTCATCTATACAGCAGAATCAAACTGTGAGTAGTTTGTTGGTGATTTTACAGAATTTTCTCTTATGTCACTCCTTGAGATTTACATCATGTGGTGTCATGCATAACTAATTAATTATACAAATGGCTGGTATTTTTTTTCCAAGAAAGGTGGCAACCCTAACTACTCTTCACATACTCTTGCTTAAAGGAACACTATAGGGTCAGGAACACAATCATGTAAAAAAACACCATCTAGCCACCCTTGTATTCAAGTCTGCAGATGCTGGCTCTGCCTCTGTACAGACCACCACTTCTTCAGAAGTGGTGGTCTGAGCAAATTACAATGCTTCCCCATAAGATTGGCTGAGACTGTCCACTAGGCAGATCAGGGGCAGAGCAAGCACAAGTCAAACATAACCCTTGCCAATTAGCATCTCCTCATAAAGATAAATTGAATCAATGCACCTCTATGAGGAAAGTTCAGTGTCTGCATGCAGAGGGTGGAGACATTTAATGGCAGTGCTGCACACTAGGCAGTACTGCCCCAGGAAGCACCTCTAGCAGCCATCTAAGGAGTGGCTAGTGGAGTTATTTTCTCTGAAAAGACAGTGTATAATGCAAAAAGCCTGAAGGGAATTGTGGCAAACCTAGCCACTTGGACAATAACTAGAGACTGTGCCTTTAAGGGTTGCCTACAGGTCTGGAGAGATATGCGTTGTATTCCTATGTATGTGCGGGATGTATTTCTGTGGGGACTGTAATTACCGGTTTCGCCGAATGCCAATGGCGGTTTGTATGGGGATTCTCGTTCGTTTCGCGAACGGCACTTTGGAGGGCCGTTCGTGAAACGAACGCGACACCCCCTAATAGCCCACACACTTAGAGGCGTGTGGCGCTAGTTAACCGATTGCAACAATGTTGCAATCGGTAATTAGAGGCTCTCCTGGGTGGCCGTCGTTCGACTACCGACCATGCGGCGGTCGGCCATCTTGGATCCTTTGTTCCTCAGCGGGTTCGTGTTGTCGAACGCATAGTATTACCAATAGCTATTCGACGGCACGAACACCGCTGAGCCTCCAGGACGTTCGGGAGTTTCAGAACCAGGTTCACTAAAAGTAATCGGTTCTTTTCGTGTGTTTGGAAAGAAATGTGTTTTCTGTGCGGCGTTCGGTTATTTTAGATGGGATCTGAGCGGCAATCTCACGAATGATGCGCCCAGACCCCAGCTAACTACCGAACGCCCATTCGTGTAAATCCACCGTGTATTTTAAAAGTTATGTATTTTTGTATGAATTGCCGGTTCTGCTGCACGAGGGGATAATCCCCTTAACGGTGCATTCTGGGAGGATGATTCCTCTCGTGCAGCAGTGCCTGATGGGAGAAATATGTTATACTGTAAGTCCCCCATGTAGTCCCCTCTGGGAATGCCCCTGGGAAGGGACTCAGGAAACCCCTTGCATGGGGACTTGTATAAATTGTCGTGCCGATTAAAGGATTGTCAGTTGACTCCCAAAACTGTGTCTCGTCCGGTTATTGGGAGGTTGGGGATATTGCCTTGGTGTTTTCAGCGCTTGACTGTGGATTCGTTTCTGGACCAGCGGAATTCGTGGATTTAATATTGGCGTTCCGCTACAATTGGTGGCAAGCGACGGGATCCAACTCTACAGCCGAATACAGCGCATTCGAATGAAAGGAACAACCGAACGGAAAGGCAATTCGTATGAAACAAACAGACGAAAGCGATCAGTGAATGGGGACTGATTACACGGCGTTAAAGAGACAGACGCTAAAGGAGCTGCTGGAGGCTAGAGGGAAAATCGCTAGCAACAAATCGAAGGCAGTACTGATTGCAGAGCTAATGGAGGACGACCAAGCACACAGCAGTCCACCCCCACCTGCCAGAGAGGAAACACCATACCAGAGGGAACTGAGAACCCGGCTGGAATTTGTACCACAGCCAGTAACCCTGGACATCTTAACCGTGCTAATGGCCGACGTCCAGGACTACATTATGGCACAGCAACCCCAGAGGTCACCATCCAGGGCGGAATCCATCGTCAACTCATTCTGCCCTCCAACAAAGCAGAAAATACCGTACCAGGCATTTAAAGCATTCTGTGAGGAGAAAGATGAGATAGACGGATATCTGCAGGATTTCGAGAGGCTATGCGACCTACACGATCTGCAACCGACAATGTGGGTACCCTTACTGGCAGGCAAGTTGGCGGGACGAGCAGCAGAGGCTTACCGCGCTGTGCCCAGAGAGGACAGCAAGGACTATTTTAAAGTAAAAAGAGCCATCCTAGAAAGATATGCCATAACCCCGGAGGCATACCGACGGAAATTTCGGGGATTGAAAAAGCCCGAAAGAGATTCCCACACAGAATGGGCGCATAAGCTGGACCAAGCTTCCCAAGGGTGGATTCAGGCAAGTCAAGCCACCACTATGGAGGAACTGCGCCAACTCATCTTGCTGGAACAATTCTTCAACGGTCTGTCACCAGAGGCACAGGAGTGGGTAAGGGACCGAAAACCTCTCACCCTCACAGCAGCCGCCCGATTGGCAGACGAACACTTTGATGCCCGGAGACACCACGGGCTCACCAACAGGGGTCCCCTAAGACCGCCAATACAACACCACCCAACCAGCTCCACACCCGCCAACCCTACCCCGTTCAGGCCACCACCAGGAAACCCCCCACCGCCAGCCCGCTACAACGGCAGGGCCAACATACAATGCCATACCTGCCGGCAGTGGGGGCATATGTCCCGGGAGTGCACCCAGAATCGTAGCAGGCAGGCGTGGAACCAGGTACGGCAGAATTCCGTTCCCAGGGCGGCGGCCCATTTCTACCACGCAGAACCTGACCACTCGGAGCTGACAAGTATACCAACCGAGGAACCATTGGGGGTTCTGTACGAGGTGATGTCTGTGCAAGCCACGGACAACCGGCAACATCACCGCCAAGTTGTATTTGTGGGAGGGAAAGAAGTGCAGGGGCTGCGGGACTCAGGAGCCACCTTGACCTTAGTGGCCCCCCATTTAATTCCAGATACGGCCCACACTGGCGGATCAGTGGCAGTCCGGGTAGCAGGGGGAGCCATGTACCGGTTACCCACGGCCAAAGTACATTTGAATTGGGGTGCTGGGGAGGGGGTTGTGGAAGTGGCCATAATGAAAAAACTACCGGCCGATGTTGTTTTGGGGAATGACTTGGGCCAGATGACTTCTGCTTTTCTACCCCAGGCCCTGTCACAAGAGGCGCATCCGGTAACCACCCGGCAACAGGCTCGCACCACGGCATTCCCCGCACACTCTGAGGCTCAGGTAAGAAATCATGACCCCCCCTTGACAGACATGACTTGGGACACCCCGTCCACGTTTGAAGTAGAGGTACAGACCGACCCCACACTGCAGGTATACCGGGATAGGGTAGATACGGACCAGGTGGGGCGGGAGGGAGAACAGTACAGGTGGGAGAAGAAGTTACTATACCGGGTGGCGGAAAGGGCAATAGGCAACTCTGTGACGCTCCAAACTAAGCAGCTAGTAGTGCCCCAGAAGTATAGGCAGGAGTTACTAAGAATCGCCCATGATATCCCTCTGTCCGGTCATCTAGGGATGACCCGGACCCGGTATCGGTTAACGCACGCTTTCTTTTGGCCCGGGATTTCTAAAGATGTGAGACAATATTGTACCTCCTGTGATGTGTGCCAGAGGGTAGGCAAGAGGGGGGACCGCCACAAGGCGAAACTGTGTCCCCTACCTATCATTGAGGAACCGTTCAGCCGTGTAGCAGTGGATATAGTAGGGCCACTACCAAAACCCAGCCCCGCTGGGAAACGGTATATCCTAACCGTGGTGGATTACGCCACCCGGTACCCCGAGGCAATTGCCCTAACGAATATTCACGCGGAGACCGTAGCCGAAGCCTTGATGAAGATATTCTCCCGAGTAGGGTTCCCACAGGAAATGGTCTCCGATAGGGGGACGCAATTCACGGCTGAGGTTACTCAGCAGTTATGGAGGATATGTGGCATTAAGCCGATCATTAACTCCGCCTACCACCCGCAATCCAATGGATTATGTGAGAGATTCAACGGCACCCTAAAACAGATGCTCCGGACATTCGGAGAGACCCATAAGGACTGGGAACGATTTCTTCCCCATCTGTTGTTTGCCTACAGAGAGGTGCCCCAAGAGTCCACAGGTTTCTCCCCATTTGAGCTATTATTTGGGAGAAGGGTCCGGGGGCCGTTGGATCTCATTAGAGAGCATTGGGAGGGAGAGAGTAGCGCAGATGGGACCCCAATTGTACCCTACGTGCTGGCGTTCCGGGATCGCCTGGAGGAATTGACCCAGGCAGTGCGCACCAACCTCCAGGCCGCCCAACAACGACAGCGTCGTTGGTATGACAGGGGGGCCAGAGACCGTAGTTTTCAAGTGGGACAGAAGGTACTAATCCTTAAACCTGTCCGCACCGATAAACTACAGGCCGTCTGGCAGGGCCCATACCAGGTGGTAGAGCAGAGATGCGATACCACCTATGTGATCGGCCCATGCTCAGGAGTAGGGAAGAGACGCATGCTCCATGTGAACATGCTCAAACCCTACCACGAGCGGACGGAGGACGTGGCAGCTATTTGCACGCCCGCCTCCGAAGATCAGGAGAACCTGCCCCTTCCAGATCTGTTGGAGCAGGAGGAGCAGAAGGAACCCTCCCAGGGGGTTCAACTGGAGGAGCGGCTAAGTCCTCAAGAGCGTATCCAGGTACAAGAACTGATAGCAACCAAGGGCGCCGCCTTTTCTAACCTACCTGGGTACACTCCACTAGCCACCCACCGAGTAGAAACCCCGGGACAGCTTCCCATGCGACAGACGCCCTATCGGATTCCCGAATCTGTGCGGGAACATATGAGAAAAGAAATTGAAGAGATGTTGCAGTTGGGGGTTATTGAGCACTCAGATAGCCCCTGGGCATCGCCGGTAGTCCTGGTTCCTAAGAAAGATGGTACCACCCGGTTCTGCGTGGACTACCGGAGGTTGAACGACAAAACTGTGTCGGACGCCTACCCGATGCCTCGGATAGACGAACTGCTTGATAGGATGGCCAGGGGGCAGTATCTCACTACCATAGATTTGTGTAAGGGATACTGGCAAATTCCACTAGCCGAGGACGCCATCCCTAAGTCGGCGTTTGTCACCCCGTTTGGCTTGTACCAATTTCGAGTCATGCCATTCGGGATGAAGAACGCCCCCGCGACCTTCCAGCGGATGGTGGATCGGCTACTGGACGGGTTCCAGGACTATGCGTGTGCATATCTGGACGATATCGCCATATACAGTCCGACCTGGTCAGAGCACCTACAACACATCGGGGCTGTAATAGATCGGATCCGAGAGGCAGGGCTTACCTTGAAACCCAGCAAATGCCACATAGGGATGGCAGAGGTCCAGTACTTAGGGCACCGGGTTGGTAGCGGGCAGCAGAAGCCTGAGCCCGCAAAGATTGAAGCTGTAGCTCAGTGGCCTACCCCTAGGACCAAAACCCAAGTCCTGGCTTTCCTAGGTACCGCAGGGTACTACAGAAAATTTGTACCCAACTACAGTGCCCTGGCCAAACCCCTGACTGATTTGACGAAGAAAAACCTGCCCCGGCAGGTCGTCTGGGCCCCAGAGTGTGAACAGGCATTCCATCAGCTGAAGACGGCTCTTACCAATGCCCCTGTACTGGCTGCTCCTGATCCAACTAAACGTTTTCTTGTTCACACAGACGCCTCAATGTTTGGATTGGGAGCTGTACTGAGCCAGGTTGGAGCCGATGGCGGAGAACACCCCGTAGCATACTTGAGTCGGAAACTGTTACCCCGAGAGGTGAGCTACGCCGCCATAGAAAAGGAATGCCTGGCCGTGGAGTGGGCCCTGAAAAAGTTACAGCCGTATCTCTATGGGCAACCCTTTTCTTTGCTCACAGATCACAACCCGTTGGTGTGGCTAAACCGTGTGGCTGGAGACAATGCCAGGCTGCTGCGCTGGAGTTTGGCGCTGCAGCCCTTTGACTTTACAATTCACTACCGCCCAGGGAAACAAAACGGTAATGCCGACGGGTTGTCCAGACAAACAGACCTTGAGAAATGATCTGTGAGCACTCCTCCGGACATCCCCAAGCCGATCCGTTGGGATCAGACTGTGTATGCCGGCTTGGTTCTGGGGGAGCATTGTGGCAAACCTAGCCACTTGGACAATAACTAGAGACTGTGCCTTTAAGGGTTGCCTACAGGTCTGGAGAGATATGCGTTGTATTCCTATGTATGTGCTGGATGTATTTCTGTGGGAGACTGTAATTACCGGTTTCGCCGAATGCCAATGGCGGTTTGTATGGGGATTCTCGTTCGTTTCACGAACGGCACTTTGGAGGGCCGTTCGTGAAACGAACGCGACACCCCCTAATAGCCCACACACTTAGAGGCGTGTGGCGCTAGTTAACCGATTGCAACAATGTTGCAATCGGTAATTAGAGGCTCTCCTGGGTGGCCGTCGTTCGACTACCGACCATGCGGCGGTCGGCCATCTTGGATCCTTTGTTCCTCAGCGGGTTCGTGTTGTCGAACGCATAGTATTACCAATAGCTATTCGACGGCACGAACACCGCTGAGCCTCCAGGACGTTCGGGAGTTTCAGAACCAGGTTCACTAAAAGTAATCGGTTCTTTTCGTGTGTTTGGAAAGAAATGTGTTTTCTGTGCGGCGTTCGGTTATTTTAGATGGGATCTGAGCGGCAATCTCACGAATGATGCGCCCAGACCCCAGCTAACTACCGAACGCCCATTCGTGTAAATCCACCGTGTATTTTAAAAGTTATGTATTTTTGTATGAATTGCCGGTTCTGCTGCACGAGGGGATAATCCCCTTAACGGTGCATTCTGGGAGGATGATTCCTCTCGTGCAGCAGTGCCTGATGGGAGAAATATGTTATACTGTAAGTCCCCCATGTAGTCCCCTCTGGGAATGCCCCTGGGAAGGGACTCAGGAAACCCCTTGCATGGGGACTTGTATAAATTGTCGTGCCGATTAAAGGATTGTCAGTTGACTCCCAAAACTGTGTCTCGTCCGGTTATTGGGAGGTTGGGGATATTGCCTGGTTGTTTTCAGCGCTTGACTGTGGATTCGTTTCTGGACCAGCGGAATTCGTGGATTTAATATTGGCGTTCCGCTACAGGAATGATTCTACTTACCAGAACAAATAAAATAAGCTGTAGTTGTTCTGGTGACTATAGTGTCCCTTTAAGTTTGGAAGCTTAAGAGGGATGTATGGCAACAAAACTTGTGTGGACTGGCTGACAATAAAATTAGTTTAGGTAATGCAGACTTTGGTTTCTCTAACACTGTGGCATTTCCCCTTTCTTCTACACTCACTACATACACCTTTACTCTGTCCCAGACTATATAGCAGGAACTTCTGCCTGCTAGTAAGCTGATAAGGAGAAAAGTTGACATGTGAGTGCTGGGGGACAGTCCTTAGAAAGCGTGGAGTAGGCGCATCATTTGATGCATTTATGTCAAGCTCAGGGTGCTGCCTGCATATGCCCTTAGTTGGACAACCTGCATGATTGGCAGGCAGCCTGACATGCATTCATGCCAGGCTGGCCTTCCAATTCTTTGGACAAACATGCCCCCTTTTTGGGCATGTTCACCCCTTTTGGCAGGTCTGGTGACGTGAATCGCGTCAGTGGCCCACCCTTTTACCATGCCCATTGACTTCCTGCTTCAATGGACACTACTATTAGGGGGTATGGATTTACTTGAAAGATGAAAGCATAAATTAGAGAGAGATTAGCACAGAGTATGTGTTTTCGTATAACTGCATCCTTTCCCTCCAACACCATCTCCATCAGATACACAACGCTTGTGAGGTATGGTTGTTTTAGTGTTTTTGGTCGATAAGATTCTGTAATTAGGCCCATCATAATTGTCAGCTCCAGGCCCACTGGGCTCTTAATCTGGCCCTGTGTATATCTCTCCTATGGCTAAGGTGGTTGGTAGTGGATTTTCCTCTGAATGGTTCCAATTGAAAAATGGGACCAGACAGGGTTGCCCGCTATCGCCACTGTTATATCTTATTGCTATAGAACCATTAGCAATAGCGATTAGGGCTAACAGCGAAATTAAGGGACTGCATATTTTGGAAGTTTCCCCCTATATTACTGTTTTGGACTATGATAAGGAGCAAGATTCAAGTGCTTACCAAAGAAAACCAGTAATTATAACCCTAGTCTGTTTTTACTACAGTTAAATGTCAAACAAATGTTTGGATGTGACGCCCCTTTAGTTACACATTCATTGCTAGCTTCTAAAATAATGATAGCTAAATATTGGAAATCATTTAGTACTCCAATCTGGTCTACAGTATAGGAACAGCTCAAATATCAATAAAAAATGAAAAGAGGTATAATCAGTGTTCAATACGACAAATTGAATTTATGGATAAATCAAATAGAACAACTATAAGATAATTACAACTTTTTACTCCATTTTTAAGACAGGATTGGGTGTACTTTAATGATTTCAAAAATTCTAAGATTCAGGATTAGTTTCTCTCTCCCAGACCTCTTAAGGGAAACCTCTCCATTTTTTATGTAAAGGGTAACTTAAACATTATGCTTAGCCATTTTGTTAAGTGTTCAGGGCCAGCACCATCATTAGGCGAACTAGGCATTCGCCTAGGGTGCTGGCCTGCTGGAGGTGCCCACCGGGATGTTTTTTGGTGGGCTCGTCCCTACATATCTGTTAGTCAGTACATGTTCCCTCCATGTTGTACTGCAGCAATGAAAACTTAATAAATAGATAAATAAATACCCCTATACTCCACCATGTAAAGGGGCAGTAGAAGAGCCCAGTAGGAGATAACCCCAAAGGGAATGGTATAAGTATCCCCGAAACCGTAGAAATAGTTACAAGTTATCAAGAGGTCAAGAGAAGTCTGAGAACCTTCTAGTTTGAGACACATCTATATGCACCCAATGCACGTTTCACCCGGCGGCCATTGCCGGCATCATCAGGAGCACTGAGCTTACAATGTGAGAAGAACATGCACCGGCTGACAAATATATAGGGGTGAGTTTTTGGGCTAATTTGTAGACCATAACAGGGACCAACCGGCTCATGCACCCTCCCTACTGCCCCAGATTTTTCGTCTTACATGTATACCCTTATTGAATCTCTGGATGGTTACTTGGCCCCTAGGAATTGCATCTAATTTGGAAACTTGATTCCTTTTACAGAATTTCGGTTACTAGATAGAAATACTTAACTGTTGAGTGACACCTAGAGGCTCATTGGTAACATTGTTATCCACTTACTTGAAACAAGACACTTTTAAGATAGCCTGCTTATATTTATGATTTCCACTCCAATATATTTAGTATTCACTTCAGGAGATGCCAATTTCTTTTAATTTTTTTTTTTTTTTTTGTGTGTGCGTTATTGTTATAGTATCCCTATAGTAGGGAACTATTTTTAACTTTAGCAACAAAAGTTACTTTTTAATTAACTAGTGTCTCACTACTATCTCTTTTCTCTATTTGCACCCAATTAAGGGCTAAAACCCCTTCATCTTACGTGGTGGAACATTCTATGCAACCATTATTATCAATCAAATAGTAACGGACAAGAAATACCTTTATTCATTCATATCTGTAAAAATATGTAAAGGAAATAGTCTGTTTTTTTAAAAGATTGTTAAATCCCTATTTTAGAGAAATAATGGTTTGTTTTAGTAGTCACTGCATCAGTGCAAACCTCATTTAGCCCTCTTTTCACTATGCAGGTTGATAACTCGTCACTGACAGGCGAATCAGAGCCACAACCTCGAAGTACAGAATGCACAGATGAAAACCCTCTGGAGACCAAGAACCTGGGATTTTATTCAACCACTTGCTTAGAGGGTACATCTTACATGTTGGTAGCTTGTTAGCATGCAGAACCTTCCATATCAGTCTGTTCTTGTCTGTCAAACTGAGTTATGTTATTATACCCTTTACTAAATCTATCCAGAGCTGTGCAATTTAATGGTGTTATATAAATAATTGACAATAGTTTGACTTACACAATATATGTCTTAGATTTAACTCTAAAATATTGTACCGAGACGATAATACTTATTAAAAGAATACAAGGTAACACTTTTTTTAAAAAATCTAGGTGCTGCTAATTGAATGATTAACACGGGTGACCAAACCGTGATCGGTCGCATTGCCTCACAAGTTGGAAATCAAAAGACGCCTATAGCTCTGGAGATTGAACACTTTGTAACAATGATCAGCGCCCTCGTTGTGTTTGTTGGAGGTGTCTTTTTTATCATTTCAATTGCCATGGGATACAGTGCCCTTAACGCTATCATATTCTGCATTGGCATTGTAGTGGCTTACGTTCCTGAGGTTCTACTATGCACTGTCACCGTGAGCATATTTTAATCCTCTTCTCCTCCTACAGTATGTTTTGATGATGTTCTTTTATATCAATATACAGGAAAGTATGATCACATGTCCCAGGACATACTTGGAAATGAGAGAAACCTCAATGTATCTATCCTGGTAAAATATTTTAAAAATAAATAAATGTCATTTATGTGTTGTTGCATTCATGCAAGACATGGACACAAATATATAGGGATTATCTGATGACACATGCTTACATTTGGTAAAATTTATCTCAAACCCTGTAACTAATGAGTATATATAAAGAGCAATTCTGGGGCAAAATTGAAGAACTGAGCCAGTTAGCATTAAAATTTTGTGGTGATTGCTACACTTTTAGGAATTTGGTCAAAAATCATTCTATAATTAAATTCCAGCAATGTATTTTTGATTTAAGCAATACATAGTTCTTTAATTTTTGTAACATGTACCATAGGTGTGCCTCTCACTCACCGCACTTTGTATGGCTAAGAAGAACTGTCTTGTGAAGAACTTGGAAGCTGTAGAAACTCTTGGGCCCACGTCAGTTATTTGCTATGATAATACTGGCGCTCTGACGCAGAACCGAATGGCTGTGGCGCACATGTGGTTTGACAACTTTATCCACAATGAAGACACCAGTGAAGAACAGATAGGTTAGATCTTATAAGATATCATGTTCATTTATACAGTACAACGAATATGCCAAATCTCACCTAAATGAGGTATAAACCTTCTATTGTTGTATGTTAATAATATTTAATATGCAGCAAGTGGAGTGTAGCAGTTCTGTTTCATTTGCTGTGCATGTGCTCCCTGTGTTAATGGACTACACCTCCCATGGTGCTTTGCCAGCATTATGGGTGTAAGAGCATTATGGAAGATGTAGTCCACAACATCTGGAGCGCCGAAGGTTGCCTATCCCTGCCCTAGCCCTTATAATAGTCCTATAACTATCTCTAAACCTTGCCCTTGCTCCAATGCTTACCCATTACTAACTCTAAACTTATTTAATTAATAAATCATGTAATATAAAAGATGCAGAACACTGAGGGTAGTATGGGAAACATTTTTTATCTTGGGTAATGTTATTTGTGTACTTGTTAAGTAATATGTGTTTTAATAACATTTGAATAAGATGTGGCTGTATAGAGAACTATCTAGATACATGTAGGTGCAGTATACACGCGTAAGAAACATCCAGAACAAAATCCCACCTACTCTTATTCTGTTGCTAGGTGAAATGTTTGATCAGAGCTCCCCCACATGGCAGTCACTTACGATCGCCACTCTTTGCAAACGAGCAGAGTTTAATGATGTGTCCATAAATAAGGTAAATACACAACACTGAGCATGCTAACTGGATGGATGGTGTTTTTTTATGTTTCACGGGTTTTTATTATTTTCTTTTATGTGTTTTGTTACTCTCGAATATTGAATAGAATTTGTATCTGCTACTTGTATCCTTGCAGAGAACCGTCAATGAAGATGCCTCTGAAGCAGCTATTTTAAAATCTACTGAGCACCGCTCAGGGAATGTTATGGAGGCAAGGCAAAGAAGTCACAAAATTATTGAGATTCCATTCAACTCAAGTAACAAGTACCAGGCAAGTGTTGTCCATACATATCACCCTGCTGCTGTTACTACTAATGCTAATAATATTAACATAAAAAATATTTATAAAGCAACAACATATTCTGGCAGCACCTTCATGTGCCTATCTCTTTTCACTCATACATTCTCATACATTTTTCTATGCGGTTCTTGCTCTTCTACATGCCTCTAAATAACAGTACATGGTACATGGACAACTAGTAATTTATGGCTATGGAAAGATGGCTCTCGGGAAACTATCATCAAAAAGTTATGGATTAGTTTTGTTGTTTTATTTTTTTCTAGTTACAAAGGAACAAAATTGGCATCACATACTTTGGAATTCGCCATATCTTTAGACTGGTCAGTGGTTTTAGAACCAAAATGATAAGGCTTATATATCACCCATAAGCTCCGGTAGCCAAGCATCATTCTTCATACACAATTATATCTTAATATTTGAGATCTCATAAATTCTATAGGTCTCCATTCACAAGCCAGAGGACTTCGAATTGAATGGGTATCTGCTGGTGATGAAGGGAGCACCAGAAAGGATACTGGAGAGATGTGAAACCATCATGATGAGCGGTCAGGAATGGAGATAATGAAATGAACGCCTACTTTCCAAATGCATATATGGCTCTGGAGAGTCTTGGAGAGAGGGTTCTAGGTAGTATATGTTTTTGAAGACATTCTATTCACTTCTTTGTCATTCACTTGCCAATTTCATATAACTTAAACCAGCAGAATTTTTTAGACTTGAACTGCCCAAGTCAAACCAAATTTTTCTTTTCATTTACATAGGGTTTTGCCATCTACAAGTGCCCCCTTCGCTGTACGCACCTGGTTACCCATTTGATACAGAAGATGTGAATTTCCCACTCACTGGGTTGTGTTTTGTTGGCCTGATTTCTATGATTGATCCACCATGCTCCAGTGTTCCAGATGCTGTCATGAAGTGTTGAAGCTCTGGTATCAAGGTTAGTGTCCTTAGGTTTTCAGCTAATATACTTCATAGAAAATAATGGTTTACATTGAACCAGCCCAACATATATTCTGTAGTACTGTACAATTGGGAAAAAAACAACACAGTGTAAACAGACCAATACAAAAGGTAGAAGACCCTGCCCATGAGCTTACAATCTAAAGGTTAAAATAGGGAGATGAGACAAGAGCTAGCAGGGGAATTGGAAGGTGATGGCTGAGAGAATTAATTGTATAATTACTGTAAATGATAACATGTAAAGGGAATGAGGAGGTATAGGAGATTAACATTGATGCACCCTGCTTAGAGGTTGATGACATGTTACTTTTTACTCTAGGTTATTATGGTGACTGGAGACCATCCAATTACAGCAAAAGCCATTGCACGGAGTGTGGGCTTCATCTCAAGTGAAAATGAGACAGCAGAAGACATTGCAGAGAGACTGCAGGTTCCCATTACAAGCGTTAACCGCAAGTCAGTTGCCCCTTGCCACTGCTACTTATCTCTTCCTATTCCATACACCCATTGTCCTTGCTATCTGAGTGTTGGCTTTGAAGTCTTGCTTATCTTTTTTTGAATCAAGTTTTCAATGTGTTTTTAATTAAGGAACAGCAAAAAAGTAAAAGGAAAAAAAACAAGCAAATAAAATAAAAATCATAATATATGCAAGAGAGAAAGGAAAATAGGTAAGGAATCTGGAGGGCAAAAATAGTGAAAATGGAAGCTTAGGAAATGCACTCATATAGGGGTTAACCCATAGTAAACTATCAAAGTAGTAAAAAAAGAAAGAGAGAAAAGAGCTGAGTGCACTAATGAGATTAAAATGTAACCTTTAATAGTATAGTTAAAATGGATAAATAGGTACCCAAGAGTGAGTACATACTCCAAAATTTAAAGTATATTACACTAGGCTGAAAAATAGATAATGTGAACAATGTATGTATATACCAAAGTCTAATATGCCTAGTAGGTAAAGGTTCTGGTTGTAAACTAACACCGATGGACTTAAAGGACCACTATAGTGCCAGGAAAACATACTTGTTTTCCTGGCACTATAGTGCCCTGAGGGTGCCCCCACCCTCAGGGTCCCCCTCCCGCCGGGCTCTGGGGAGAGGAAGGGGTTAAACTTACCTCTTTCTCCAGCGCCGGGCAGGGAGCTCTCCGCCCCTCTCCTCTTCGGCTGAATGCATGCACGGCAGGAGCTGCGCGCATTCAGCCAGTCATAGGAAAGCATTCTCAATGCTTTCCTATGGATGCTGGCGTCTTCTCACTGTGATTTTCACAGTGAGAGCACGCAAGCGCCTCTAGCGGCTGTCAAGAGACAGCCTCTGGAGGCTGGATTAACCCTAACATAAACATAGCAGTTTCTCTGAAACTGCTATGTTTATAAAAAAAAAAAAGGGTTAACCCTAGCTGGACCTGGCACCCAGACCACTTCATTAGGCTGAAGTGGTCTGGGTGCCTATAGTGGTCCTTTAACACAAAGTGAGGCGCTAATAGTAACACTTATCTCTGTAGTGAAGGTTGACACAAAAGTAGCAAAAGTTAACACTTAGTGGCTACAGTGTATGCTTGCATGCGCAAGAGTCTGGTGAAAAGCTCAAAGCAAGAAATAGCAAGAAGTACAGGTAGTCGATCAGAGGGTTAAACCTCCACTGCTGTATAATAACGCCTCAAAATACATGAGATGTAACTCAGCATAATCGTAATCAATAAGGAGGTACTGTTCAAAAGTTTTCAGTGTCCTCCACTGAATGCTATCTGCAAAAGGCAGTTTTGCAGTGATTCAGAATAGCCATAAACATATGATATAAATTATGGCTAGATTTTAATTACCAAACAAAAAGCAAAACACCCATGGTCAGTCCCACATCAGAAATGCTTGTTAATAGTGAAACAAGCATGAATGATGTGAATTGTCTTTTTATACAGTGCTTCACAAAAAATAAAAGGAGCATGGAAATTGTCTGTATGTTGTGCAGAAAACAAAAAAGTAGATAGTACCTGCACTAGAGAACACTATCAGCCTCAGTATAATAACTGTGTAGAATAGTATGCCGTTATGGCAAATGCTTTGGATATTGCCAAAGCACCTATAACGGCTGATAACATATACGCCTGCTACAGTGGTCTAGGCTGCAGTTAAAATGAAGGTGAGTTATCTTGACAAATAGAATGAAAAAAATATAACGCAGCCTTCACCCTCCCATATATAGCAGGATAATAACTCGGGGTCCAGAGGGTAGTGTGGTATCGCCTGGTCTTTCATATTTCATATGATTTTAAGTTTTATCTCTATAAATACATTTTTTCAACTTATGCTTGGTGGAGTCATTTACTTCTTCAGCAAAGGGATATTGATTCAGCTACTATCCTCCAGAAT